>NW_010585759.1:180796-215159 GCF_000705375.1 Tinamus guttatus | reverse complement strand
ATATGAAACTCTGAAAGCAAACCTGGATTTTTTACACTAATAACACTTTGCTATTACACTATAGAAATCAACAGATGATCTGGCCTTACAAGAATAATATAGAGCTGGAAGGCATGTTTTCTTCTTGGAAGCTTCCCCTTAAGCAATGAAAAAGAAGATATCATACCCATGAAGGAAAACAGATTTAGTAATACATAGACCCACAAAGCCCTATATTTAAATGGAATTCCAACAGTGCCTTCTATCAGAATAAAGCCCCAGAGCAGGCCAACGTGATGAGGAAGGCAGATTCCAAAGAGAAGATAACCGCTGGGCCTCACCGCAGCTGCAGAACGCCTGCACACTGGCTTCGATACCCTCACCTGAGCCAGTTCTACGTAGTTGAGTCTGGTTCACTGTGCACTAACTGCCAGCGCACTTACCCAGCCTCTGGGCCTGCTTTCGCTAAAAGTTACATCGTGAGATGCTTTGGATGATACTGGTAAAGTTAAAGTTAACAAACATGCATGTGCATGGAGGCGTAGTCTCAATTTATTGTCATACATGCCTTTGGCCATAGAGGATGGAAGGTAGGGAGCCCTACTGCCACCAGGCACAAGCACAGAGCAAACGCCTTGCAGGCTCCTTTAAAGTGGCAGGGTCTAGCTGCAACTAGGGAGAGCAGAGAGAGCTCAAACTCCTCACAACAGCTCCCATCTGACGAGGTCCCTGGAAACAGCTACTCGCTCCTGCTTATAGAGCCACAGCGGTTGTTCAGCCATATTCAAAAGCGAGTAAGGCTCAATGAAAGGAGTTAACTTTTTGAACTTTTTTTCCATTAACATCTCATAGGAAAGATTAACTCCAGATGTATATTTTAGTGATTTCTAAAAGATTTATCTGGCTTTAAGAAAGCAGTCTTTCGTCAGACCACAAAATTAAATCTATTTTGACCATCACAGCAGTGATCAAAATATTGAAATAAAGTTCTAAGTGACCCAGTGTGCACTTTAAAGCAAAATGCTTGTTTCCAGTACAGCTGTATTTTCAGAGAGTCCTTCCAATTTAGGAAGCATGGCTTACTCAGAGGAATGCCCACAGTGAACTCTGTGAAGTGGACAAAAAGTGCTACGAGTAACTGCTCTTCTTTCCTGTATGTAAACACAGTGCCTTTTACATACTACAGATCTACCTACACTATAAAGGAAATTCTTATCCCCAAAATATTTCTCTGGTTATTATTTGGAAGTCTGGAAAAAAAACAGATACAGCAATCAGTGACTAGTATAATCCATTTTATATGTAACATGCAGTAATTCACACAAGCTTGACAAGCAAATACTTCAACAGCTATGATAATAGCTTTCAAATATATCACAGAGATACATACTGTACATACCTCTTGTGCTAGTTCTTGGGCATTGGAGATAAGAGGATATGGAGGGCTGGCTTTGTTCATGTGCACTGTAACAGCATTGTGTATCTTAAATGCATTCTGAAAATCAGTATTTTGAACAAGTTGTAAAATGAGAGAAATATCCTCTTGGCTCTGAGGGTCTACCAAAATATGCTGGATATGCTTAAGAGAAGTTAACAGTTCTTCCACTTCTAGGTAGAAAATAACAAAATACAAATAAGGTAACAGTTCACAAAGGCTAATAACTACACAATGTTCATAATATTTATGCCATTTTCCCCCCCATTTAGTTTTTAAATCAGCAATGATGCATACAGATTCATTAGTTATCTGCTATCGTCCTGAATTTCATTAGTAGAACAGGATCAGAATCAAAACAAAGAGTACAAGTTAGTGTAAGCAGAAGAAATAAATAGCTGACAACATTTAAAGTTAAGTTCCTTATCACAGCAATGTATAACTAACTGTGAAAGAGGGATGAATTCTGCAAAGTGAAGATAACTACTGAACTACTCTTGATGCACAATATATTCACAAAGAGTGCTACTGCAAATACACCTTCCCATGTTTATTTACCTTATGTTCCAACTATCTATAGCTTACCTGTAGCTTACCGAGTGTTTGGCAAGTAAACTATACTCAACTTTTAAATGTCAAGTTATGAACAATCTTATCACATTTAAAATAGAAAAGGTAAAGATGAAAGAAAAATCTCTATGATTAGAGTTGTGGAAGTCCTCTATATCAGAAGAAAGTACGTGTCTTATTACGTTATTAGTTCTACTTGGACCATAAAACATTAAAAATATTTCAATAACTGGTTTCTACATTTTTGTGGAATACCACATATACACAACACTCAATTTCAGAAGATAATTCAATGCTTTGGGAGTGCTTTTTAAAGATTGTTGGCTAATTTAGCTTTAAATCCAACAAGAATTTTCTGCAAATTATGTCACTTCTTAACATTAAAAGCTTGACAAGCTATCTAAAACAAGGAATATGAAGCATATGTATACCCTCTGTACAAATAGAGGTTAAAAAAAATCCCCAAGTAGACCAAACAAAACTAATGAATACTTTGAACAAAAATAATGTATGTAGCCTCACACATTGTCCAAAACTCAAATTTTCCCAACAGAACCACTCAGACAAGAGAGGTTTTTCAGCAATCTTATTTCAGTAGCTTCAAATCAACGAGAATTATGAATCCAGGCAATCTTTTAAAATGAACAAAGAAAATAATTCCAAATTTTAAAACTTTCAGTTGATTTTGAAGTCAGTCTCACTAATTGGTATCAAGTATCAGCTCTGAGAATCACTTCTCAGTTCCAGCAGCCATCTCCACCTCCCCATTACGAGCTAAGTAATATTTATTAAAAGTGGAATGCCATCAAGATGTCAGCTGATTTAAACTGCAATAGATATGAACCTCGAGCATAGCGACATTTTCTGAAGGAGCTTCATTTGCCCATTTTTAACCCAAACTCATCAGTATACCTAACCTAAGGCAAGACTCAAGCCTATTGAGCACAAGATTAGGACTGGCCAATCAAATGGCACAAGCCTAACAGCACATTTTAACAAAGTTAAATATTTTAAATTTCAGATAAAACATATTTATATAAATGTTTTCCTTTTAAGTTAGGTCAGCCTTCTGCATAATTAAGGGAAGGAGAGCAACAATCCAGTAGAGCTACTGCTGTTGCCTTTTGCACTGCAGGACAATTAAAGGAGCACACCCCAAACCATTCCACACATAGCTGAGCTATTCCTCCCCAGCACGGGTCAAAGGCTCCTCCCTGTCACCAACAAGGAAAAAGGCAGGGCAGAAGCTGCACTGAAACTCAGGCGCAGGCTGTGGGCGACATTCTGGAAGGGAAGTGCAGTACAACTAGGAACGTGGGAATTAAGCTCAGTGTCTGCCACGACTGTGTGATGAAAACTCTACATTAGCAAAGAGTGAGCAAAATATACTTGCCGCCACGCATTGATGGCAGACTAAGTTTGGAGAGAAGAGTGAAGAACAGTCTACAAGACTCTTAACTAAATAGGATGTTGTCACCTGCTAAGTGTCTTGCATAGTGGGGCATGCAGATTACCAAAGCAACTCAGGAACTGTTTCTCCTCAGAGTGGGGACATGTACTATTTTCAAGCATTAAGAACAAAACATACAAAAAAGTAAACAAAAAGAAACATAGTGGATAAAAGTCAGAGGCTACTGTGCATTAGATTTGCACAAATACCTGTCCAGAAAAACAAGCACCACCAAATTCTGGTATTTGTTATTGTGAGCAGTTTCAAAGAACAGTGAAACATTAGTGGAGAATCTGACTACTTCTACTCCCTATATGTAATTAAAAAAAAAGATTTTTCAATTTTGCCTGAAGCATATATCTGAGAATTGAAATACATATATATGGATATATAAATAAGCACAGATTTCTTTCTAATTCTACATAAGATAAAATATACATGACAGAAGCTTGGATGTCCATCAACTTTCTAGATGCCTCTACAGGTATCTCTTCAGCACTTTGCTGCTTCTTTTTCTTGCCTTTACTACACAAACCACTCCTCCCCATTTAGTGCCCCTCTACAGTAAATCTTCATCTATGCTGAATGTAAAACCCTATACAAACTGATGCTGCACACACAGACAAAATAAGAGCAAACAAAGACCCTTCCTTCAATCAAGGTTTTAAAAGAAAAACAACGCTTGGATGGAGTGAAATTAAATATTCCCACAGACAGACACTCATTCCTAAAGTTACTTGTTCGATTAAAAAAATAGAACACACCCTTAAAGCATGCGTATTCGCTGGGTTTGTATTTTTACCTTCTAAATCAGATTAAATTGAGAGTTAGGTACGTTTACTTATCTTTTTAATAAACACCAGGTACCAATACAACCCCCATACTTCCTATTGAAAAGGGAAAGGGAGAGGAGAAAAGTTCAGTAAATGGCTTAACATCTGCATTTACTCACAGAAAAAAAGTGAGGGCTCTTTTGCAGACGCAGTCCACTTTATATCCCTGATCAATCAGCCATCAACTATTTTGTTTTACAAAGTCTTCATTTACAGGACACGTTGCAGTCATTTCCCATTAAGCTATGAAATGGCATGGAACGGGACCGAGTGCTCTAATATCTGTATTAATCAAAAGTCTGGCGAGGGAGAAGACACATCACTGCAGGGGAGGGCACGGTCACAATTTAGCAGGCTACAGGCAAAGGAGGAAAAGGAAGCAGTGTTTTCTGGCACTTTAAACAAAAAAGTTCTGAACAGCAAATAAGAGAACTGGCTTCATTATATATCACCATCAATATATTAATTCCAAGTTGTTTATGGACCATATCAGCATATGCTAACACTAGCATATAATGTTCCATATGCTGTTTGACTGACAGGGCTAAGCTTTTGTGCTACAGAATGTATATACATAAGTTTTATTTATAATAATTTACAGTACTTATTTAAAGTGTAAATAGAAAACACCAAAAACTAAATATTACAAAAAGGAGGAGGGTGGAACCTGCCTAAGAAAGGAAGTTTTTCATTATAGTCACAAATAACAGGTTCATTTACTTGAAATGTCAGTTACTCATTTTTATTAAATTAGCTGAATAACCTGGAAAGACCGAAGTATTTTCTACACCTACAGAAAAGTCTACTGATGTGAAAAAGTGTGACTTATATGGACATGTCCCAGGTGGTCTGAAAATTATTTCTATTAGGTCAGCTGTTTAAAACATGTTCTGTTTTGACAATAAACATGCCATTTGAGTGTCTTAATTAAGTGTCCTGATTTATTTTTATAAATAAAATCCAATTTGTTTAATCTATCCCATTGCTGTTTTAAGCTGAAAAGATTAAAGGCTTGGCAATTACGTGCCAAAGCACCCTTGAAACAGTACTACTTGAAAACTGAAGACAACCAGGTCAACATTCCTATTTTAACCCATATTTTATTAGAAGCTCTTTAAAGATTATTTAAAATTACTAAAAAGCTTTTTTTTAAACATCACTGAATGGTAGTTTAACATCTTTTACATACTAACTATCATTCACTAACACTTGTCAAGAATTATTTAGGGTTTTCATAAGAAAGTTTAGAGATCTGTGAAAGTGAGCAATAACTTTCTCTGACAGAAGTAGAAAGAGTCAGGAGCAACAAACTTCGAAAATCCAGTATAACTAAAGAGAGAAAGAGTAAAATGCTTCACATGCTAACAGTTATTATTTTGAGGCAGTCATGAGCTTGCAAATCTTAAAAGCTGTATATACAGCTTTTCAAAAAGTATACGTATTTATAAACTGACTTCACTGGTTCCAGTACTAAACAGGAACAAGATAGCTTTCAGAATCAAATCTTTTTAAATTCAGAAGTACCAGTTGTTAAAATGATTAATCCATAAAGTTGACAAAAGAGCATGCACAGTAGTGGAGAAAAGGTTTAGAGAGTGCCAAGTTTCTGTAGGAGCATTTTGTTAAATTTAAAACAAAATTACAACTCCATTTCTGATAGCATTAAGAGCTGAACAGAAATTGTTTATTTTATACTAAAAAAGGGGGAGGTTTAATTGCTAACATGTACATTTTTGTCTTCTACTCTTAGATGTAGTCTGTTTTCATCCAAGTTTTATTTGGCGTTACTTCCTTGTCAAACACTATTGCCTTCGTATGCCTCTCAGCACTGTATCTTGGCTTTTTAGATTGAAATAGATGCCAGTGAAGCCCTAATTCAGCTGTCTAGTGCATACACAGCTATATTATGATTTAGTCTAATTGTATTTTTAAATTCCCTAAAGTTGATGGCTTCTTATTTTATAGGACTGATCATATTCTATTAGCAGCTAGTCAATACTTTGATCATCATGCATACATTTAGGTCCATTTACTGCACTTCAGAGTAGAGACAAAGACATCATTAGTTCTTTTCATTTTTATGGTATCTGAACACTTAAATGAATAGCTTTAGGTATAATTTAACATGTAACTTACTACTATGTTTTTACATGTGCTGAGAGCAAAATAACAAGAATCCAAGTTTCTGGTTACAAAAATAAGTTGTTAGTCATAGCGAACACAATCATTTTGCCTTAAGAGGCATCTTCTAACACATTCTCCTCATTGCTCTTTTCCTAATCGATGTCCTTCCACAGACACCGCTAAATTCTTGGCTCTAGCATTTTGTGCTTTTCCCCCTACAAACATCCTTTTTCAATCCGTTTCCATTCACACCAGTTTCTGCTTCCTCCAGTTCTTCTTGCTCAACCCTCTTGCAGCTTTTCACAAAAGCTTCTGCTTTCTCTGACAAACTGTCATCTTTCCTCATAACCTGCTCTTGTTTCTTTCCCACATTGATAAGATTTTTTTTTTTTTTTAAATCGCCTCTCCTCCTCACCACAGTTCCCACTGGGGTCTTCCCTGTTTGAAGAGCTTTGGTCTACTCCTGCTCCTCACTCTTCTCAAGCTTGCCAGCCCCTTACTCCTCACTCCCATCTATTTCTTTCTGATGGCTTTCATGCCTAGCTTCTTGGCATTTTTGTTTCCACCTAGCTCTCCCCCTCAGTTCTCAGCATCTCTGCCATGAAACTTAGCCTCATCTTTCTAATTCCACTAATTCCAAGCGACTTGCTTTCCCCTCCACCACATCTCCAAATTCCAGGAAATTCCTTGCTTAGCAAGTCTTCAGAACTGTTAGGCATCATGGCTTAGCAGGTTCCAGCAGAAGTAGCCTCTACTGTCTACTATCAGTCTTTTCATCTTCTGCTTTGGGTTCTATAAAGAGAATTTCACAAATTCATGCATCCTTTTCTTGCTCAATATGTAACTTCATAAAATTAAGTACAGAATTTATCCATCATAAAGAGATTTGTAAGAGCAGTATGAAGAATCTCTTCATATGAAGTTCATATGGAGAGAGACACACAAAGAAGCAGCAAATTGATAGCTATTTTCCATTCTGTCTTCTCAAATACCAGCCATCAGAAAAGAATACAACAAGGATTTTAAGTATGATCTCTACCCTAAAACAAACAAAAAGCCCACCTTTTAAAGCAGTGTCCATCTTAAAACAGGTACAGATTTTAAAAAGTGAACTGGACTCTCAGTCCAGCACCTCTTTCACTGCAGTACCACTGCATTTTAGATGAACACTTCTGCTTATAAATGGGTTCAGTTTTCTACTGAAGTTTAGTAAAAGTTACAAAATGAAGGACTTCAGAATCTATTTGCTTAAAACTACTAAGTTATTTCAAACATTTTCAGCAATGTGTCTAGCTCCATGTTAAGTAAGAGGCAAGATAAGATTACCTTCATTATCAATGGCAATACATTAAGCAAAAAGGCAAATTCTATTAGGCAACATTTGTTAATGCAGCCAAGATGAGAAGAAATCAACAGCAGGCTTCACTTGAAAGCCTTAAACTCGAACACCTTGAATTTAAAGGACAGCAAGTGTTTATTCATTACATATTCTGGTATGTTCTGCAAAACACATAATAGGAATAGACTGTACTTACACAGATTTCCCCACCCTAAGAGGATGGAGATATCTGATTAATTTATTAATGTTTTATATGTTGTCGTTGCTGGGCACACTGCCTGATGCTAAATGAAAGAAAACCAATGCAAAAGAGAAGATTTCAAATCTGAATAGAATTAGCTAAAACGTTTTTTAGAGGCTTAATATAACATCAATATTCAATTAAGTATTTTCTCTATTAATATGCTCAATGTATTCTACCCACCTAGTGTCTTCACAGTACAATGAGGGCTCTCCAAAATAATTCCTTCTTCTGTGTCAAATATTGGATTATCTATTCCAGTTTTAGGAGGGATTTGTGCCAGTTTCTTAAGCCTCATAGAAGCAGTAAGGTCCAGTTCTTGTTTCTTTCCCTCTTCTTCCCGCCTGCGCCTCATGTCCTCCTGCTGCTGCCGAATTCGCTCAAGCTGAGCGCTTCGCCGCATGGGCATCATCCTGGAGCCCAAATCCCCAGGGCAATCAACAGCCATTTCTCTGTGCTTCTGAGGTTCCTCAGGACATGCAAGATCCACATTTTTTGCTTCACTGTCAGAATCTTCTGTGATGTGTCCATTCATATGAGAAGTTGTCATGGTTATTTGTAGTTATGCTTATTCTCTTCACACACAGATAGTGCTAAAAGGCCAGTTTTCGTTATGATGTGGTATAAAATCCATTATAACTTCAAAAACATTTCCCCTCCATCACAATACAGTTGAAGTAACATCCAGGAAGGAAATCTAGTGAAAGATATGCAAAGGAATTTACTAAGTAAGTGCAGTAAGAAGCAAACACGTAAGATCTGCAGCTTTAAGAACACTGGCACTTTCCCCTCCACGTTTACATAGAGCTTCTTACAGTTCTTAGTAGAGTTACACCCACACAGATCTTAATAACATTTCTTGGAAAACTTCATGTGCCAGTGTTAGAATATTCCTCCATTAAACTAACGATTAAAATTTCCAGGTCAAAGCATTAAAAAAAAAATCACTTAACAATTGCAACTCAGCAGTTTCCTCAAAGTCTCCACTCTGTTTTAATTTATCCTTTCAATCCTAAAGCTACAACATGAGCTATGCTTATGATCCTACAAATGCTAAGTAGGAGTACTTGAGTGTAACTTTTAAACTTCTTGTGAATATCTTGTTTATAAGAAGTTACAAACGTCTGCATTTATTGTTCGTAAGTTGAGGCATCTTCATACAAACATCGCTTCCCCCATTTAACAGCAGACTGATCTAGGACACCAGCTGGAGAGCTCTGGTTAGCAGCTGCTTTATAGATACATATTAAAGTGCAAAGTATCGACTAGAAGAATTAAAAAGACTAAAAACATCTTTGTGTGTGCATGTGTGTGACTACATGTACATATTTTAGAATGAAAACTAATAAATGTTCAGAGTCAAGCAGGGACATTCCACACTGTTATGGTTTCGCATATCCCGCAAAATACAACTGCTCACCCCTTAAACACAACACGTAGAGCATAAGTGTCCTATGCTACATTGACCTTTTCTTTTAGTCTTCTCTATCACCCGTTCAATGACACACGTTACTTCCAATAAAATATATGTCCACTAATACATCCACTTAAAAGGACGTAAAATTAATATAAACAGTTGTGCATGATAATCACAGTATTGCCAACTACACTTACTATTTTAAGAGCTTTTAAACACCTTTCTTTTAGTTACTGATTGAAAAGAAATAAACACCTCAGTTATATTTTACAGAAATACAGCAAGTACCAAAAAAAAGCATTTTTCCTTTCTTAAAGAAAATGTTTGCATTTGGAGGAAGAAAGGAAGGCTGCAGATGTAATTAAGCTGAAAATTAAATATCAATAGTACAGTATTAGAGGAGCAGCAACAAGAACTCCTACACAAGTTCTTGCCAGTCTGCAATTCTGAGCAAGAACAGTTTTTCATTGTAATAAAGAGTAGTATGCAGATAAATACAACACCATAACGGATTTCATCTTTATTTTCCCCCTCTATTTAGTCACTACTAAAGATCCCTTTGCCGAGATTTTCCCCAAAGTAAATATTTAAGCATTTCTATGTCAAAGTTGCCTTTCTTCTCCTCGCTTTACATGATACCCAATTGTTTTTCCCAAAAGCATTGATATGCAAAATTATTTCAGTATTTACAGTTCCCACGTGCAGGGGGAAAAAAAGAATACACACAAAAAAGCCATCAAAACCTGCACAACAAACTGCGGCCTGTACAATTGCCAAACATTGCCTAAGTAAAAAAAAAAAAAAAGTGTTCTAAAGAAAGCATAAGACAAACATATTTGGAAAGGGTTTTATAGAAAGCACTGTAGCAGAAAAAGGGGTCTCTGAAATTTAGAGAAAGGCAGACAACAATTTAGCAAAATGATCTACAGAAAAGGGACTCCTTCTGTAAAGGCAACTGCAGAATTATCCTTCTAAACAAAAGAAAGTCTCACTCGTAAAACAAAACTGCAAAAAGCACCGATATGATGTTCACTTACTCAGCACTAGGCCAAAAGCACTGTCTAAAGATACCTAAAGAGTAAAAAGTGACTTTGAAGAAGCCATTGTAATTAAGATTAATGTGTAAGCTAAGTATGTCAGTAAAAAGAAAGAACCTGTACTTAAAAATGTAGTTTTTAATTTAATAACTGGTCAAAAATATTTGAAGTGTGATTGGCTACATTTCCTCTTTCAAATGTAGCCACTAGCTACAGTATTAGCTATATAAGTTCTAGGTATCTAAAGCAGACTTTGTTTTGACATTAAGTCAGAAGATGCAACAAAACAGACATATCTTATATAGAATAAAAAATGTTAGAGTCATTTAATCTGTGCATAAGCACTGAAGACTGCAAGGAAAAAAACAGAATCTGATATAACTGTAATATTGCTCCTTATATTTTCAGGGTAAATGTCTACAAGATGCAAGTGGTATGCATATTCTTCACAGTAACCGAGATATTTAAGTGGTCTGTAACACACGTTGCTCACTTCCAGTAAGGTCCAAATTACCTAGGTCTGTTAAGTAATAAACTTAAAGCTGACAAACTTATCTGCAGTCACACTATATTAACAGCAATACTTAGGAAATTGGCATCAAAGTTTAGAGAGTATTGTAGATATTTAAAATAGAAAGTGATTTCAGTATCCCAGAGAGATGTCTAAGGCAAGCAATAAGTAGTGTTGACAAAATAATCATACTCAGAATCCCGCAAAGATGATATGAAAGATTGCTATTGGACAGTCTGGAATCTGAGGTTCCAAAAACAAACCAAAACTAACTCTCAAACACAACCACCTCAAAACACCTCCTCCCAACTATAACTAGATGATAATCTATTAAAAAAAAAAAAAAAGGGGGGGGGGGGGATGTTGCAAGTGTGGAATGCTGGAATAACTTCCAGTAATCAAAGAACTTGTGATAATAGATTTTGGCTTTATGAAGTCTGCTTCTGACATCTCAAACCCTTATCTGCATCAGGCTTGAAAATAATGCTACTGTCCAGTTCCAATGAACCAAATAAGCACACAGGGAAGAAACCTTCAGATCAGCTGTAGAGCTCTTCCCTGTAACAGCCCTCAAGCAATTTAAAAATTAAGATATCTGTCTGTCTATAGGGCTAAATTGCAGCTTTCCGTGTCCCCCTCTGAACTGCTACTATCAGTGTTGCCACATAACAACTGGATCTTTCTAAACAAGCATGATTTATGATTGTCTTCTGCCCAACTACATGCCACAAGTTTGATCAATATGGTGCTGGACAGCACATGTGAAAGTCTCCTCTTTACCCTTCGCAGAGGAGGGGTTCATACAAACTGCTCATATAAACACAGCTATTGATATTGAGCATTTTAACTACCCTGATCATCATCAGGCATCATACCAAAAGTTCTCTGTGAAGCAGCTATGATCAGCAAACAAGCCATACTTTCAAAGCAAGCTCAAAACTGCAGAATTAAAGAACCATGGCTGATGTCTTGCTAACTATTCCTATCATTCCAACTAATTCCACCTAAAACTGTACTTCACAAGCTACGCATTACTCTTCATACTGATCCCTAGGCCAGGTTTCCAGCACCTCTCCAGCAGTCTTTAACACAGTGAACAAAGATAAAAACCATATATAAATGTTACTGTGCAAGACAGATATACTGGAAGGGACAGAAGGCAAGTGCTATAAGATGTTTTAAGTTCTCACTTGCTTTCCAGAACCTGCTGCATACAGCAATCCTAACTACTTCAGCAAATAAATCCTTTAAAGTTAAATGTCTTATTTCAGCAGCTTTGAAAGAGTAAAAATGACATTTTCTTGAGGCTGAGGTTGTGTGTTATATTTTGATGGTGTTTAGAATTCTTCCAGTGCTATTCTTTGGAGGAAGAAAGGAAGGCTGCAGATGTAATTAAGCTGAAAATTAAATATCAATAGTACAGTATTAGAGGAGCAGCAACAAGAACTCCTACACAAGTTCTTGCCAGTCTGCAATTCTGAGCAAGAACAGTTTTTCATTGTAATAAAGAGCAGCATGCAAGAGGAGTAGCTCTTCTCTACATCAATCATTTGAAAAGACTCAAAATCTCAGAAACTCAGGTGAGTGAAACGAGTTTGAGATACACAGGTTGCATCACAGCACGTTACTTTTAATAAGCCTTTTTAACTATGTTTTGTCTACAGCAACTAGGATTAGATTTGATAGTTCCCTTTTTAGAACTCAGTAAAGTGACAAATTCTTAATGACTGCAAGGAATTTCAGTGCTCAGGTCCAACTGAATGCCATTAATTTTGGTTCACTTTAAGAAAGCCAAACCTACATCTGTAAACACATCATGAGCAGAAGCAATACATATTTAACATCAGGCAGAATGCAAAGGAGTCTATCACCAGCTGAGAGTGATGATACTAAAACAGATGAGGTTTATTAAAAAACTCAGAAACAAATTAGGAGAGTAGGAGTAGGATGATGTGCATTAAAATAGTTTGATTAAATCACATCCTAGATGCTTCTGAATGTCTAAATTATGATGACATTACTATGCTAGAGATCCCTACTGTGTATTATTAATAGCTTATCTACTGGTGGATCTGCTGGTTATTTTACTTACTGCTTCAAACCTCTAAGCAACACTTAGGTCATCAAAAAGCAATACCATAATCATAAGCTATCATGAAGTAATGTTCCTAGCAATGCCATAAACGAAAGCTCACAGCATCAAAAAAAAAAAAAAAAAATCCAGCTTTCAATGCATCATCTGTTTGTTTCTTCAACATACAAATAAATCTTCACAGGAAAAAAAAATTAACGTCCAGTGGATAAGAATTAAGAACTGGAGTTTACAGGAGAAAAAAAAAAATAGATATCCGACAGGAAGTTTAATAGAAAGTAACTGAAACAATTCGTAGTACCTGGAAAACTTCAACATTTTCAAAAACAGTTTAAAGTTACAAGACCTATGACTTCTTGGTACCATTACTTAATTTCAAAAAAAATACAGTTTAAAAAAAAAAAACAAACAAACAAAAACAAAAAAAAACCCCACACACCACTATCTTAACTTTGGGATACATTCAGGACAGTGACTTTTTTTTTCTTACTACAGTCTACAGCACTTGATATGATTTCTTCTAATTAGATGCCATCGGCATAGTCTTAGGATCAGAAGAAAACGTTTCCTTTCATACCCATCTGACTCTTACTTCTAATCATTTCAGACCAGTTCTCATTAGCAAAGCTGTCAAGCACAGTAACTCAGTTCAACATGTATTTCAAAGAGCTTTCAGTGTGCCAAGAGGTTTTAACATTCCATTCTCACTTCGAAGTGTGAGATCTGTGGATCAACAACAAAAACACCTAAACTCTTAAAAAGAGCATAATGTTCAGCATGGCTTCTAACTTGTATTTGTTTAGGAGTAATAAGACTGTTAACTGGGAACATTAAAGTGCAGAGAAATGTGTGAAACTGAAAATTCAGAAAGCAGGATTAGATTCCTTTTTCAAAAACTGCATAAACCAACTGGATGACACGCAAAGACTGGGAAATCGTAAATGCATTTTTGTACCACGCGTATTTAAGAACTGTATTTAAGAACTGTAGTCTATTTTAAGAC
This sequence comes from Tinamus guttatus, assembly GCF_000705375.1. Next base: position 201,128 of record NW_010585759.1, on the reverse strand, counting down.
ATGCATTCAGTTTTGTTAGGCTGCTTGTCTGTGGATTCAATGACAGCAATCAAGAGAGTCACAGCTCAAGTACCAGCCAGTTTGCCTTTGCTAGCAACCTGAAAAGATTTATGAGTTAGAGAACAGATATGAACAAAGTATTTCCTGCCAAAAAGGTGAAACAGCAAGACCATAAAAATCCTATCATCCAACAGCTGCACAAATCAATTCAATATATTGCTCTCTTCAGCAATTGTACCTTTGCAGTAAAAATATATGCAAGATACATTTGTAGTTTCTTGTCATATACTATATCGATGTATGTGTATACATTAATTACACTGTATCGATGTATGTGTATACATTAATTACACTGTTCATGTGCATCTGGCAGACAAGAGTGGATTTTAACCTGTTTTAAAAAGCAGTGCTCCTGTGCTTCTGCAGTAAGATACTTAAATTTTCTGTTTAATATAACATTTCATGCTCATTTCAGTCATTGTTGCAACTTCTTGTCACAAGCTGGGCTACTAGCTATGTTTCTAGAAGAGGCAAGGTAAATTCAGTTAATCTAGTGCGACAGGCCCGGGAGCTTGGGTAAACAAGTTTTGGTGCCTCAAAGTTCAAGGGGAAATGCCAGATTTCTAACTGCTATTCCCTGCTCTTGCTATCAGAACTGATTCACTGCCAAGTGTGTGATCTAGGAGATGAGGTGCCCGGTGGGGCACGTGGGTGATGTTCTCCCTGGGCTGCCCCTTGGGCAGCAGCTGGAGCTCCTCGCTGAGCCCAGCTTAGCGCTCCAATTTAGCATTCCAGCTTAGCATTCCAGCGGCTTTCCGGGCAGCAGGCCGCCGTCCCCATGGTGATGGCTTTGTCAGCTCCCACAGAGTTCGTGCCCAGCGCCCAAGGACTTACCTCATGCGTGAGCGATGCCTCCGCTCAGGCCCCTCCGCCACTTCTCCTGCAGTTTCCAGACAGCGGCAGCCGCCCTTCCAGCCTGCTGGAAGCAGAGACGATTACTCAAACCAGGAGTCCAAAACCACCTTTCTGGGGGGAGCTGCATGGAGGGCAATCATTGGGTGACTAGCACTTCACTGTAAGTAGCAGGAACGATGCCAACAAAGCCTCTGAAGAGCAGCATGCAAGAGGAGTAGCTCTTCTCTACATCAATCATTTGAAAAGACTCAAAATCTCAGAAACTCAGGTGAGTGAAACGAGTTTGAGATACACAGGTTGCATCACAGCACATTACTTTTAATAAGCCTTTTTAACTATGTTTTGTCTACAGGAAACTGATACCATTTCAAATAAGTGAAATCCAAACATCCAGAAATGAAGCAGGTGATTTTTCAAAAAGATATAGCATTCACAAATGAGAAGGGGAAAAGCACTTAAATCTTATCTAAATTCTTATTCCCTGTAAAACAACAACAACAACAACAACAAAAAAAAAAAAAAAAACCCAAAAAACCCACACATCTGGCATGCGCTCTTAGCAACAATCTTTGATTAAAGTAGCTCACTTCTGAGATACCAACCTGTTAAAAGCAATAGCGCAGGCCAGGCAAAACCACTGAACAAGGAGCTTCAATCTTAACAACTCTGACCTTCCACTGTGGTATAAATAACTTTTGTCTCAGTTACACTAATAATTAAAATACTTCCCAGTTTAACCAAAATAAAGAACAATCACTGACAACATAAACAGTAAACACACTCATTTATATGGTGACAGTTGCCTTTGTTTTAATTATTACACATCTTATACATCTGCATTGTTTACTTTGTAATTTTTACACCAAATAGAGACATGAGAGGTGGAAACTTTCAGCTGAGGTGACTAGATGTTTAATGGGGCAGCAATGACAGAAGGAACACACCAGAAGGAGGCATCAAGATGCATCTAGACAGAAAGCTTAGACTTCTGCCAAGATCATTTCTACATCCAACAAAATATTATTTGCCTTTGGTTTCTATTTTGCTGTCCTGTGTCACTGGCAAACTCCTAGCTAGTTTAACCCCTTCTGATCACTTACAACAGCTCTTCAGGGCTGGTTCCCACCCACAGCAGAGGGGAATCTCCACAGCAGCTACAGGAAAAAGCAAGCAAAAACAACCCTTTTCAAGGGAGCAGCCCGTGGAAGTGACGAAGCCTACAGAATCAACTAGCCCAGCACCCCAAAATAAGGTGTATTTACAACTGGTCACACCATCCTCCGGCGTTCAGAGCAATAGGCCACAACTACGCATACATTTGAATAGACTGCTTTGAGGATGTTTTTAACACCATCAAACTCTGCTCTGCAAGAAACTTGTGTATGGTTTGTGTGTATTTTAGAGAGCAGGAAATACAGATGTTTAGCAGCTGCAATAAAGAGATTGTAGAACAGTGAAAGAAAGAAAGAATGAACTACCTTGACTTCGCATTTACTCCAAGTTTTTAGAAATCCTTAGAGCATAACAAATGAGGAGTAAAGAAATTCCTAGAATTCCAGGGTCTGTTAACAGATCTCAGAGGACAGCCAGAAGCACCATAACAAGACGGTCATTTCTTATCACCTTTCCCCAGACAGTTAAGACTTCAGATTTCATTGTCCATAAAGTAAACATGCCTTCTCTTGTTTAAAACTGGGGCCATATTCCCCATAAAATTAAAAGTGCTGGTGCTATTTTAGCTCTCTAGTGAGCTTTTTTTTGTATACATTCCATTCTGGACTTCTGTGCCCTCGTCTTACTCTAATCCCTGTCCTCTCCCCCCTTTTTTTTAAACTCTTATTTTTGATGTCAATGCTTGGTACTGCTTCACCATACAAAAACTATATATATATAAAAACATTATATATATATACATATATATATATATAGTCATATATATAATACTCCAGAGAAAGAAAAATTTCGTCCCTAGTACCTAGTGAATCTGGCAATCACATTCTGAAATATCATTTGAAGTAAAGGTAAAGACAGATATTCCCTGAAGGATTTTATCCCAAATTTCATAAAAACACGTTACGAATTTGTAACTACCTAAAGTATCAATCTTCAAAGAGCCAAGATAGAGGGACCAAGGTGTTCAACTGTAACGACTGAGCTATGAGCCTTGCAAACACAAAGACCACCAGAAGGTCTCTATTATGTAACACAGACCACGCGCTACCCTCCATTACAAGGCTGCCCTCTCAGGACTGTCTGTCCAACTTTTTGGGCACTGCTATCTGAATGGGTGACAGCACAGTAAGCTGCCTTTAATGCTTTAACTTTAGTAGGCCTGTCAGCATATTACTCAGTTACCTGAAAAAAGAATTAGAAAGTAAGTTTTTTTGACATTCTTTTCCTGATGACAAAACACAGAGTTCAGAACATCAACATTCTGAAGTGTAGAACAGAAAATACACATCTGTACAGCTAATGATATTCCAGGGCTCAGCCACACATGCACCACAAACTCTGAACAACAAGACTTCATCTGAGCGTTTTTTTTACTATGATCGTCAAGTTATGCACTGGAAAATTATGCAAGATGTTTAAGACCTCCAGGTCTGCGATGCCACAACACTTTTTTTTTTTTTTAAATCTCCACACTGATCTGAGATAAGGTGACAGAACCACTGGGTAAAATCACAAACAACTTGCTGCATGAAATTCACAGGTTATCCTGGGAAATATTTTCACTTCATAACCACAAACCCCTAGGTTCCTCTCTTTTCTAAGGAAAATTACTTGCTTTTTTCCTGTAAAATGTCCCAAGCAGGGCAGGCTAGCCATGCCTTGAATGGTGCAGTTTTGTCTGCGATGCTCCTTTCAGTGTTGTTACTATGCCTAGATGTGGCATCAGGAAAGGCAGACAGAAAACCTTGCTAACAAAGACTACCTACATTACGTGCCTGTTTCTTTTTTTTTGGTCATGCTCTAAAGATGACAAGATGACAAATTTATACCACCTAGTAGCAGATCATGAGAAAAGCCTGTAAAAAATATTTTTTAGAGAAAGAATTAGCAAAATTCCACTGTAAGAAACAAAAGGCTCTAAATAATCTTCATTATTAGACTTCATAATAAAAAAATGCATGAAGACTTCACAAAAGCCAAAATTTGAGGCTTTTTGTACTCTGAAAAAGTTCTTTTTTTCTCCCCCTGTTCTAAATGTAAACGAACTCTTGAGCCTAGTTTTAACAAGTAGACAAATTGAGATAAAGCCCCGATAGAAACACTTCCACAAACCATACACAAGAATATAAAAGCACTATTACATACAATATAAACCATATACAAGAATAAAAGCACTTTCATAGCCCATCTCTTTTGCTAGGGCAAAGAAACTATACTCAGTTTTCCTCTGGGTGCCATTGTTAGATCTGAGCAATTTTCAGATTGGGAAAATGTAAAGAAGGAAAGAATGGCTCCAAGTCAGGAACACAGGATCTCTCTGCATCAATGAAGCAAGCTGTATACCAATACATAAAGGGCACTAAATATTAAGAGTATATTTGAAAAAAGTTATTGAGCAATACTCAGAGGAATCAATTACACACCCAATCCCTTAAATACCAGGAGATTGCATTTGTACAAGTTCTACATACCAACAATGTAAACATGTTTGTGTGTTACACCAACACAGCTTCAATCTCATTAAAAACAAAAAACAACAACAACAACAACAACACAGAACCTCCTCAAACCCCCAAAGCCAATTTAGAAAGTAAGAATTCAGTGTTCACAAAAATAATCCTGCTGATAAACTTAAAACAAAGTCAATATAGAGCCACTTTAGGTGGCAGTGTCTTCAGTAATCACTGCTCAGCTTAATTCCTGAAGAGTCAGAGTATTGATCCCTTTGGAACAAACCTATTAGAAGCTTAATCTTTATAAGTACATGCGGATACCATCCAACTGAACATAAACCACTATTAAATTCAAAACCAAAGAGCCAAAATTCCCATAATTAAGCTTATCTAAGAATGTAAGCTGCATATTTGGCAGTTCTACTTTGGGTTAAAGAAAAAAGCCTTGAGGAAATGAGTCCTTAACAGGTTTTACCATATTAATCCTCTGAATAAAAAAAAGAATGGCAACACTCCGGGCATAAGGTATTCTTAAATTAATATTTTTATGTATGCTAAAAACACAAACTTCAGAGTTTAAGGAGTGCTTTGTGTCCCTTCAGCAAAATTACATTCTTGGATGCTGCCCTCTCATACAGGGACTAAACAGATAAGGATTAGTAACACTACCCAATACTGAAGTACTCTGGGAAGCAAAGTTATCCAAAGAAAAAAATCTTTACCCAAATTTGCCGTAGAGGCTAACATCCGCAGAATCAAAGAATCACACAATGGTTGAGATTGGAAGGGACCTCTAGAGATCATCTAGTCCAAGACCCCTGCTCAAACAGGGACATTCAGAGCACATGGCACAGGGTCACGTCCAGGTGGGTTTTGAAGATCTCCAAATCATTCTTTACCCTCACCCTAGTCCCTTTCAGTAAATAATCAGGGCAATACTTGTCAAGATTGCTTATAGTTTGACTTTTTGTGCCTTCTACATATCAAAATACTGCTTAAAACAAATGTTACGAATACCTAAAAAATTCAAAAATAATTGAAACAAGAAGAATCAAACAGCAGTACTCTGGAATGGGCCTACACACTTTCTTTTCTTTCTGAGATAAACTGATTGAATGAGAGAGCTGAATACAGAAAAATAACACCAAAAAGCAGTGGGAAGAGAACAAGAAGAAATAAACAGGGAGGTGAAGGCACTAGGTGGGCCCCTGCTTGCAAGGAAAACCATGATCAACCATAAGGACAAACATCTGGATGGTATGGACAGAAATAACCTCCCTATGAAGTAGGGACAGCAACAGCTCTCAACTACTGCAGGCGATGTCCTAAACAAGGACCATGTTTTCCTTCCAATTGCAAAACTCAAAATAATTCTATCTCCTTTCAATAATATTTCACAAAAATACTGAAAAAACTTTGGAGAAATGTAAAGCAAATTAAGGGCATTTCTTTGTAACCTCTAAAACTTTAAATACTCTACAAGATGCTGATAATTTTATCACTTATAATGTGCATTTTTAACCCTACTTTACCCTCAAGCCCAGTCAACTTATTTACCCTCCGGCCTACACCCCTCTTTACCCTCAGTGCTGCTCTCCCTGTTTACAGTCAATGCTACTCCCCGCCTTTAAACTCAGGCCTACTCCCCCTGTCTGCCCTTGGGCCTATGCCCCCCCCCAGTAGCACTTCCCCCTGTAAACTAGTAGGAAAGTAGACCCGAGGGTAAACAAGAGGAGCAGCACATAGTGTAAACAGGGGGAGTAGGCCCGAGTTTAAAGAGGGAGAGAAGCACCAGGGGTAAACAGGGGGAGTAGGAATGAGGGTAAACAGGGGGACTGAAGGTAAATCGGTACACCTCCTCTTTACCCTCAGTGCTACCCTCTGTTTACTCTCGGGCCTACTTCCTCTGGTTAGCCTTAGTGCTACTCCCCCTGTTACCCTCAGGCCCTACCTCCCCCTCAGTCACCATCATGTCTTCACCACTGATCCTGACAGAAAACACATTCTCAATACTTTTATCCCTGAACAGGCTCACTTCCACACAGATCCTCAGCAGTCTTGCCCTGCAGCAAAACCAGGTGTTGATACATAAAATTATTGCTCCAGAGAACACCACTAGCTAGAGGCTGATTGTAGTATTCTAGAGAGTGATGATGGATCCACTTTTTTTTTTTTCCCATAAAAAGGTACAAATGAAAGATGAAAAAAGGAGTCTAAGACTAAATGGTGTGAACAAAAGCTGATGAATGGAGAAATTCAGGTAAATTTTCACTCAATAATCAATCCATTAGGAAAGCTGAATCACTCTAAACCACCACCTCCTTCTTCTTAAGCAGGATTCACTGCCAAAGGGTAAGACTAGGATGACAAAACCAAGACAGCAAAAATTCTAACTGGGTACAGGGCACAGTGCCAATATCAGTATTCTGATATGCTGCCCTGGAAACTACCTCTGTCCTTTCCCTGACTCACATATAAGATACACAATGAAAGTTAAGTTGAACGGGTTATGGAAGTAGAATTTTTGACAAAGCCTGATACACCTCCCCTGCAAGTCATAGAAAAAAACAGGAAATTTTGCATTCAAAACTTGGTTTTGGCCACACTAACATTTCACAGTGGCAATGACAGCACAGCTACCTACTCTCAAGTCTTCAGTGTAGTTACCCTAAGAAATAGTAACTTTTATTGAAAATTCAACTGGATCTTAATATTGTCATATTACACATTTGCAGTGTCTTCATCAAGGACTCTAGTTATGTCTCCTTGCTTCTGCTCAGCAAACCTCAATAATACCTTACCTTTTTCTTGTATAGCAGTTTTGTTTTTTGAATTTAGTTTTCTAAACATACTTTCTGAAGATTTCACAGCAGGATATTCCCCCAATGCACTGGAGCAGCCTAACATGAAGCACAGAGCACTCTCCTCTAAGCCTGTGCAGATACCCATGACTCACGACAGTCTCAATTACAGCCACTCTTCTCACTTAAGCTGAGGATACGATTTTGCAGAATAGAGACAGTTCTCCTATTACTCTGAAGCCCCTGCCTCACCCTCCACAAGTGAAACTAGTGCAATAAAAAGGCAGTAGAAAGAAACCTCCCACTGCCAGTAACAAACAGTTGTAAAGTTAGATCATCTACGTGTAAAATAATAACTTCATCTACTCCTGCAATACAGTTGCAATTTATGATGAGTTACAGATTTGCAAAAAGCAGTACTACCTCTTATCAGGGGTAGATGAGTCAATTTATGCATAGGAAATTAGACAAAGTCAATACAAGAAACTCAAGTGCAAGTATTCTCAAGTGAAAGAACAAACAAAAGCCAGAAACACTCCAAAAAGTCCTGGGTGATTAGCAGCAAAGATTTCAAACAAAGGAAGAAAGAAACACCCAGAGGTTGAAAGAGAAATTAAGAAGTTTGCCTACCCTGTATGTCAGATAAAGCCAAGATGCCAATGAGCACAACTTGCTTTCTCAGAGAACAACTTCACAAATGCATCCAAACATATCTACTTGGATTAGGACTTCTGACACCCATTTCCAAATGGGAAGTTTGGCACTTTGGATAAACTGTGAATTAAAAATCAATTAGAATTGATCAACCCAATAATATAATTCAGTGAGAAAAGCTACAGTTTAAATAGCATTTTCTTTACATTTACCTGAATTACCTCCGACTGTTTTAAATAATCAGTTGCTAGTAGGATGGAATAACTTTTACTAATACTTCAGGAATAAAAGGCAGGGCAGTCCTGTACAGAGACTTATATAAAAATATATTAGAAATTTTACAATTTTAATAGAAATATTAGATCACATTATACGAAAATGCCCGATCCTTTTTAGTAAAAATAAACTGCTCTCTAAAAAGATCAAGCAAGATTATTTATAGAGTTTCATTTTTATTTTATGCAAAAAAAAAAAACAAACACACCTTCACCTTTTAAGAGAAAAAAAATCTGAATACGAGCAAGGTGAGTTACTAGAGATGCATCAACGCTTTCACATGAAATAAAAGAAATTAAAAAACCTTATTTTACATGCCTTTTTATATGTAAAATAAGAAAATTAACTTCTGTAGGCAGAAGTTAAACTGATCACTTAAAAAAATAGAATGTTCGGTAAGAAAGAACTGGTTTGCTTACAAAATAAGTTACTAACTTAAAGTCATAACTTCAAGTTTTTATTGAGCATAAGACACAAAAGGATTCAAACATCTGAAAAACTAAGAACACACTGCAAGTAGCTACATTATATTGATAGGGCAATACTGTTGTCTCCCCTCATTTCCTAATTCACTAGAAAGGGTAAGGGAGGACCTCAGACTACTGTAATTCTTTTCATAATGAATGAGTAAAAAGAAACTCTAAAAAATGGGCAGTTGAGTATAATCAAGAGGTCTGACCTGAATGCAGGACAATTAATAGAATTTTTCTAGCACAATTTTCTAAGTATCGCTCAGGACAATGGCTAAAAAATAAAATACATTTTAAAACCCCAATAAAAAAAGACTTCACGGTCTTTACATCTTCATCTAAAATCATTTTTATAAATATCTTATTTGCATTATAGTAGGAAGGCTCAAAAAGTAATGGCAAACACTGGGGTCCTGTATTTTACAGTCAGAGGTACAAAAGTGAGTCTTCATATTTTAGAGCTTACCTAAGCCTGGTATTCAAATGAAGATAATAATAAAGATATGGTGCAATATTCATCCTCCAAGAAGGCCAAGACAGCTTGAACAATGAAGTCACTATAATAAATTGTATTGTCTAAAAATCTACAAATACTAACCCAGGAGGGCTAGGGCTGAACATCAGAAGTACCTTACATGGAAATAAACGGAAAAAAAAGCACCTCCATGACTGTTCTAACACCTTACACAGGGGTTTGTTATTAGCCGTTTGCATGCGACTTTCCCTCCTCCCACCCCTCTGAGCACTTGAAACCTTTTTTAATCACACAGTGCATGTAACAAGATTTTGCTTTCTAAACTTGCAATGTGAGAAGACAGGTTCTCGCCCTGTTTTCTTGATCTCGAGATTTTTTCAGTAGAAAATACAAAACTGAAAAAACCACACACAGACTTTTCTCAAACACATCAAGAACACCTCAGCAACTTTAGCATTTTGCTTGCAGCCTGATAAACAGCTTTTTTTTTCCAAATATGTGTATTTTTCAAATTAACAAAGACTGACCACTCGAACAAGCACAGCAACATTGCTCATGTACCAATTACTCAGAGCAATCGGCTGCAAGGGAGGTCACTGGGTTTAATCTTCAGTGCCAAATCAACCAACTGGGTTAGTGAGGCAATTCAAAGCTGGTTTGCCTGATCTTTTCTCAGTCCTGACAGTTTTATCATTGTTTCTTACGGACAACACCTTAGAAAATAGCAAAGAACTAGTTGGGATACAGATTACTCACTAGCCACTACATCGTATTTGTCACCTCAAATTATGATGCACTTTAGGTCAGCTTATCCCTCAAGCTCATTTGAAAAGCTGAGAATAACAAATGGAGCAGGCAGTAGTGATTCTCAGTGGAAACAACAAATATGTCACCCAGGAACCTCAGTACCTATGATACTGCCTTCAGTTTCCAAAGTAAAGTCTAGGGAATTGCAATCCTTTTGTCCTTCTGACATATACACTCACTAGATTTTAGTAAATATAGACACTAGATTTTATTTAAGAAAGTCTTTGAGAGGAGTTGTCTTTTACTAGAGTCTCAAAGTTGTCCAATCCCTGAAAAAGCACATCAGTTCAGCAGTACGAGCAGAATAGAATTTTGTTCTACCACGGTAAAATGCCTGCAAAAATGATTTTTTTTTTATAGAGAACATTCTTCAGAAAATAATAGAGCAAAACTAGGAATATTTAGGTGTCCCATGGTTTGGGGTGCAAATGGACAGACCTCACCCACCACTTGCAGGAATTCTGAGTTTGAATGTGCTTTTTCATTTGACCTATCCATGGGAAGGTACTTATCTATTCAGGAAGTAGTGTCAGTCTAAAGCCAGCTCCTATATTAAATTAAAAAGAAAAATATTTACTTACTCCAGAGAAAAATCTGTTATCTTTATACTTACGACAAGATTTGTATTTCCAGATATTTAGTTAATATTCACAGCTGTATGCAAGTTCCAATAAAATTTTACCTAACAATTTTCAAGTACTGAAACCAGAACATACCATATCCCCACTGACTAAAAAGCATTGTAGATATTCATCCACCATGTCTCAAGACCAATTCTGGAATTCTGAACATAAACAGGAATGTTTTACAAGTGAATTTTAGGTTTTAACAAATTAAATCCATGAATACACTTTTTCCTTGCTCCTGTAAACTTTAAAAGCGCATTCAAGTGGTTCCTATTCACAAGACAATTTGTTTTAGATAAATCTATTATCAATATCTCCTATTACCAATGCCTCTATTTTGAGTTTGGTTCTGCCCATGCTCTGGTTATGTACACTGAGTTAAGGTAATGCCTTTCTGCTCGGTATATTTTTAAATCCAGAAATTGAAGCAAATTGCAACTATTAAATAAAAGTTTTCAGGAATACAACTGTAAGAATATATTAATATAACCATATGTTAATCCTTAACACCTAAAATGCTGTACGTACAGCAATAATATACTTGGAGAAAGCTATTAACCCCCAAGCACAAGTCAGAAGTTAGAAATGGAGGTCCTTGCAAAAAGTCATTATAGGATACCAGGCCAATTGTTATTTCTTTGCACGATCTTTTTCAAGTAAAGAAGAAAATAAGTCTGAAAAATAGGCTGAGCTGAAGGGATGAAAGATTAATTTAAAGATGTTGATAGACAAGCTCTAGAAAATCTTGTTGCAGCAGATTAAGTTACTATCCTTGGCTGTAGACTCTGCCCAACTCCAGGTCAGAAGTCACTGATCCCCAAAGCAGGGTTGGCAGGAATAAATGTGTACTGACACCTCGGCTACTTCAGTGCTGGGACCCAAACCTTAGTTTGGCCCTCTCCTTCACACACCACACTGAAATGACAGAGAAACAAGTACTTTTCTGACAATTCTGCAAGTGATGAACTAGATGAGAGGAGGTGAACAGGAAAGGGTGAAAATTGACTTGTAAATCACCAACAACCTTGGTTTTTTTTGATAAGTAGAATCAGATGCACCACTCATCACAAACCCATCCAAACAGCAACAAAAAATTGCTCTCACAAGAGCAGTGTCAAAAGCATAATGTAAACTTAAAGGATTAGTAATTAAGTTTAACAGGCTCCAGTTAGTCATATTATGTACCTTAAAGCCTAAACACTCAGCTTTAAAGTAGCTCTAAGAAAAAAAAAATGAGGTTTTGCATGGAATGTTAATTATCAGAGTCCCATCTACAGTGGTTAGAAGCAGCACTAGAAGGAGCAGTAGAACAATGGTAAATATTTTTCTAAGATCCAATAAGAGTGTGCACTTAGAACACAAAACTAGTCTACATTTGCTACAGCCACTTAGGTATGCAGCTGCATTCATCAAATATTTGTATAGAAAATACTTTAGAAATATTGACAAGAGGAGAAATTGTATGAAGTTCTCACCAATAGGATTCAGAAAGCAACTTAGAGGAACAAGTACACATAAATTCAAGTTTGCAACTCAAGTTGTTAAATTAAAAAAAAAAAAGCAAATATTTAATACTTTACTACTAGAGAGGTGGTGTTTCACATTTTATACTTTCCATTAAATGAAAATCTTTAAGAGTGCACTGTGTGGTTATCACCCTAGCACTTACTCATTAAGACCAAACATTCAGTATTTATAAATTAGGAAACACCACTGATTAGCTATGGAAAACATATGCAAAGCTTCAAAAAAAAAAAAAAAAAAAAAGTGTGTACACTTCACTTCTGCAGACTATCCTCTCCCACCACTTTAAACCGAACTTTTAAGTTTTAAGATCACTTTTCCTTTCCAAACAGGTACAGCAAATAAACCCTAAATGCAATATCATGAAACTGTATTTGTAACAGCCTCACCTGTCCATTCATCAAAACTGAGCTGCTGGAATCCCAGTGATGACACCAAATATGCTATTTTTGCAGAGAGGAGTTCACAGCGGTGTCCTGACTGCCTCAGTGGACAGATCAAGATTTTCAACTGAGCCTGAGCTTTTCTTACCCTCCCTTGCTAGGGCTTCCCAGCTTTTTAGTTCCTCCCTTCTTTTTGACTAGCTTGTTACATGCTTCTAGTCTAGTGTAGTACAGTATCTGGACGGCATATTCTGGCATTTACCTGACAACAGGTAAATGTGGCAACATTTTTTGAGAGCAAATTTCAGTAAGAAGTAAAATCTGGCTTCTGCACAATTAGAGTAAGAATATGAGAAATGACCTACAGGGTCCCTCAGACCAGTGGTCTCCCAAGCCCGGAATTCTGTCAGAGGCCACCAGATAAGCTGTTTGAGGATAACCTGTATTCCTCCAAGCATCCACAACTGTTGAATTAAAGACATTAGATGAATTAAGGACAGTAGACATTAAACAACTGCACCCTGCATTTGCAAGCTCCACAGCCTTGGAGTCTTGACTTTTTCCTGAAACCCTCATCATATTTCTGTCTAGCCTTCTCTTCAAACTGAGAAGTTCCAGTCTTTTAGTATCTTCTAAGGGCTCCATTCCCTTGGATATTTTTGCTGCACTTTGATTCTACTGCTACCTACCTCCTTAGATGTAGAGATCTGAACTGCACACAAGAGTAAGACAGTTTCGCACAGCAACAATACGATATTTTCTGTCATCTTCTCAATGTCTTTGCTGATACAGTCAACACTTGGTTGGCTTTCCAGCTGTCACTCACACTAGATAAAAGTATAGCAAACAGATACTACAGTTAAAAATAATTTTCTAAGAAAAATCTGTTCTCACCAGTTCTACAGAAACTAAGAAACTCCTCCAATTCTATTACACTTCATAGATATGTAATAACCCCATTACTCACTTGCCAAAAATTACTTTTGGAGCTACTGGTACTGGACTACTCTCGTTTCCATACTACTAGATAACAGTCATCATTAATATCATGATCATAAAAAACAGTATTCCTGTTCAACTTCATTCTTGCATAGAAAATTCACACTGAAATAGAAGGGGTAACTTTGAATACATCAGTGCTGAGGTAAGAGAACAAGAGCATCATAAGACCTAAAGAATACAGTGCATGACGGCAGTGCAGAAGGAAAGAAATGCTAAGTATAGGTACTACTTTACAGGCCAATCCAACTTTAAGATGCTATACAGTAATAGGATAGAAAAGAGAAAGCAAAAGGTCATAAGATTTGAGAGTGTAGGAGTGGTGCAATCCAATACATAACCTTTGTTTCCTTCCCACTATTATCCATCTTGTCTCTTTAGAGAATGTCGGCTCTAAGATCCATGTTTGAATGTCTGCAGAAGTACAGAATGTGAGAAAGTGAGCTACAGAAATGCTGCAAAAAACCTAGCAGAAAAGATACAAAAAGGTCACACTAAAACAAGATCGATCCAAGGAAAAACGATACAACCTACCTATTCAAATCAATCATAGGATTACTCCCTAACAGTCATAGTTATAGATTTGCTAGTCTAAAAAAAAAAAAAAGACACTGATATGAAAGTAGAAATAATTTATAACAATTATTTCATAAGGAATAGGGCAAAATAAATCTTAACTACTGCCTTAAAGCATCACACAACAAAAGGCAGAGATACAGAGTACAGGGTTTATTCTTTAGTCAGAGAGAAATAGCTCTCAGCTGCAATTCATTTTGACTTCTCCTTAACTGAAAAATGGCAAAAGGTTAAAGAAAGAAATGACCTACCATATATGTCAAAATAACCTCTCTCAAACAGCTTTTCTCCTGTTCAGTTATCTTAGAACTACCCTTTGGATTTTTTCTTCTGAAAGGACAAATGACATATGTTTTTCAGATTCTTAGCTTTCTTTGCAATCCTACTTCCTTTCTTTTTGTCTTATTTGCTGAGGCAATGGAGAAAAAAAAAATCTAAGCCAGCTAAAAGGCAGAAAGTGTCTATCAGGCTCTAGAAGCCTCGACAGCCATTTTTCCTCCCAGAACACAAGTACTACACTCTAGTAGTTGTAGCCAGTACTCATCCTAACACCTGGAAGAAACATGTGCCAGGAAGAGATTGTATCACAGGAGTCAAAGTCTTGAGAGAAAAACACAGAACACACTCAATGAATATGATAAAAATGGGGGAGGGGTGGAGGGTGGGAATCAAAAAGTGATAATACAGTAGGGAAAAAAAAATGTAGTCCACTAATCTAACAAGAGTTTGAAGCTCAAGAAGCATTTTAGCAACTTTTGAAAAAAGAAGTGAACTGTGAAACAGACGATTCTGGTCTGGTCAAAACCAAACCGTAAATACTGCTGGTCTCATAAGTCACTTCTTTACTCAGTCCAGGAAGACAATGCCAAGCTGATCAGCTTTTATCTTATTTCTATAAGTAATTAGGTTACAAATTTAGAACACATTATCCTGCAACAACAACTTTTAAATACCTATATCCACTTCAATGACCACTCATGTTCCTTCTTTCCTGCATTTGAGAATTTTTAATACTGTTTAAAGATGATGTAAATATAACTGCATGGTAGCACTAAGCACTTCTTTCACCGCTCGATCCTACAGGAGCTAATGCTGTGAAAAGCACGTGACATCCAGTAACACTATATTCTCCCACTAACAGGGGAGACAGGACTCAGTTTATCTGCTGACATCATATATCCTTTCAAACACTGGAAAAAGAGTAATTCACTCTCAGAAAACGAAGACATACATACCCATGAAGTCAAATCAATACAGAATAATACAGTGCTAATGCTCTGCGGTTTGAAAACCTAAGGATGCCTAGCCCAAAGCACAAGTTTTGACCTCAGAGATGGGAGAACATTTAGGAAACAGGACATATTCACCATAGGAAATAGTGTCACATCCTTTTTGCCAGTAAAACACTTGCACTTCTGTTCAGCACAACCCGTTAAATGCTCTTCTACAAAAGCAGCTTTGATTTTCTTAAGACAGCTGACGTGCACTGTATTAATCCACGATTAGTCTATCTCCACACATAACCTGTCTCAATTTTGATTAACAGTAGCAGATAAATCAACAGTAATTTGATAAAGCAAGATGAACCAGGCTAACCACAAGTATTCAGCCAGGACTTTGAGGGCCGTTACCTGATTTGATGTTAAGGTCAAGCCCTTAGCTTTAGGCACCATATTTTAAAGAAAGTGTTATCCTGATCTGATCTTCCGTGTTGAAGAATTTAACAGCTCAGTACCATAACCATCATGAAGAAAAGATGCTTCCCTCTGCCACACCAGCCTCCAAATAACATATAGGAAAGGAGGGGACTACACTATTTTCAGTGGTGCCCAGTGATAGGACAAGAGGCAACAGGCACAAATGCAAGTACAGGAAGTTTCATCTGAACATGAGAAAAACTACCTGACTGTGAGGGTGATAGACCCCCTGAGTAGGTTACCCAGCAAGGCTGAGGAATCTCCTTTGCTGGAGATACTCAAAACCTACCTGGTCATGATCCTGTGGAATGTGATCTAGATGACCCTGCTTGAACAGGGTGGTTGGACTACATGATCTAGAGAGGTTCTTCCCAAGCTTGACTATTCTGTAATTTTGTGAAAAGGAGTTGTCAAGGCATACTACCTTCCATGGATTTGACTACAGAGCTCGTCCCAGTTAACAGAAAACATGGTTATATTCTTGAATACTGACTGAGATGAGAGCTGATCAGCTGATCTCCATCACCCAAACTGTGAGTAAGATCATGGGAAGACAAGCAGTGAGAAACATCAAATGAAATAATTTCTTTTCTCTGAACTAAATTTTACTAAAGCATCATTCTATTTGCATTTTATCAGTCTTTCAACCTTGAACAAGATGAACATTTTAAGTTTTGTTACTCTTTCATAGATCCCTCAGTAAATGCAAGCCACTCGTATTGCTGTCACACTGCTAACAACATGGTTGTATACAAATCCATGCCATTCTTCATAACATGCTACTGAAATGAGAAGCACCTCTTTCAGGCACTAATACACATGCCCTCCTCCCACTTTGAGGACAAAATGTTTGTTATCAGAACTTCATGAGAAATCACGACAATACTACTGGTGCCTAAATCAGTACTTATTTTCTACTCTCCTTCCTGACTTTAAAATGCATACTTGTCCCTGGAAACAGAGCGGGAATGCATACAGACACCTCCCCGTAGCTACTGCCAGGTCAAAGAGCAGTTACTGAGGTTGCACCAGCACTTCCTCCTTATCGAAGGTTTTTAGTTTTGCTGAATTCACCACTCTGGAGAGCATAAAGGTATCACTGAAAACCTTATTAAAAAGAGGCAATTCACAGTGACTTTTAACACAGCACTTGATGTTAATACTCAGGTGTGGTCTTTAGATGCAAAAATATTTTCTATGAAATACTTGAGTACTGCTAACAGCTTTTGTAAAGGACCATTTTACTCTTCTGTCCCTTAAAATACCCTTCCCAGAAATCAGCCGCAGTTGTAATAAATTTATTTTCTGAAAAACATTTGAGAGCCTTTTGACTCCTCTTTTACACTCAAATAAACCAGTACTTTCCCACTGCTCGCCCATAATATGAACCTTAGGGCAATACAAGGATGAAATTCATAGTTTGTTTTCTAACATATTTGTCTACAAGCTAGCTTGACAACACTGTCACACATACTTTTTAGCAAACCTTTCCTCTAAATCTAGAGAAGAAATGCAGAAAGTGAAAGAGTTGAGGCAAAATGAAGTACTAAAAATGTTAAAAGAAAGTTGCTTCAATTCTTACTCATCATTTTTGTTTATAAGATAATTATGGCCTACCATAACTGATACATAACGCAATAGGCAAATCACTTAAGGAAACATAATGCATTGCAGTGATCCTCATATAGCAGATAGTAATTATAGGTATGTTGAAACAATTACATTTTTGTATCTCCTTATTCCTCATCTTGTAAGTGGAACTAGATCCACAAGAGAATGTAAATGTCTTGCCACTTACTAGACTACACCACCCTCAGATGAGCAACCAAGCTCCCTTATGCACTGAAAAGATTAAGTTATAGATGCTGTTCAATGTCTAAAACTAAACATGAGTGGCAAATGGCCAATTCAGCCAAAAACAAACAAAGAGAGAAGTAACAGAGACTTAAACTCCCAGATTTAACTCCACACAAGAACAACAAAAATATTCCTTTCCTCTTACTCATTCAACACTTGGCCCATGTGCAGCAGAGCCGGGTGCAAATCATCGATCTGTACTGATCATTTTGCCCCCCAGCTGGCCCCTGGGCTACATACCTTGCCTGCTCCTGCCCCAAATGGAATATCACTCCTCAGGAATGAAACTCTCCCAAGTTTGGAAATGCCTCACATCCAAACACCCGGGTGTAGACTTCACATTCCCACCAGAAGTAGAGGAATCTGAACCTGAACTTCAACATCCTGGAAAAGTATTCAAACTATTTGTTAGAGAGGCAACATCACATAATTCTTCTGCAGAAAAAAAGTATGCAGGATTGCCCCCATCTTTGTCTACTGCTTTAAAGATTAGAGTCATTCCTTATCCAAATCATTTGTGTGTCACTAACCTTACCTCTGCTCGTCTTCTCATTCAACTGACATATATTTTTACAGTTACAGTGTTTTTATTAGTATGCAATTAGACATCCTTGGGAGTATAAAACAAATGCCTAACAATAGGTATGCTTAATTTATGCTTACTTTGTAAGGCTTACTTAAAAATATCCTGACATATAAATAACTTATATGCTTAGAATTCTGCTCCATACTTGGATCTGAGCTACTTCTAAAGCATTTCACCACATAGTTATGTTAGAGGCACAGAGAGGAAGATACCAAACATAAAACACTTGTTCGCCAGAATTGCCGTGTTGAATAAAGCACTTCAGTAGGCTGCCAGTAAATCGATTTTAAAATCACAGAATAGGCCATGTTGCCATCAGGTGAGTTTTCTATCATGAATGTACCAGCAAATCTTTTCAAATATGCAAATATCTCACTTTGCCCATTAAGAAACCAACAGCATTAAATAAATATTTAAGAGACATTTTGAGGTTTTCTGATGAATGAACAAAGTAATAATTACTTTGGTGCTCTGAATGCCATAATACTAAGTCTATACCACTACTTGTCACATTAAAGATTTCTCTTTTTTTAATGGCCAGATGCTACAGCTTAAGAATCTTAAATATAAACACAGACACCGATTACTTCTTTTTCTAAGCAGCAGCAGACTGCTTGAATTCTTAGCCTTCAGAATTCTAAAAGCCTAATGTTCTAATAGAAATGTATTTAATCAGAAGTACAAATCAACAAAACTGAATAGCTGAGACAGGTAGTTACAACTGTTACTATTTCATGTTAAGCCTCAGTCTTTCAGAAGACATCATAAGAGAATTCACATCTACAAATGCCCCAGGATTTTTAAAAGGCTACAACTTGAAAGGGTAGGAAGAGATTTTAATTAAAAAGTAGCAAAGAAGTGTTATGAAAATGTAGTTATTTGCACGGGGAAAAAAATATGGATACATAAGAACTTCGGGCTACATTAAGTTTTACATGTCCATAAGCCTTGGTATGAATGCTGACCTCTACATTACATTTTTACTGCTTCTGCCTCACATGCTGCTGTGGTAACGAAAGAGGGTTGGCACCCCTCAATGGCCCAGCCAAATCCTGCAAACTCCTAAAAAGGTTACATCAGTTTACTGAAAAAATATTTTCATTAACTTTTCAAAACAAGTCTATATCTTGTAAAAAGAAATTCAATAAAATTCAAGTAAAATGATCATCTTTATCATCATTTAATTTCTATGGAACAAAAATTACTACCCATAGCTATTCCAGACATTGTGAGGAAACACGACATGCATTGGCAGGAGGCAAAGTTTGAAAGAACTCCTTTGAAAGGAGTGATCATATATTAACAACGCTAATTAAATTTAACATCCTAGTACCCTGGTTCACAAAGTGCTGCAATATAAATATTTGATATCTTGTTAAACCATCTACACTATTAATCATTAGTTAACACTTTAGCATGTCAAATAAAGAGGGCTTTTGGATCCCAGTAGGTTAGAAATCAGTTTATACGTGTATAACAGACAGCTACACTCCAAAGCAATGGATATTTAATTCTGCAACTAGAGTTCTAAGACGATTATGATGAAAGAAAAAAGCAGCAGCATTTGTGAAAATTCAGATGACAGATTAAAAGAAAAGATCGTAGGTGTGGATGCCTAATCAGAGGCACATCAAAGGCACCCTATTCTTAG
Organism: Tinamus guttatus; assembly: GCF_000705375.1. The sequence goes on along the minus strand of NW_010585759.1, from coordinate 181,205 downwards.
AAAATTCAGGGAAAACACCTCAATCCTCCAAAGGGGCACCCTGGCCCCTCTGAGGCCCTGGAGCCATGCACCAAAGCAGCAGCACTTGAAGAAAAACCCCGGTCACCGTTTCAAAAGCTCGACTACAGCCCAGTTATGCAGAACACGAGTATTTTGTCCTGGTAAGTGAGTGCAACAGTCAGTTTATACCCAAATTTCCCAGACAGAGACTCCAAGCTGAGTTTTCCCCCTTTTCATAGCGCTGAGCGCTCCGTCTGGGGGTTGTTTTTCCCTGTCCTTTTCCCGGAGAGCTGCCTCCCCTCCGAGGCCCCCAATTCACGGCATTACTCGGGGCAGACCTTACCGCTGTTGTCGCTGCCGCCGGCCGCTCTTTGTTGCGCCGCCTCCGCCGAGCGCCCCCGGAAGACCT
>NW_010585759.1:107297-180426 GCF_000705375.1 Tinamus guttatus | reverse complement strand
CCTCCCCAGCCCCTGCTCGCTGTGTCCCGCAGGGGCATAATGTTTATCCTTTGGAAGAGTGGCGAGAGGCTCAGGCCCAGAGAGGAGCCGGGCACAGTCTCTGTGGTGGAGGAAAGAGGCCATTAAAGGCGGCTTTACCAGGCCTATAACCATGGTTGTTTTACAGGAGCGAGGAACTACCTCTTCAGTGGTGCATTTTAGTTTGACTTAAAACTAAAAACTGCTTTCCTACCCCCCGCCCCTACTTTTTTTTTTTTTTAAGGTAGCCTGCCTGGACTGTTACCTGAGGTATTAAAAGAAATACAAGAATCTGAAGTGACTTGACTTTGCCAAGACAGCTAGTTGGGCAGAAAAAGGGCAGAAAAAGAGGATTTCCTAGACCCCTAAAAAGCTGTTAAAGTGATTTTTTTTTCCCACCTCTTCTAGCTTCAGTTTAACCATTTATAAATGAATCATTTTCAAGCATGAAATCCAGGCTTTTAACTTCCTATAATTCGACCCTATACCCTGTTTCACATTCTCTTTCATTGCTTAAATCACGGAACCGGAGCCCATGGTTATCTTTCCTGGGCGTATAAAATGGCCAGTTGAGCTACCGTTGATGTGCCCAGCGACTTGCAGGGGAAGCCCTCGCACCTTTCCACCCTGCGTCTCGCACTCCATTAGAGCCTTTCAGAGCAGCAAAGCCTTTTTTTTTTTCACTGTAGAGAATCAACACTTAAACTCGAACCTTGTCCAGTAACAAGGGGCTTGGAATCAAGTGAGCATGAGCGGAAAAAGCAGAGCATTACAAGAAATATGAATACAGGGGGAAAGGGAAGGGATCAGAGAACCAAAAAAAGCCTTCCTTGAAATCTGATTCTTGCTTAGAAGCTACAATGCCTACAGAAAATGTCTTGGTGTAGCAGCTGGCTGCTCAGAGGTGTCATCCTCATCCTAACTGGTCACTGCATACTGTCTTTTCTATATCCAAGAAGGATGTGAACAGACTAAAAAGTTCTGATTACAACTTCTCTCATCCAACAGCATTTCTTGTCTATCGCAGTGGTCCCAGTGCTTTTAGGGGGCATGTTACCCAAAGGCCATTTTTAAACAAAGTAGTTTTCTTCAAAATGTTACGCAGTTTGTCATAGATCAGAGAAGGCTTCACCAGTTCTAGCTTTTGTCTTTCTCTCTTTTGTACTTAACCTTATATTTGTAACTAAAGTTTTAATCCTTTCCAAGGGTTGCCAGACCAGGTTAAGACTGAGATTGGGATCTCTTCAATATAGCTGCTTAAAGATCAGTTTGTTTCTTTGGTAACCAATCTCCTCCCACTGGCTTTCACAAACCCTAATATTAGCCTTTGCCCAGCTGGCAAATCCATTCATAAGATGCTTGAATGAGGCAGGCTTGGCTATTTCTACCCAAGAGATTAAAATCTTCTGTCAGACCAAGGAACTGTCATATCTGAAGAGATCTCACAATAAAGCACAGTATCAGCAGCATTATTTCCAACGAGCCAAATAACCTTTTCCTTTAATCTCTGTGATGGCAATTTAAAAGAACAGATCTAAGTGCTAGTTCATTCTGCCTTGGGGGTGCTGTTTCTTGGTGTGCTGGAGAACACAGTGCTGTGAGAAAAATCAACATTTCAGTTTGAATTAGCAAAGCATTATTTGAAATAACAAAGCAGTAACAATAGATACAAGGAAAGAGGAGAAGTGGGAGGATGAGGAAGGAAATGGAAAGATGATTGGGAAAGTCTTTCTTTTGTCTTAACTGACTAATATTTGGTATGAGGATCTAAGTTACTTACAAAAGTAATGCCTCTGCTGTTCTATACCTTCTTCTTCAAAGATTTCAATTATTATCTTCTGGTGGAAAGGAACTGAAAAGAAATACACAGTTGAGGTCCTTCATGAGTTTGGAACCTGAGCATTTTGATTTCAGAAATGCACTTCCTAATGGCTTTACTATCAGTCATTTTTTTCTGACAGTGAGGTTGAGTCATGAGACTAACATAGGGATCGACTGTTTTCTTTGAAACCATCGCCCTCTGGAGGGAATACGAAAAATCACAGAAGGATTAAGTAGAAATTCCCTTCTATATCACTGCATAACTTAATTTATGTTTTAGAGTCCAGGACTGATGCAAAAGTGAACGCGAAGTCGGCAGAACCAGAGTGGCGGCGAAGCTCTTGTCAGCAAAGGCTGGAGGAGAACGAATCCCCCCATCTTTCTGCCCTCTCTTGCCCTTTATCTCTAAACTCTTTATCTCTAAGCTCACTGGACATGCATTCTACAGCAGATGTACTTTCTCTTCCAACTTCATCTTGGATCCCATCCAAACTGGTGTCATCTCCCTTGTTTGCCAAAATAGTTTTAATGCAATCTCTAAAGAATTCCTGCCTACCTGATGTCAGGGTCTGTACTCCATACTCTTTCTTGACCTTTCTGATTTTTTTTCATTATCTTCATTACCCTTTCCCTTTTGATCTTTTATTCTTGCACAATTTTGAGAAACTGTGTTCTTTTTTTCTCTCTAATTTGAGAGAAGAGCTTCTCGTGGATTTTTTTCTCTGCCATGTCAACGTCCCAATTAACTGAGTCTTAATGAAAGCAAGCTTCTGCTTTCTCAGACTTCTGCCTATCCTCTCTATATTACATGAAAATGTTCCACAGAGGCCTGTCCAATTTCATTTACAACAATCTCCTGGTCACAGATCTAGCAATCAGTTTAACCCTGAGCATGTAAGCAGGACACGTCGGCTAGTGCACATGCAGAACCAGCTCCGTCCAGTATTTAGTGTTTCAAAGAAGAGTGGAGAAGCTAAATAATGTATAAGTAAGAAATAAGCATCTCTCTTGGTCCCCAAAATCCAGCAGCAGAAACCCTGAAATTTGAAATTAGTAATCAAACTTCATTTCAGCCTTCCTTGAACTAGCACAACAAATATGAAGGACTCAGGATGGTCATGTTTTCCCTCCTTAAGCACCTAGAACTGTCCTTTACTTTCCATCCAGTTACCCCTTTTCTCATTTATATTCAGCTGGTTGGCTGAAACATCTTCTCCTTTGGCTTTCGTTATGCTCTGTCTCACTTTGCACAGCTCCAAGGAAGGTCACAGGGTTTACAAATCGGTTCATAAGCCCAGCAGAAGTTCAATTGTAGAAAAAGTCTTCAGAAGAGAGATCTCGAGTTTGAAGGAATTACTTAGCTCTCAATTAGGGGTCTTAAGCCCAGAAAGAGAGATTTTTTTTTCCTGAAAATAAGTGCCCAAAAATGGAGCTGGAAGTGGGAATGCTGATGGCAGAGTATGGAGAATTGTGTTTAGCCCGAAAAAGAGATGGGTAATAAAAATAATCTTTCTTGCCTGGCAAATTTATCTGATAGCCTGGCAATCTGTGAACTTTTCCATTGTTCCCCTATTTATATCCAAATTAGTGATTACCCTGGTCAGTCTGGTGCTTTTTGTACTTCCTTGCCCTGTTGTTCTTCCTTCTCTGTGCACCTTATTCCGTTTATATTCCCTGCCCCTCTGTCTTTTCGATACTGTTTCTGAATCCTGTGTGTGTGCCTTCCTCTGTGCAACTCTCTCTTTGTGGTTTGATCTTGAACAAGTTTATGAAGCTCTAACATAGGTAGTTAGTCTCTCTAGAAAACAATCTCATGCTTTGTTATTTGTTGCAATTATTAATTCGTATCTGTACCCATTCTTGACTTGCTGTTTTGGGGCTGGATGTGTCTTCAGCCTGAAGTCAAGACAACCTTTTATTTGGATTTCAGACCAAGCCAGCATACTGTCGACTTGCAGATACTTTTTACTGGCTTTACTTGACAATCTACTTGCTTTGTTTTTGAAATGTATGTAAATGTGTTTGTAAATGAATACAGACATATGAAATAACTCACAGATCTGTGACAAAACAGGGGAAGAACCGGCAGGAGGAATTTTAAGAGTTGGTACCATGTACGTAAAATACTTACATGGTAAATCCTAATGAAATTAGATATTTGTGGTTTTTAAATTCTCTTCAGGTATGATAATCTTTCCTGAAAAACAGCTTAGGAGTGGTAATTATGTTAATGATGATACCTCCTATCTGATGATGTTGCCCTGTAAAGCTTATGCTTTACATATTTATCAGTCAAAAGTATGCTAAAAGTAAAGTATATTGTTTGCATATTTTATTAAAGAAGTATTAAATTTTATCATGGAAAGCAAATTAGATGTACAGTGAGACATCCATAAGACACTGTAAGCTACTGTAAGACATGTAAACAACACTATAATTCTTATTCCCTTTTTCTAAATCTTCACTGAGATAATCTTGCACATTGATTTTTTTATTACTTTTGCTTTGATGTAGTTTTTCAGCTAGTGCATCTCTGTTACAATATCACAAAAAGATTTACTGCTATTCTCTGCGCTGCCTCTGCTCAAGTTTTTCTTGTTTGTTTTTGTGTAATGTCTCTTTCAGCATTATCAGAGCTGTGCAATATGGTCTTGTAAGGTGGCAGTACAATTACTACTCTCTGCTTTGAGCACCAACAAACACATTTCTAAATAAATTTCTCTTTGCAAGTATGACTTGCTTTTTTTTCTGAGATATGCCCAATCTTTCTCTTTCTATTTAAAACTGAAAATATTTTCAAAATTTTCTTGGATATCTGAATATAACATTTCTTTGAGGGAGGATCAGTTTCAAAAAGATTCTTTCTAAAATCATCCTTTGATTTTTCCCCTGCTTTTTGAGCTTGCTTTCAGTAGATTATAAGCAATTGGGGTAGTTAATTTGAATTCTAAAATCTGCATAGTCATGCCAGCTAAACTGGAAATATTCTGAAATTAAAAGTAAAGGAGCCCAATATTTTTTTTTTCTCTGCAGGAAACATACTAGTAGAAAATAATGAGTTGTGCGTATGACTCCAGGAATGGTAGACAGAATCTTCTGAGATAAACTATGAAACTCATTAATGTGAATAATAATGTTATTGATCTAGACATGATAGCCCGGTTTAAAGTTATTTTGATTTGTGAGCATGCATAATTTTATAGCATTTCCTCCTAGTCTTCACACATGTGTTTCATTACTTATCAGCTGACCTGATGAGCGATGAAAATGATGATCTCTCTTGCTGAGAATTTGTGATCTGAAACTAAAACATTTTGCACCTCTTGGAGTCTGTATTTCTTTATTATCAGTCCGCTCAACTGCCAGATGCCAGAACAGTAGCAGAATTTAGATATCCAGTCTTAACCAAGAATCTTTAACTTCTGACACAAATATGGACATATAGGTGGCTGTAGCATTTGTACACAGATAGAAAAAAAACCCCTTCATTGTATGCTAAATTTGGAGTATCATGGTACAGGTGAAATTAAGGAATGGATCCAGTCGCCTCCTACATGCTCATACAGATCCCAGCATAATTCCATGCCATGCATTTTTATGTCTATAAGATGCTAAGAGATTTCCATTACCACCCCTTGGGCAAACAAAGTACACTTCAGATACATGTTTGATTTATGTACCAAAATACACTTGCCAGATGTTATCATAAGCAGAGCCACTAATCTTAATTACCTTTCTCAATAAAACAATATCAGCTACACAACCACCTTTAAGGAAAAAAAGAAAAGGTTTGATATTAACATACAAACCATTTCCATATAGCTTTGGGGAGCTACACGGATAATGTTCATTACGCTTGTATAAATCTGTGTGCTGCAGTGCAAACTCTACACAGTCTTCATAAATCTTGATAGAAGATTGCAAGAGGGAATGAGATCATTCATACTGAAACCTTTTTTTGGGAATATATTGCTTGAATTCTACTCTGCTTTGCAGAGTTTCCTAAAAGGTGCAGTCAAACACATACTTTACATTTGGTAGATCTATTGCTTGCATGATCTTCAGTTCCTGAGTCCTGTCAATCTCCCAGCGGCTGTTTTTCTTGCAGAGGAGCTAGCAGACTGTATTGGCTCATTGAGTCGACACTGCGTACCAGCCTTCTAAATCAGCCCACTATAAGATTGTTTTTGTATATAACCCAGCAAGCATCCATGCTGAGTTACTTTAGTTTGCCCCAGGCACAGCAATTAGGATGCATTTTACTGCATTTGCAATTTGAAGACTCAGTTCAGCCTTCTTCTCAACAACGTAGCCTGGGAAATACAATACTTTCAAGTTGCTTCTCCTTGCTATATTGACTAAGAGCATTTCAGGTTGCATTCCAATGAGCTGAGGTGGAACAAGAGTTGCAGTTCACAGTGCAGGAGTCCTTTGTCACAACATGTCTCTTCAAGGTCCTTCAATGGTTGGGATAGGTTATGTGTGTGTAAGAGTGACTATTTTGGGCAGCACAATACCTTGTTCTGACTGACTCTGGCTTCTACAGCTAAAGGCCCCCACCTGCCTGTTCGGTCAGTGAAGAGAAACACGGTGCTTAAGGATTGTAAACATTCAAGTAAGTGTCACGTTGCTGCCATGAGCTTTAGCAGACATCTCCGACCCATTGATCACAGCATAAACTAAGCCTTGGTGGTGAGCGGAATGCTCAAGTTTCTGTATTCATCAATAAGGGGGTTTCTCCACAGTTTGGCTGAAGAGCAGGACAAAGGGAGGGGAGACTGAGTGGAGCCATGAGCCCAGAAGGACAAAAGGAGCCATCTGCAAGGAGATGGGGCCTTTACAAAGAAGGGAAATAGGGCAATTGCCCCACATTCTTCAGCAAGGGGGACAAAGGAGTTGGTGAGCTCAGGTGAGAACAGATGGCGGGAGGCCGGAGTTCGGTGTAGGCGGGCCGGGAAGGCTGTAACTTCTGAGTACCTTGGCCAATGGGGAAAAGGAGAGGGCGTCCCTCGGTCGGGAAATTAGGATAAAAGGGGGGGCTGCGTCCCCCAGCATTTTGGAGAGACCCCACAGGGATATGCCCGGTGTTTCCAGTGTGCCACCCTCTTAATTTTATTCTCTCCACTTTCAGTGGGTAAATGATAACATCACTGACTGTATGCACCAGCAGGCAGTCTCTCTACTGCCTCTCTCTACAGTATTTTACATTTGTCCATGTAGTACACGAAAGCACTTCATAAACATTCAACAACATGCTGATCCTCAAGCAGAAAATGTCCTCTGGGACTGCCTTAAAGTTTCCTCCTTGTCACTAGTTGCCAATTTGTTCTTTTCACGAGTTTTTTTTCACAATAAAAAATACACTGGATTTTTCAGTAATATTGAATAGTTGTATTCAGTTATATTGAATTCCACTCTCAGTCATGGTTTTGTTGAATTGGAACTTACTTACCTTTTTTTTTTTTTTCTATGGCATCCCAGATTGCAATTCGATTATACATGGGCTGCCTTCAGAGGAGTAGTCTCTTAACTTAGGATTCTCAAGAAACACCATCTCTTTGGAAGTCTGTGTTCTTTTGGAAAAAAAGCCCACCGAGTCCTCCCTGTCGCTTGCTTAGCTACGTTTATGCAGAACTTTTGCTTCAAACCTTGAGTAAAATATTGCACCTACCGTAAAACTACACAGAAATTTTCAAGCTGCAAGTATCAAGAGCAGTAGAAGACAACATACAACCAGACTGCATATCTAGGAATTCCATTCTTGTTTTGGCAACTAGCTCTTACTTCAACAATCTATAGCTGTTTTAGAACCTCTGCTGCTTTTTCACAGTAGGCAGAGACATAAAGGTGCCTGTATCAGATTGCAGAACTGTAGAAAAGGCTCTTGCACCAACTGCTACAAATTTTGTATAGTGTCAGAAAGGTCCGAAGTGCCAAACTAGCACAGGGATGAGGTAGGGAGGAAAGAACAAAAAAACAAACAAACAAACAAACAAACAAACAAACAAAAAAAACAAACAAAGTTCATTAGTTAGGCTGGAACAAGGCTATTCTCTAAATAAATAAATAAATAAAATTCTTCTACATTCTGGACTGAACAGAGAAAGGGTAGCATGAACAATCCCTAGGATGACTGCTATTAAATAGCATAAGGAAAGGTGATTCACTCTCTCGGCGGGCACGTCCCATCAGCTCTTGGGTACCGCTGGAATAATACTGTTAATTCAATCAGTGACACCATTGCTCCCACACAGGGCCATATCATGCCCAAGTGTAAGTCACTGCAAAATGTAGATCCCATTCTCATGGACCAAAACGAGTTTATTTGATGTTGTTAGTTGTGAATTAACCACCAGATGAGTACAGAGTTTGTGTTTCCGTAACAGTTAATTTCACAATAGTAGAAGGTTATGAACAGAGCTGAAGTCTGCAGGGCGATTTTTTCTTCTGTTCCCTGTCCCAACTGCATTTGGTATCCAAGATGCTTTGCTTTATTTTCTTTTGTTCCTTCTCTCTGACTAACCACCTGGAATATTACTTGCAGCAGACTATACCTGATTTATTGCCACTCTTTAGATTTCCTGTAAAGGAACATGATGAAAATGAGGAAAGCAGCACAGGAAAGCAGAGAATCAAAGGGAAAGGGAATCAAAAGAGAGAACAGCACAGAGAAGAGAAACACAAAGAACTGTAAAGGAGGAGACAGAGACCAGAGGCAATGGATTTTCAGCTTTCCTTACTATTCTTACATCCTTAACTGTTTTTTGGATGAACAGCTGCTGCCTTTGCCTCAGTGTGGCAAATTCAGGACTTGGGGGTAGAATGCAGATTGGGAGAGAATAAGGAAAAGTGGGCAAGAGATTTGCACAGAGGAATAATACATATTTGGAGGAAAGAGGAGCTTAAAGAAGAGGAAGAAGCATAGAATAGGGTTGGTGGGTGAGAGAAAGAATTATCTAGAGCTAGAGAGAAGGAACAGGAAAGCTCATGAGAGGGAAAGCTGAAAAACTGAAAACTACTGAGGAAAAAAACAGATAAAGGAAAAGAGGCAAAGGTGGTAAGAGAAAAAAGGAGAGAAAAAAAAAAGATGGGAAATACAGTCAGCTACTTTTTATTCCTGTGAAAAATATTCTGCAAAAACTTTACTACAAAAATAAATACCTAAAGTAATCATTTTTATAGAATAGCAAATAGAGACAAAATGCTAGAGGAGAAATGACTGCAATAAACAGGAGTGCCCTGAAGCCCCTATCCCTCAATGCAGCAAGTTCTCATGCTGGGCTTGGCAACACAGCTTTTTATTTTTTTTCCTCTGAATGACCTTATAGATGTGTGTCTATGGTAGGAAAATATATGAAGGAAGTCAGTTCTGATTGCTTCACTACTTCTCTGTTATTACAGTTTATACAGTAAAATTGCTAAAAGCACCAAATTGTAACACTGAGTCCGAGCAGATAGAAGGTTTTAAAATGCAAGAAATGAGTTTTTTTTTTTTTTAAAAAAAAACAGTAAATCTAGGACTGTGCACTTTGTTACTGCTGATTAAATCTAAATACTTTGTTGTCATTTGTCTCCACATTATGTGGAGAGATGAAGTAGGTTTTGGAATATGAGCTAGTTTATAGCCTAGTAACCCCTTGCTCCCCGGCCATCCCCCTTTTTCTTAATGAAGAACTGGTCAAAGAGGAAGAGAGAGAGAGAGAGCGAAAGGGAAAAAAAGAACATAACAATGAGATATTAGAAATGATTCATATACCAAAGTAGAGGCAGAGAGAGCTGCAACAAGATTTTTGGGCAGATAGACAAGCGCCTATAAGTGGATGAGAGAGAGATGCACATAGGAATAAAAATTGAGAAAAATACTTAAATGAGGTTATGTATTAAAACAAAAGACTTCCTTTCAGTCTTTGTAGATAACTAAGATTGCCAGCTAGCAAACAGGAAGATAAATTGCATGCAGCCCGCAGGCCAAGAACCAAGAGGAAGACACAGTAGCATCATGTTCACAAACACAGAAAAAAAAAAAACCCAAGAAGTTGATAGGCCAGGAGTTCATTCAGACTTTTTTGACTTGGCAAGACAGAGAAGTACATGGAGGAAGATTGCAAAAGTTTTTATTCACGAGACCAGTTCACCTGCACGCAGAATGATGGCAAGTTCAGGCACAAAGTAGGGGGCATAAAGTGCTCTACGTTTTGCACCCTGGAAGAAGAGGTATGGGTCAACAATATCTCCTTGCAACCTGACACTGAACTCTGAAAGGTGGGGCTTGATCACATGGTACCTTATCATATGGCCCTACAAGTGTCAATCTTTTGGCAATACAGACACGGAAATATTAGTTTTAAAGATCTCACAACTCAAAGTTTCAGCTTCTCTTATCTACTGTTGCAGTAGAGAACAGCAATGCGGAAATGAGTAAATGTGCAGAAAATTTCTGTCATACCTGAAGTCTGCAGTTTTTTTTCACTTTTTTGCTTCTTTGCACTTGTCCTAAAAACAAACAAAAACGTTAAGGATTTAACATGATGTCATTGACTACAAAATGAGACCTAAACTTATCCTAATAATGTAATTACTGACTAGGATCGGCGTTATATAGATACTATTTTAAAAACTCTGCCTGCCTACAGTTAGAAACATGTCTTGCTCAATGTGCATAGCAGTCATGGCATTGGAATGCTGGCACACTAACATGCAGAGATATTTGAATGCTATAAACTGAGCTTAAATAACACACATCTGAACTCATCATTTGTGTCAAATGTGGCTTGAAAAGCAATTATACTGAAGTCTTGTTCTCAGGTGTCCCACAGTTGTGTGCTTATATTTTGCTCATGTAAGTAGCAGTTAGTTTTTCTTTCCTTTTACCACCTAACCTTTATTTAATTGTGCAACACCACCAATGAAAATCTGTTCTTTTTTGGCACGAGTAGGATATAGCTGTGAAGGCTATACAGAAAAGACAGCTCTGGTGCCACGCCATTTAGCTCACTGTGCACAGAAAGGAATCACAGTCTGCTCCATGCTGTGCAATTCCTTCATAGATGAGGCAGGTGAGATCCCCTTTCATGTTGGCTCGGAGTGGCACCTTTCCCACAGCAGACTCGTGTGGCAAAGGCACCGTCTTACCATCAGCTTCTGCTGAATTGAATCTGGCTTCACTGTCACAGAGGGATCTGAGGAACCTGCTACTGCTCTGCCTTTGAAAGCTATAGTTAGACTTCACATTATGAAAATTAAGTCTTACACTCTGAATTGTACTGGCACTTACAGGATGAGTAGCAGAAGAGAGAAAGAAATTTTCAGGGCACTTTGATACAGCTGCTGACAGTTGCAAAAAGTAGGCAGGATAGTCCATCTCCAATTAATCAGTCAGCGGGCATCATTCTCAGAGTTGCCCTTGTAAAGATTCTTCTTCATTCAGGGAGAGCACTGCCCGTGGAAATCACTGAAAATTCATGCCCTTTTGCTTACCAGTCTGACTGCGTGTCTTGGGAAGACAGCATCGGAAATGGTCCTTCGAGACACATGAAGGACTGAGAACCTGAAGCCTTATTGCCCAGAAATGCCAGTGCATGCATTTTATTGCTCAAAAATGCAACATATGTCAGTCTTCAAAGTCCAGCAGCAAAAATCAGCTATATCAAAATCATTTCCCAGCTACACCTACCTGGCTTTCCTCTTGTCTGTGCTTTTGCTTTTGCTTTTCTTTCTATCCAGATGAGCTTTATCCTTTGACTCCATGGTGCTTCCTTGCCTGGTTGGTTTCAGGGAGCTGTGGAAAGATACCTCTTTCCTTCTGCTCTCTTCATTGGGCTCCACTATACCTGAGAGGGGATCTTGCTTGGAGGAGGTTTTTATACTACTTTTTTCTTCCTCTGTTTTTGGGCTAGGGACATCTTGTGTGTTGTTCTTCTTGAAGGAAAAATGAAAGGTTAATAGACAGAGTAGCAATGGATAAAATAAAAGAAAAAAAAGAGGGAAAAAAAAGAGAGATAGAGGGCTGTTGAAAAAAAGAGGGAAAAAAAAAAGAGAGATAGAGGGCTGTGCTCAGAGCTTATCAGCATAACTGCAACTTTGTGATGAGATCAGAAAATCATTTTTTATATGTTATTCCCCTATATGCTGAATATTCTGCTATAAAATGTTGCCAGATGGACGATCCATAGGAAAAAATAATATTATCTGTCTAGAACAGAAACTACCACCAGTGGAAATATTCCTACATATCAGATTGCTAGTGATTATGGGCCTACAGCTATGCAGCCCATCAAGGAATAACAGACCCCAAAGCTTAACTTCTGAGATCTGTTTGTGGCTTCACCTTCTAGTTCTCTGTTTCTGATTCATGATGATGATTCCTTTTCCAAGTTACTCCCTCCCCCCCCCTTTTTTTTTGCTCATGTCCATAAGCTACTATATGAGATCTTTGCTCTGCTTCTTGTCCTGATTTTGATACTGGTCCCTACTAAAATCCTTTTAAATTTCTTGCTTTCAGGTAGCTGAGGCAGGGGAACCTGTACTTCTTTCAAATGCAGAGTGAGCTTTCTCTCTAAACAAGAAGAGAGCAGAGAAGTAATTGTGCAAAGGAAATCCCAAATTTATGAAAAGTTAGTAGAAAACTCAATAGTGAGGAAACTATTCAGTTAGTGAAAAACTCAACTCAACTCTTCAAGGCATTGAAACATGGACACAGCTGGAGAAAGTCAAACATGTAATGCTAACAACACATGTCTCCTGCAAAGAAGAACAGATATTCTAGATCTTTGTCTAGGAAAATATAGTTCCTAGGATTCTAGGAATTATCTTTTGTAGCATATCAAGGCAGTAGTAACATCTTCCATGCACAGAACCTAACTCATATCAGATCCTCTTGTGCCAAGAAGGCTGTGAAAGGATCTGAACTTTGACCTTTGGTAAGAGAAAAAGCAGAATACACTTCCTCCTGGCCAAAAGATGGCTGTGAAGGGATAGTTGTAGCAGGAAAATTATCAAGTGAGAAATTTTATAAATCCTATGCTTTAACAACCCATGTATTCTTGATTTATCCAGTATGGCTGTGGGACGTGGCTATGCAGATTCTTCAGCCACATATTCAATTCATGTTCAATACTTATTGCAAGACTAATCTGAATGTGTAACTTTTTCCCTTCTCTTTGAACGTCTCTAGCTCATCACTGATTTTTATAGACATAATTCTCCTCTCACCAATATAGTATTTTTTCTAGTTTCCTTGCCACTTTTCTGCAGTAAACGGACAAAGTGTCTCTCTCTCTTTCTGCTCCCATGGCAAGGGAAGGGATGGGAGCTGTTGAGTGTGGTGAAAAGGTAGTGGCATGTGCAGCACAGCATTGGTTATTTGATTGTGCATTTTCCTCCTCTCTAGGGACATCCCTCTGTCTGGCTAAAAAGTGCATTGGATTGAGGAAGAAATAAGTACAGTTAAGAAATGTCTGCGCTGACAAAAAGCGTGGGAGATAACTTTAGATACTGTGTTCCTCAGCATCACTAACCAGCCAAGCTCCTTTATAAGTGCAGCTCTAAGGTAATCCCTCCTGTGCTTTTGTTGAATTTGTGTGTGTGTGTGTGTGTTTGCTCTTCAGGACCTCCTGAGGCATTTCAGGTCTCTCTGCTTCTTGTTTCTCTCTTAGTTACACCGAACAACTGTCTTCTTCCACTCTGACTGTCTACTGTATTTCACTGAAATATTTTCTACCTTTTTTGTCCTTTGGATCAAATACTTTAGCCCTCCTTGCTTATTAGCTCTGAGTCCCTGCACAAGAGTCAGCTGTGCTATGTCTCTCCTCTGCCTTTTCTCAGCAGGTTGTGGAATCCAGCAGAAAACAGTCATTCAAGAACATAGAAGTCTGCTACCTCCTATACAAGCAAAAACTAAACACTGAGCAATAAGAAGTAATTTCTTCATTTTCAAAAAAAAGATCACCGAGACTACATGTACCCAGGAACCTGCATGCCCATGAAATTCTCTAGAGAATTTACAGCAGGCGAGCTATTTTGGCAAGCAGGTCTGCAGCTCCTTCAACAGACACAAAAGGTTTGACTTGAGACATAGTAAGGAATGCTGACACAAGTAGGCGATACCTTCTGTTTTTTCAGCTTTGTCAAAGACTCACATTTTCCAACAGGTTGTTTGGGCTGTGAGTTTTCTCTTGGCTTGTGCTAAAATTCTCATATAATACATTGACCTCGGTATTTTCTGGGGATCTCAGGAGAGAGATGAGCTGTAACCACTGCTGGAATAGATGCTGCTGCTGGTCTGGTGGGGCACAGAGCTCCAGATAGTAGGAACGGCCATTTACTAACTTTAACTTGAGGTGATGCTTGTCTTGGCTGTGGACAGAGAGCTTTACAAACTTCAAAGGGAAAAACCTAAAAAAAAAAAAAAAAAAAAAGGAAGGTCATGGTAAAAACATAAGTGGAGACTCCTTTCAAAGAAGATAATGTGTCTGTCAGACCTGAAGTAAGACCGTAGGTGAGAGAATGTAACAGAAAGAATTCCTGAGTGGATTTGGACACTTTTCATAAGTGCCTCTATCTGATTATAGAAGAAATATTGAGCAGCAGTTCATAGAAGTGATGCAGAGGAAATTTGTTTCTTTACAATGTCTTTATTTCCCTGGGATATTCCCTGATGAGCCTTCATACCCTTACTAGAAGTTTTCAGCATTGACATATTTACAAAATTATTTGTTAGACATTCCCAGTCATCATCTGTCTACACATATGTGGGTAGCTTTACTCTGAAATGGTGATCAGGGCTGGGCCAAAGAGTGTGTACTTAAGCTTAAGTGATCCTACTGTGAAGTCTGTTAATGAACTGACCCGTAAAGGAAAGAAAACCTCGTATGAAAAGTGGTAGCACATTCATATTTCTTATTTATTCTTCAAGGAATGATTTAGCCCTTCTCAGTGCTAACTCACCTGGTGAGTGCGAGCTGTTCTGTGTGCGTTGACTCCTCTGACAATTTGCAGAAGTTTGGTGCACTTTCTGGCAGGGATTCGGGCACCTCATGTGCTAGCAGCATCACGCTGGGTGTGAGCGAGCTGGGGCTGGCGCTGCAGATACCTACGGTCACGCAGTTGGGTCGGTTGTGGACATAAATGGGTTCCCCTCTTCGATTAATCTGTAAAACAAAACAACAACAAAAACCCCAAATCCTGTCGTTAGCCACGAGATCACACACTGAGAATATACCAGTACATTTTGTGGCTTAGCCTGGGATTCCTGCAGCTTATGTAATGGGGTGGTAAGGAGAGAGGAGAAAGCGGAATAATGAGGGGAAAATGTATGAATGAAAAGAAAAAGTGGCCAGGAAATCCCTTGCCTTGTGTAGCCCCCATCACTAGGTACCTGACTCCTGAGGTAAGAGAGCCCCTAGCTACCAGCATCTTTAATTTCTCTTAGTGCAAACACGATGGACGCAGCACTCTGTTCTGCTGAATTTTTGCCCTTGTCAATATTAACATGATAGTCGTGAGCCCTGGTTATGAACCAGGAGCACAGAATGGAAAAAGGTCCTGGGCAATTTATGTGCAACACACAGATATGAGAAAATGCAAGGAGAGGAGAATAAGTTGAAAAGTATTATAGAACCATACTTAAATGAAGATGAAATGCCCTACCATCATCATGGTTTATTCTTGGTAAGGGAGGAAATCAGAGGAATTGTCCTCCAAGAAAGAATTTGAGGGAGGACAGTGCATTAGATTTGTGAATATCTAGCAAAAAATCCTCCCAACTGTGGGAGAGAGTATGGAAAAAAAAAGAAAGGCCTTTTTTTGTCTTTTTAAAAATTATTATTGTGGTGTAAGCAAGTGGGGGATGGTGCTGTTTTCTGGGGCTTACTGATTAGGCCAGCTACTGCCTTGACAGCAAGTGAGGCCTGATAAATAAACTAGAGGATAAAATCATTAAGTACCTTGAAAATAGAGACAGTTTGCTAATCATCATTCTGCACGTATATCTACAGTGCAAGATCAAATTTATCAAGACTTCTGCAATTGCAATTATCACAAAGCAAGGTAATGAAATCCTATAAAAAACATTGGTCAGGCATACCATGTAAATAAACTCCATCGGCTTTAGATACATTGTGAGGATAAGATTACAGGAATTCAGGTTGTTGCCAGGGTCATGCAGGTTCTGTGGTTTGTATTGTAAGTAAGTGACAGGCAGGGATATTAAAGGATATAAAAAGGAGGGAGCCAGGGGTAGTGTGGGGAAGGCTGACTGCCCTTTGCTGTTGCAGGATTTCTGGACCAGTCTTTGTAAAGCAAGAACAGAATGGTCTGTAGGAGACAGGAAACCAATTATATTTGTAAGTGGATATGTGTATATGAAAGAATGAAGAAAGAGAGTAGGGGGAATAAATGAATGAATACACCTGTCAAGTTGAGGGAGACAAAAAAAAAAAATCTCTTCAAGCAATTTCATCTTATGCATGCCAAATAATTTAATTTGAGTGACTTTTTACCTGGACAAACTTGCTTTCAAACATGGGAGCAGCGGTCAAAGGGGCATATTCTCCTTGGCTAAGGACTCTCTGAAGATCACCCATAGGGGATGTCTGGCTTGAAGTGAGGCTCTTAAAATCAAACTTGCTACTCATTTTGCCTATTCACAAAACAAGAATATGTTTACAAGTTAAACAGAGAAAAACACATACATTGGAAAAACTGAAGATTATGAAAAGAAAAAACCCACAAGCCTTCTTGCTTACATTTATTGTACTATTAATGAACAGAGCCTCCTCCAAAAAACACACGTTTAATGAGCGGTCTGCAGCACAAAGAGTAACTTAATACGGCTTTCCACAGTTCTTCACTCCTCTTTTAGCAAGTGGTCTCTAAGCAAAGGGTCCAAGTATCTTTCTGATCATAAACTCAGGCCATTACAATAGGTATGAAACCCTAATGAACCAATGCTTTAAAAGCAGAGGTGATGCTTGAGGAACTGATGAAATGTAGATTTGTTCCTCAGACAAAACAAACATAAAAAGTGACTAAAAGATTATGTTTCTCTCCCTCAGTTGTCCTATATCACTTACTTTAGCTGCCCTTTGGCATTTTTCCCACCTCTTACCTCAAAATCTCTATTGGGATAGCCCTAAGAATAAACCCTGATAGTTAATGGGTGAAACTTACACAAAATTAGTGACATAGAAGTACAATAAAAAAGTGAGCTAAAGAGTGAAATAAAGACTAGTCTGCATGTGCTGTTCCATACTCCTGTATGTCTTTATTGCTTATAAGTAACCTTGCATTTTTTGCTGCTGCTGAGCTGCATTATTATGTGAATACAGTGACATACTTGTCAAATTGTGATGGAAACCCTTGGGCTGTACTCAGTGCTAGTCTGGGGTGACAGCAAGGGGAACGACTATTTTTGTGCTTCTCTGATCACAAAGGTTTTTTGTCAGGATTGAAGAAGATGGCAGAAGTTTGGGGTGCTCTGGAATAGAAACTCCAGCAGCTGACCAAGGTGACTAACGCAAAGGTTAGAGAATAGCATACTACTGATAGACCTACCGAGGAAAAAATAAAAACCCAAGACTCCTCATTAATTACGTTTCATAAATCTTTGTTGAGCTGCTAATCGCTATTATCCCATGTAGAAACAAAAGTTAAATGATTCATTTGAGTCTGCTCAGTAAGTGGCAGAATGCCAAAAAGAATAGAAACATCCTGCTTCTGGCTTATTTACAGAAATCGATGTGCTGGATTTTTACTTCCAGTTCCTACCTTGTTTCACACTGGCAAATCCATGTCTTAGAGGAGTATATTGGGGAAAACAGAGGACAGGAGCGCGCTAGCCCGCTCCGAGGAGCCCACAGGAACGCTCCCGGCGCTAGAAGCCCATGATCGGCAACATCAGGCAAGTTCTCAGTGATCCCGGCTCCCTGCGTTTCCTTGAAGAGTGGTGATATGCAGAGAGGTGATGCGGGAACGCCAGCGAGGAGGGTGGCAGCTTTCGTCATAAGAGCCGGATTGACGGAGCTCGGCCCCGTCACTGCCGGCATCACAATACGCGGTTTGGTCCGGGCCCAGCAGCGGCTACATTTCTCCACCAGGTCATAACCATAAATGGTTACAAGTTGTGTGGATTCACACGGGACATGAACACATTAAGGACAAGATAACATTAGAGATTCTTGCGTGGGTGTAGGCAGCTCCACGCAGGCTGCCAGGGATAAAGCAAGAGTGTTTTTTCTCCGTGAAGAAGTAGAGGCCGAGCGCCCGCCATGACGGCAGCTGAGGCAGTGCCCTCTCCGGGCAGCACGTGGCCTTGCAGCGTGTGCGATTGGCGCATACCCACCAGAGCGGGGTGCTGCTGACAGGGTCCACTGACAGCCCAGGGAATCCAAGGACTTGCCGGGAGTGCAGGGAGGAGCAGTGCCATCCTGGGCCACAGGCAAGGCTACAAACATAGGCCCCAGAAGTCCATCCAGCAGAGAGGGTTAGAGACAGGTACATCTATAACATAGCTCAGACCAGTACTGCAAACCCCAGACTGAGCCTAAATGCAGCTCCCAGAGCCAGGATGTGGGGGTGGGTTTCAGTTTCAGGTGAGGATAATTCAGCTCAGGGTAATTAAGGCCTGTTGGTGCACTCAACATCCTGAGTGCTAATGAGCCAATGTAAACTGGAGCTTGTACTCATGTGTCTTGCTCTGGTTTGTAACTTGTAGCTCCTCTCTGTACACTTTTTCTCCAGAGTAGCTTTTTTGCTCAGGTGGGCGATGTCACCATCACACATAACAACAGAATTTGCCCTGCTTTTTCAGTGTATTATGTAATAGCGCTACTGCTTCCAATGCAGCCTGGTGCGTAGATAAGGGCTCAGACCATGGCTGAGCAGCAAGCTGGTTGCGGTGGAATCAATACTGCAAAATGGGGATTACGTTGTCTAACTGAGAGAAACGGCCTGAAGAACCACCGTACTCCTCTGCAGACACACAGCCTCCTTTGTGCGGGCGCACAGCCACATTGCTTAGATAAGGCCCATACAGAGGAGTTTCTAGGCTGATAATACTATGCACTGAAATAGTTATGTCCAGCAGGCATGCTTCCTGCTCTCTCCGCTTTTATTTCTGATCCAGTCTGGCACAGGAATTCACACAGCGAGCAGCACTGCACGCACTTGTTTGGACCGTGCAGGGTTAAGATATCAGAGGAGGAGAGTATAAGATTGTATGAGGAAGCAGTAGAGCCAGCAGAACTTTCGCAGTGCAGAATAATAATACTAAGCTAACATTCTTGTATCATGACTCTGTTGTGCCATGTGCATGTTCTGGCATAGGCAATATTAGGTAGTTCAGGTGTCTCTGGCACACTCATAGTTCATGACTCCATCCTGTTGCCATCTGACTCTTGGGCTACTATCAGTTTTCAAGACAAAATTTATAGGGGCTTTTTTTTTTTTTTCCCTCATGTATCAAAATAAATTGTTAGTTTTGGTTTAATCTACCCCTAGCCGCCATCTCTTTGAAAAAGCTCCAGCTGATAGAGGAGGCAGCAGAGTGACTCCTTAGCAGTGCAGGCTGCCAAGAGCATATTAAGCCCTGTCTTCTGCTCTGCTCACTGACTTTTCATAGCATGCTGAGCAAATTGATTGGGTTTCACCAGTAGGGAGTAAATTACAGAAATACACTGATGGAAATATGGTGCCAACTAACTACCTTTAATGGGTTCGAGTAGCATTGCATCTGTATGTACACCTCTCCTCTCCTGAAGCACTGGTGGATAAGCAGCTCTCAGGCCATTTTCCTTATCATTATTCCTACCTTTAATGTTGCTCAGCTATCTAATTCTAAGCCCAAAGCACTGATAGGCCGTGTTTCCAGACAGCCAACAGCACAACACAAGCAAACATTCAGAGTCCTCGTGGGCTCCAGTTCACTTGGTTTCCCACCAGTCTTTACTGTGAACTTGCCGGTGGTAGGAACTCATCCCAGGTCTTGCTGGTCTTCCCTTCTTGGTAAGGGTACGCTCCTGGACCTGCTCGAGCACAATAAAATCAGCACGAGCATAATGGTACGTTCCGCTGAAGACCCCTTTGCATACTTGTCCGTCTGGTGGGACGGTGGCTTGTTGTGCCACTGGCTGGTAACGTGTCAATATTCTTTGCTTTGGTGGCCTTACATTTCTGATTTTATTTTGGTCAGAAAATTTCATCTTGTTTCAGGTTCTCTTGGACCTGATCTACAGGTCTAAAAATATTTTCACCATTCACTCAGCTATTCGCTCAGCTGAACAAGACTTCTGTTTTTACAGAAACAAATGCACCAGGGTATGACCCTGATAATCTAGCACTGCTTCTATCTACAACGTGTGTAAATCAGGTTTTGGAGATCTTATTCTGCCATTGCCTATAGTGTAGTTTGTGCATGGGTTTATCTTCCAGAAAAGTCTCATCTCCTCTTACATTTTTCTTAGTGACTTCTAGTATCGAATCACCGGTTGCCACGGTCGGGACAGTGCATTTGCTTTCTCAGGTGTTCAGATTAACTCTGCAGTTAGTGGGGTATACAAACAGTTTTGCTTGTGAATCAACTCTGCAACAATGAGGTTGGCAGTCTGCAATTTTAAATCCGAACCGGCTCCATGCAAAGCAAACGCAGAAATCCTTGCACTGGAACAAGGCTGGCTGTGCAATGCACTCTGCAAGGAGACAGCTCAAGCTGCATAGCTGGTGCTGCGATGGAGCAGGTAACCCGAGCCAGGCCAGTCTGACAGCTAGAAATATTCTCCACAGGGCCCCTTTGAATGCTTCATATTCCAGGAGCTTTGTCAGCTTATGTGCAGCACGGCATGAATGCACAGAACGAGTCTTGATCTAATGCTGAATATGAGTCACCAAGCCCTTTCAGAAAAACATGCAACTCGCAGTGCATCAGGAAGCAGTATCATCTGCAAAAATGACAAGCTTTTCCTTCCCCTGACTTTATATCCCACAAGTGAACTCACCTTTCCGGCTGGAGGCAGGGATATACTAGAAAACTAGCAGCAAGCTTGAACAATATAGAAAATAGAAGAAATAGCCATAAAGGAAACATTAAAGAAGCATAAAAATGTGGATTTTATTTTTCACTTGGCTCTGATATAGAGCTTAACCTGTTGGCATGCAGTACAGAAGTGGTGGAGACGTTGGATTTTATCTTTTGAGCATGGCTGGCTTTGGGTGGAGCTGCCAAACCTTTCAGTATTTGTAATTATTGGATATAACATTTCTTATTGTGAGATGGAGGGCCCTAGCCACAATGTCCTTAACCACAATTTACCAAATGCTGCTCTGGGTACATGTCCTTGTTACATATCTATTCAACACAGACTGCTGCGTTTGCTGTCAGCAGCAACTGCAATTGCTCTGCTCACTACAAATCCTTTTTTCTTCCCAAATAGCTGCAACTTTGACCACTTGTCCATTTCTCCTAGAACAGTCTTGATTGCTGATGAACCTCTCTATATGCTTCCTGAGAGATGTATCTTCAGTGTGGTCCAGTATTTCTTCCTTTTTGTATCTGACCTTTCCCCTGACTTTGTCTTGTATTTCCAAATGGCAAATAGAAGTATCTGAAAACATCCTGCTGCTGTCATGTGAAAAATCACAGCTATTGTGTTTTAATGTGTAATTCTTTTGTCCAACACAGAACCCCATATGCAGTCCACATGATGGTGCTGTTTCTGAGGAGAATCAGAGCATAACAGAGAGTCATAGGATGTGCCGGAACTGGGTCATTTTAGCCTGGCTCTGATGTCCAAACCAGCTGTGGAATAGGTTGTACCATCATGAAGTCTCAGCCTCCAGACACAGTTCCAGCAAGCGCTGACACAGGGCTCCAGCTGGAGCGGGACTCAGGGCAGCTCCTCGAGTCCCACCTGCGGCCGTAGCGTTGTACCAGGCCGGCCCGCGCCTTGTGGTGCTGCGCGAGGCGGCCCGCGCTCCTGTGGCCTTGGCACGTTGGGAACCGAGGCAAATGGAAGGAAGGGGCAGATACAGCCAGCGCGGGGGCAGCTCTGCGGTCAGCGCAGCCTGTGCGCAGGCTGCCTTGGCCTGAGGACCACCCTTACAGGCCGTGAGGCAAGCGGCGCTTCTTCAGGACTTAGCTCCAAAAAGACACTGCAGGAGCAGCAAGGCGAAGAGGGAGTCTACGGAATGATCCCAGTTGCATATCACCTCAAAGCTGTATCCATTATGTAAACATGTTTTAAATTCAATCCTGCAGCCCAAGAATCAAAAAGGCTACAGACTCCACGTTAATTAGTGATCTCTTGAGCCCTAAAGCTCTCTAATAGTTACCTAAGGAGATCAAAGACAGTTCATCTGTCTTATGTGATGTTTAGCATATTTTAATATCAAGATAGAATTAAGGTTATGATTTCTGTAATTAAAGTTTTGAAACTAGTACTTGGTAAGGGCCGGTCTTTTTGGCTGGTTGATTATGGCCAATTTCTGTATAAGATTTCACATGCTGGGGTGTGATCAAGGTTCTGGTCCCAGCTTGCCGGGATAGCCAGGTAGAGCACCAGGACCCACTGTAGGATTTGCAGATCAGTGTGGTGTTATGCCAGGGCTTTGAAGGACCACAGTGTATGTTTCTAGCCATGATTATCTCCATGGATAGGTGCTGAAAAAAATATGTAAAAAGGAGAAAACAAACATTGGAAAACCAGCCTCATTATTCGGTCATTGATGGTGTTGTTTCTGGTTGTTACTATTTATTTCGATAGTGCTGAAGCTTTAACTCAACAAACAAAAATAGTGAAAATAGTCCCTAAAATATTTCCATTCACAAGTTTCAATATTTGAACCAAAGCAACCAAATACTTGAAGAGGAGTCTGATCCATCTGTCCTTGATTTCTTTTCTGAAGCTTCTACCTTCTGTTAAATAGTGTTTTAGGAGTGTCCAATATAAGAGTGATTTGAAATCAGCTATTCATTGTGTAATAGCCATGGTCAATTCTTCAGACAGCAAATTTTAGGTCTGATAATCAAGGCCTAGTTGTAATTATGATTTAAAGTTAAATTGCTCCCACAGATGCTTCTCCAAGCACATTTGGCTGTTGCTCTCAGTGTTAACACTTGGCTTTGCTGTGTGCGTGTCTCAGAAACTGCAAAGCTTGCTTGCTTGCATAAAACTTCCAACACTTGACTCCAGGCATTACTAAAGACAGTACAGTGACTCGAGCAATTAATAAGGTATGTGATAGGATTTTTATCTGGAAAAAAAAAAAGTGTTTGAAGCTCTAAATGCTTTCTTCATTCTGACAGTGGTTAAGTGGCAAGGTGCTGAGATATGGCTTCAGTGGACCCAGATGCAGTACCCAGCACAGCTCTAATGCTGCTCTCAGCCCCATCCAAACTGGGTAATAGTTTTAATGTAAAACAGACCCAAGACACTCATGCTCAGGTTTTGTCACATCTCTCTCTCATTTTATCTTTGTCTACCATCTCTGCCTGTATCAATAATCTTTCCTCAGATTGTTGTTACAAGCGTCCTTTATGAATTTATAATTTTCTTTGCATATGCTGCCTGACATTTGCCTGTAGTAATAACTAGCTATGTATTAACTTAGATTATAATGAAGAGTGTTGCTCTTCTACATTGCTCTGAGACATCAGTCTCAGAAGCGACTTGTCTCTCGCTGCCTCTGTGGTCTGCACTACTCATACAGTAAATAGAGGCATTCATGAATTTAGTCTGATACCAGCCTGCCACTTCACAGAACCATTACCTTCATTTTACAAGAATTGACTTGCAATATAGAACAAAGAAATATGGATGACAACTGTGATAAGATTTTTCTGAAGGAGTAGTCGCCGTTGTGCAGTGTTTGCTCACCTGCCTCTGCCTTTGTGCTGGCCTGTGTTCCTTGTGTCGAGGCTGATGCCAGGCAAATAATTCTGTCTTAAAACCAGCCCTGGGGGTGCTGTCTGCAGCCAGCACGGACCTACGGATCTGCTCCACTGCAGCGTTCAGGACCTGAATCCAGAACTCAGTCCCTGTCCTCTGACTTCATGAGTGGAGTTGGTGGGACAGCAAATGGCCCACAGAGCAAGAAGGGAGGTGCTACAGGGTGCTGATATGGTGTGAATCCCAGGAGAGATGTGGAATTACCAAAGCAATACATTACACTTCCTGTTCCACTTCCTTCCTGTTCTTTCCCCATCCCAAACACCCGCCTTAAAACACATTTTTTTTGGTTCAAACAACAAGGCTAAACAGGTGAATTTTTAAATAATGATTGAGGATTTTTTTTATTCATTTAAGTTTCAATATCATTACAGAAAATGTTATGGTACAGAGTTGTTTAACATTAGTTTTATTCTTTGCTCATTTAATTTCCACATGAATGCTGGTAACACTAATATCTGTACAAGATCAGTCTTTGATTTTTTTTTTTTTAGTTTTTAATTCTGTACATTTTTAAATGTATTGGTTAAAAAGGCTGTCAGCACTTAAGGAAGCAATTTTTTGTTTGTTTGTTGAAATAAAAGGTATCCAGTTACTGCCCAAGAGTACTGAGCTGGGTGGCTGCTGGGACAAGAGAGATCCCTGAACGCGCAGCGAGGTGGGAGAACCTCGGGGCTTCACGGGGTTCCCAGGGCAGCCACTCTGCTTTTGGCACTGTGCACATCAACACGAGATACAAGATAAAGAACAAGCAGAAGCTCTCTGTGAAGCGGTTATGAAGCATACTAATAAGGGAAATCCAAGTGTTGTCTACGCTAGTATAAATAAGCAGACAGCCTTGTTTTAAGAGCATAAGTAGTTGTATCTTAAAGATGAGAAAAAACACAAGTTCTGCAGGCACCTACTGCTGTCTACTAAAAGCTACCGCTATTAGAACTAGCATTGAACACACAAAGCAATTGCAAGGAAAGGAAAAAGTTGCTTTGATATAATCAGAATAAATTTCTTTGTTAAGATTTGCTTTTAAAGTTTTTTTTTAAAAGGTATTATTTAAATTCCATTTGAAATATAGTTCAAGATGTTGACTATACTGATCAACTTTTATCCAAATCAGAAAAACTAGCTGTGCCGTTGCATATTACAGGATACAGTCAATGATATGTGGACATGCATCAAAGCTTCGCTCCTGCTGGTGACATCATAGCCTTCCAATGACCATGACATCCACCACCTCCCCCTTGTGAAGCTCCACATACTGCTCTGTCTTTGGAGGTAGCATCAACAGTCCATTGGCACTGCGCATACTCATCAGACGACTACTCATCTGATTCCCTACAGGAGAGGGAAAGAAAAATTTCAGTTAATTTTTCAATTTCTTCCAAATGCTGCAACACAACAGGAGGGGAACAGGCTGCTTTTACGGAGATATTCATGTTGCTACTTATTCATAGCGCTGGGATCAAAGGCTACGGGATGGAAACAGAGAACTATGTAGAAAATTAGTCAGATGCTCATTGTTCAGGTTCTCAAAATCTCTGATTACTTTCCTAGCCAGCCTTTCACATTTTCCCCACTCAGACTTTTGTCCATGCTTCTATATCTTTGCATAGTAAATTGTTTTTCCATTGGAATTTCTAATCTTATCAAAAATAGTTTATTTTTCAATTTGTACATTTAATTCAGACTGTACAAAAGCAAAACCCAGGACAAGGTAGAATATTTTTTAATGCACCAGTTAAAAGATTGGATTTCTTTGGGACATTGTGCTTTATAACAGGTCCCGAGGATAAACAATATCATCTTAGTAGTACTGACAAAAAATGAAAATGCAATAAAAAAGTAATGGCCTTTGTTGGTTTTCTAACTTTTATATTGACAAGGAAATCATTCCAGACGATCTTGACTGAGTAAAGAAAAGAATGGTGCACAAGACAAAAAATGAGTTGAACATTTCTAAGTAAAGATAACACTTTGAATCACAACTGCGAAATACCAGAGATTGAAGGACCTTGCATATCAATGGTAAGAATTTTGTCTACGTCAACAGCAAGATGCATGTTGGGCCAACATGTCTTCTATGAAGACTTGCTTGTAATGCCTTGTATTGAACAATCTGGATGTGTCCAAAAGTCAATTAGTGGTTTAAGGTCCTGAATATCTTGAGCAATCACAGTCAATCTTGTAGCAGCATGCAGGTGGAAAAAGTACTCAAAATATTATTTACCTCAACTGCAGCTGAGTATCCAGAAGTATCTCTAGATGGCAAACACAACTAATAAAGAACTTAATGTACTTAAAAGAACAGACATTGCCTCTGCTATTTCTTATACTTTTCCAGTTCAGATAGAATTGCACTTATTTGAATTGTTCTTACTTGGGCCCCAACTTGTGTTTGTTTAGTACCTGCGCAAGAGTAAAAGTAAGCAAACGTGCCTGTGCGTGAGTGCAAATAAGCCTGGATGAAAGCGTGTAAAAAGGAGTGTGTGTACCTAGGCAGGCATATAGATGTGTTTTTGTGTGGGTGAATATAAAGGCAAGTTATCCAGGTAGAGCTTTAATGATTAAGTTGGTGAGTCATATCATGGGTAAGTTTTATGCTACTGTACGTGTATGCGGGTGCACAAGTTTGTCAGTGAATCAGTCTGCCTAAAGAAGCATGTATGAAAATACATGTGCATGTGCTTGGTTGCTTGAAAGCATTTGTGCAGGAAGGTGGAAGAGTTTGTCGGTGTGACTGAGGACTAACCTGTACTCTGTGCCCAAGGTAGTGGTTCTTGGTGATGCCAAGTCAGTATGCACCGATGGTATTCTGGGCGGGGGTCCAATTTTACATCACATGATAACTGTAGAAGAAGCAAAGAAAGGATGAAGATGTCATGCATTTGCATTTTACTAATATAATGGAATTATTATTGTTATTATTACATTATCTGTTTATTATATATTTATTTTTTTTTCTCAACAGTTTTTTCTTTTATATTTCAAGGTCAGAGAGTGTGGAGGACAAGGTCAGAGGCTCTAGGAGGAAGAGATTGTAGTATTTAAGGGAATTTTGGGTTAAGTTGAAAATTCTAAAGTCTCTTTTCTGAGAGTTTAAAGACTATATCTCTCTGAAACAAAAGCTTTATAGTTTCTGGTCTCAGGATGACACTTGCAAAAAGATAAAACTTTTATTCACCTTCAAAACCCTGCTAGCCTGGACAGAAGGGAAATGCTCAGCCCTTGAAATGAAAAGAAATATGTGCAGTGGCTTATACTGAGATTTATTGGAAGCATATATGAAAATTCATACAAAAGTGAGGGTCATACTGGGCAGCACCAAGACTGAAACACTGTCAGTCACTGTCTGTTTTAGAATATTTTAGCTGTGAGATAAAGAAGAATTTTGACTGCTGAAGAAGTGTGAAAGGGACAAGCAGTAAGACAGAAGTGTGAGTACAGCCAAGAATGGTAGGAAAATTGTAACAGGAGGTCTGTTCTTTGGTACTTTTCTTGAAAGAAAACTAGGAAAGTAACATTACAACAACATGCCTTGAAACTACAAGAAATACTTTTGGTATATCCAGGATTTCTTCTCCGGGTAGAATGAATAGCGTAAGGGACTTGTGTTGCTTGGAGTGGGGATCATGTGGATTCCTCCATCAAACAATCAGCTCAAGAACTGGCACAAGCACAAGTTTAGAAGTTTATAGTTCCTACCTGGTCATGCAGAACTACCTGACTCTCCTGGTATTCCCTAGATATTTAGACACGCTGCATATTCTTTGCCACAGGACTTTTATACAGCAAAGTGTCCTGCCTGACTGATCAGAAGATTGCTGCCTGGGTACATGTACATCTTGGGTCATTAGCTCGCCATCTAACTGTCAGAAATTATGGGACTGAATATTAACATTAACCGAGACCCAGAATGCACTTTTCTTTACTGTGAACTTCTTGGACAAAAGTTTTTAAGTACAGCCCCTGTTTCTTACCCTGGCTTTGATAATGGTGGGCCGAGGATCCAGGATACCCTGCATTTTCCTCAGTGCAGGAACGACGAAGAGATTGCAGGTGACAACAGCGGACACAGGGTTGCCTGTTGAGCAAAGAGCAGTTGGAGGTGACTCCCTCACACGATGCCCAAGGAAATGGTGGGTTTTTCTAACAATTACACTCTAAAGGAGTCAGTGGCACCTAAGCCTGCTTGGTGCAGGCCACATGGCACCTAAGCCTGCAGTGGGATGTGACAATGTGCAACTGCTCAGAGCTACGTGATGCTCCGTTCATCTATCTCCTCAAACAAAGCACAACAACCAACACAAGAGAGGAAAAGCACTGGAGACCTAAAAAACACCAGATTATCAGGAACAGGAGCCCTCGTGTAGTCAGAAAACCAAACAAATCCAGGGCAATATGAAGAAAAAAGGACCCTCCTGGCTTAGGAAGTGGGAGGCTTGTGGCCAGAGTCCCCACAAACAGCTGCTCTGAAGCCAGTGCCTTTTCAAAGCGACCCCGTGCTCAGGAGCTGAAGCAACACTGCCCTCTCTTGGCTCAACAGAGCGAGCAGGATTTAAAAAACCCCTTAATTCTGAAAAAAAAAAATCCCAAAAAAACAAAAAAAACCCAAACCTTCTTGGATTCTCTATGTTTTGTCTCCATTTTCAGTCCTTCAGGAGGGACATACTGACCTGCCTGCACAGTGTACCTATTTGGAAGGAGG
This sequence comes from Tinamus guttatus, assembly GCF_000705375.1. Next base: position 151,947 of record NW_010585759.1, on the reverse strand, counting down.
AGGAAATTGCAGAAAAACCCTGCTCTATAGTATAATTTACAAAAAGAAGGAAATTGGTGGAAAATTGATGGAAAAAAATCTACACCCTATAATACAGCAATGCTCAGGATGGGGTAAGAAATCTTTAGTGCATCACTCTCCTTTAGAAATTTGTGGGAAAATCTTACTGCTTCCCATCCTAGGGGTGCCAGTCCCAGGCATGGGCATTGTGAAATGCCACTGTTTTATCATGTTTGCTGTTATCTGGGCATAGAAACAAAAATCATCCCAAAATGTCTTACCCGGGAGTGCGAAGATTATTTTTCTTACACCATCAATATCCAGAGTTGCAAAAGTTGTGGGCAGGCTATGGAAAAAGAAAACTATTTAGTATCTACATTGGACTTTGACTGAACATACCTTTTAATGCACAGGTAAACTCAAGGCATTTTTTCACACATTACGTAATGTGGAGTTTATTGCTTTCCTTTTTTCTTTTTTTTTTATCCTCATTGCCTTCTCTACTCATGGATTGCATGCATCACAATTATCCTAGATTGCGCTGAGGAATTTAGAAAGTTCATATTCATATCCAGGGCATCTTCTCTTATCTCCGGCATCATTTATCTTTCTTCTCCCTTCATATCCTGCCCTTTCTTTTTTCGCATCACAACTTCTCTCGCATCTCCTTGACACATAACCCCATAACTCTCAGTTACTTTTATTCTTATTATCATAAATGCTTTTCTTGCAGAGCTTAGACAAAATAATCACCTATCATTCTATTTATAAACTGCCCTGTGACTAGCTCAGATATTTTCTACCTGTGTTTAAGCTCATTTTATTTAAAGGATTTGTAAACAAAGCAAAACAAAACAGGATCTCTCTTTCTTGGCAGCTCACGAGCACCTGCTGTTTATTCCATACTGGAGCCATAATCCTCTGCTTGTGATTACCTGACAGAACAACTAGTTTTTCTTGGTATTCAATTGTGAAGTTGCAAGCTGAGGATCTTGCTTCTGATGAGGAAACATCACTAACAGCAGACAAACTAATCCTCCAAAATACAAATGTTGTCTTCGTGCTAGAAGCTGAGAGGGGTAGTATCAAAATTATACAGTTCCATTTTTTTTTTAATATAGGGTTCTCTAAAGTTTTTTTTTGCAGCATATAGAGACTTTATCCTCCCTTACTGCAGTGTCTACAGCAGCAGCGACACTCGCGCAGTATTTCAGAAGCGCCAGTGGCTCCTGCTGGATCTCCTGCAGAGGACAGACTCAGAGCTGCTGCCAGGGAAGACCTCGGTGTATGAGGGAAGAGCTCTCCCTCTCTTCCAGAGCCTCTCTGGAGCGGTCTTTAGTGCTTTAAGTCTTTAGTTATCCCAGCTATTAGTTATACAAACAGGGCAGTGCTGTGATAGGAATATAGCTGTCTAAAAAAAGGGACTTATCCATTAAAAATATTTTCTATGCACCTTTTAAAACTTTTCATTATTTTAGACATTAAAGGATACCTCATGGGAGCAATGATTAGACTGAGTTCCTCAGTTTCATCTCGAGCAAATGACTATCCCCTGGTCTGGAATACTTAGCAGATACATCACACTTGTCATCATTACTATTTAATTTTCTATCTGCTAGGACTAATCAAGATCATATTTTACCAGGCACAGCTGGTGTTTGAAGTGTCTGTGTTAAAATGATGAGAACTGTGAGCTGGACCTCCAAACTACAGCATGCTATATCCAGTTCACAAACTGAGGTATGACAAATGTAAGTGCTAATTCATATTTACCCGAAACTCTGAATTCCCCTATGAATTTTCTACAGAATTACTGGTACTGTCTTCTGGTACTTCACTCTGACATTGCTCCTTGATAGGCTATCATCCTGCATTAGTTCAGCAGCTTTCAGATCAAGTGGAGGAATGGTAAATCCCAGGAATCACACTGCACTGATACGGCTTATCAAAACACAGGCACACAAACCAAATTCTAATCTTGCTTGGCTATTGGAACTTATCCTTGGTGATTCTTCCTAATATAGCAATCAAAGCTCTAGTAAAATCTAAGGTCTTTTAAGAACATAATAAAATAAGATATAATAAAAGTGTAATATAATAATAACCTTAATAAACTAACACATGAGACAGAGTATTTGCTCCTGTAGTACAGTCAAGGAAAATGAGGGTGCTTAAGTTCTCAGTGAGCTTAGATGACCAAATGTTTTTGTAATAGTGAGAAATCTTTCCAATGGCCTAAAATAAAAATGGTGTACCTGAAAAAAAAAGGTTTCTCAAGGTTTGTATGGATAGTTGTTAAGAGCTTGCTGTTCCAAGTCTGCAGGAGGATCACCAGAAGAAGGCGTTCCCTTAGCTTTCAGATAAGCCAGAACCAGAACGTAATGCTCTGAATTTCCTCCATCAGGTTATCCATTTTGGCAGCGTTAGAATCTGGACTGCAGGCCCCAGCTCTCGGATTTTTTGGCAGCAGCAGAACAATTTCTAGCGCTGGGCTGCGCAGGGCCCATGCAGGAGGGAACGTTTCTGCAGCTCCCCTGTTCCCTTCACAGGCAGGAGGTGGTGGGAGCCGCAGCACAAGCGCCAGTGCTCAGGCAGCCCTTTCTTGGGGTGCGTCCAGAGCTACTCAGAGCCTTGGTCTGTTTCCCCAGAAAACACCCATTTTCTGCTCTCCGCCATGGGAACTACTATGGGCTAGAGGGAATCACTTTCAAGTTGCATTCGGGGTTCAGTTATTGGACTGCGCAACATGAGACAGAGTGAGACAGGGCTGTGGAAACTCTCCCCTCCTGTATTTGTGAAAAAGAAGTCACTATTCTCATTAGATGTAATCTTTATTGTCTCCACAAAGCACATGCCTTGACAGATTAATTAGCCGTGCTACAGCAAACCAATACCGAAGCACTGTTTTCTGAGATAAACCAAGCACAAAACATTGAGTTTCCTATAAAATCCTTGTGTTTAACAAGTCAAATAATAATAATAAAAAACCTTATAAATTATTTGTCATTCCACCTTTCTCAAGAAATTGCTTGTTTACATCAATTTGAGTTATGTAAACTTTGAAGTGAAACAAAATGCTTGTCAAATCAGCACTTAAATGTCTTTATAATTCCCTGTTACTTGTCAGTGTCTGAGCTGAGTGATCATAGCCAGGATTGTGGATGTGTCTGCAGTATGACGATTTTCCTCCCCTCTGATTTGCAACAGTTATCAGAAAGATATCTATTACTGATCAAAAGTCATCCCTCTGTTCAAGTTAGTTTTACCTACAAAGATCCAAGATTATTCTGAATAAGAGTAATTATTTCCCTATATCTCTCTATACGTCTATTTATATCCAACTATGCATATGCGGTTTTATATATGTGCATGTGTGAGATTTACAGTGCATTTTAAAGCCTGGTATCCACTGAAACATTATATAGCATATTTGGCCAGAAAATAGACTCCACTGATGCTACTTAATTAAAAAGATTTCTTACCCTGGTTTCATAAAAACTCTGCCAAAGTGAATCTGTGCGTGAAGATCGATGTCCAGCACCTGTTTAAGATAATCCTGTTTAAAATGGAAAGAGAAAACTGATTAAGTAACATCAAAGTGTCTTACACCATTTAAGTATTCAAAGCAATCAATTAATATCAAGTAGAGAGGAAAGACTTGTCAAATCCTGAAAGTGCTATAGTCCAGTGGGGAATTTCCAGTATTTGAAAAAAATATTTTCAAAAAAAAAAAAGACGTAAATAGCAGATTCATTTTAAGTGCCAAACCTGTCTCCATGAGGGCACAGTAACATACATAAATTTAACTGCAGCATCAGAATCTTAAAGTTCCCCACAATTACCTATTCCTAAAATATTGGTTATGCCAAAGAGGAGGAAAAAAAACCTTTATAATTCAAAGTTAAGACTTAAAATCATCAAGTTATTTATCTTTTACCAAAGAAGCAATCTGTACGAAGTTAGAGATCTCCTATAGCTTTTGAAATTTAGGTTCTGCTGTTAAAAACAGAATTTTATAGGATACTCTTATTGTAATTTTTGGAGGACATGATCTAACAGTGGTTGGGTTTAACTGTCCTAAGTTTCTTAGAACAGAAAAACTGTGGGTGGCTTGCACATTCCAGTGAAATGTCCTGCTTGAAAACAATCGATCCAACTGTTAAAAAACCCCCAAACTGGACTTACGTTTTCATCTTTACTAAAAATTGCTATGCTCGAGTACTACAAAGATGTAGTATCCTGTCTGCTGTGTTTAGTGAGACTTAAGACAGAGCATAATAATCATCTCCCAAGAGAGACTCTCAGAACACTGTATCCGAAGCTCCTTTGCAGTTTTCCCATCCATCCCCGTTCTTTTTTTGTTGTTGTTCGAATACTTGAAAAGTATCGCTATTATTGGACCACCATAAATTTAAATGCTTACCTATTGATTGTAGTGATGCAGTGTAGTAACCCCCTTTTTATTTGCTTTTTAATATTTGCATGTTCAAGGATATTTCACTAGAAGTGTTGAAAGCTCAGAAGGAGAACTGCCAGTGGAATACAGAGTCTACTTATAAAGCCTCGGATTTAGCCAAAATGCATAAATGCCTGTTTGACAATTCAGCAGTCTACTCGCTTCCTAGTGATCCAGTGTCTGTACTTCATCACCACCTCCCCAAACTAAGCACCAGCACTTATCCTTATTATTTTTCTAGTAACACCAAGGATATTAGAGGAATTGAAAGTGTTTCTCATTGGTTTAACTAGTTATCTATTTTCATGATATATCCAACAATGTTTTCTACTCAGAAAAGGGACAAAAACAGCGCTCATGCTTGTCATCTTCTAGTGACTGTCTTTAGTATCTGTTAGTTATAAAAGGAGAGATGTTTCTTTTACCTGCCAAACTCACAGATTCAGCTTGGGATCAAAAAGTAATCTGAGTTTTCCTTCGCATAAGTCATGATTAATAAATGTCCTGCAGGTTCATTTACGCCCCACCAGCATCTGTGTATCCCTATTTTCTTTGATGATTTGTCACAGGGATTACCAACGGGAATTCAATCAACAATTCTGTTAATGATTCAAAAGGCAAATATATCAGCTCACTGCGTCTCGTAGGCATTGCCTCTGTAGGCAGGAGTAAAATGTGATAAAACTATTTCTGTAACAGATATAGCCCTAGCACATTCAGCAAACAGATCTGCTGAGTAAGAGAGAATCATTTATATACTCAGTTGCTCCTCATAGTACTTTCAAAGTAGCTTTAGTTTATCTTCATTTAACCTACTCTGAGAGTAAAAAGAAGTCTGTTGCTTTCATGTGCTATTAACCAAATACCTTTGTCACCACAACTACAAAATTTGTTCCTTAAACAAAAAACACATCTGCAAAGCATTCACATCAAGAACTGGATTCTTCCATGTTCTCCTGTTTTTCTACTGTGCAACGGAAATGAGGATGGCATTGAAGACTTTTAAAAATTAACTCAGAGTCACTTCTTAAATTAAAAAGTAAGATCTCTTTTTAATAAGCATTAATACAAAGGTAGTAGCTGTGATGCTCTGCTCAAGCTTGAAATTCTTACATATTCTAGCAAGCTGTAGACAAATTTAGCATACCTTTTCTCCCATAGATACACCTCCTGATGTAATGATCACGTCGGCACGGCTGATACCCTCATTCAGTGCATTCAGTAAATCATCCGGGCTACAGGGAAAAAAAAAAAGGCAAGTACATGAGTGGTACAGTTATGAATTACAGTATGTGTCTGTGTGTATACACGCACCCACACAGACATATATATACCCACATATAGTAAACACTTAGAACTCTACAATAATACAGGATCTTTTCCTTCACACTGCTCTGTTACACTCAAGAACTGCAAACCCATTAAGTGAATACCACACAGTCTGACATCCTTTGCTCTAAGATCTTCTTGACAGGAACAGTGGGATGTTTTATACTGGAACCAAAGAGTAGCAATACAGGTGCATGAAAGTGTGTGACTTGCAGAGTAGATAGCAACATATATCATGAGATGAACTGACAGGGCTACCTAAGGGGGCCCAGCCCAGGGAAGTTCTTTGACACCAAGCAGACTGAAGTGCTATCTAACTTATTGGAAATGTGCAAAAATGGGGGTCAGACTCCACTGAAAGCTTCCATCAGTGAAAAGTGAGAGCAAACCCTTTATCTCTTCCATTAGAGGACTCTGCAGCCAAGCCAGCTGTACATCCTCTTCATCTTGGAAAAACACAAGAAACAGTGCAATAGTAGTTGTGATGCTCCCTCATGCAAAAAGTATAACTCTGGGAAGGAGGAGGATAGAAATTGGGTATATTTCACTGTGACTTTTTATTTTTTTTTAACCTACACTAGAATTACAATTTTGAAGCAGTCATCATCTACCTAACAGTAGTGTTAACCTAAAAGCATGCACTGGAGAAACTTGATAAGAAAAGCTGCATGAGAAGGTGAAAGGATCTTGCAAGATACTAAATACATATAGTGTTTTTAACATTTGTGAACTGACCATAAGCTGATTAATTTATATGACTATATGCCATATTCCTTCAACAATATCTTTTTTCCTAAAGATCTTTAAGTCTTTCTTCATGGGGCCGTATTCCTTCTTGGAATGCCATTGAAAGAATTGGAAATAATGTATGTATTTATATGTACTCTGTCCTATTGCCAGTGGCTGATGCAGCATGTTCTTTGGTATCACGCGGCGTGCTTTTCCTGCAAGATTCCTCCGTTTTGGTTGAGGTTACCTGCACTCTTTAGGTCATATTGCTTTATAACAAGTAGGCAACAAACTGAAGCAGAAGAAGGAGCAGATTGCTAGTGCCATGATGGAGGCTGCAGGCTCTAATTAAATAATTAAATTAACTAAATATTGTCATTCTTTTTAAGGAAGCAGTGGCTGTGCGGATTGTGACATGTGCCTTTATGATTTCAGTAAAGTCTTAACGAGCAAATTATTCAGCGTAATGAGTTTCTTGGATACTCTAAGTGGCCTATACTGAATGGCTGAACTCAATTTGGGGGGAAAATTTAAAATACAGGCAAAACAGTCTCACCTTCTGTTTTTTGGAGAACAGACACATTTTCTCAGCTGTCCCTTCTGAATTATCAAGAAAATTTTATCCAAAAATCAGCACAAGGTTTTACAAGTTTTTGAAGGCAAGAAGAAAGAAGCAACTCTGTTCTTGGACACTGTTAACATCTTAATTGCTTGATATTGATGCACTAAGTAGTGGTCTGTATCTAATAAGATGTGGCTTAAGATTATTATTAAGATTGTCCTAGAAAAACTCTCCCAGCATTCAGGTATTCCTAAATCCTTGCCAATGAGTGTAGCAAGCAGCATACATTCATTACACAGCTGGATATAGGTCTCCCAAAGGCTTCAAGAGCCAGATACTCATGCTGACAGTACTAGACCAAGACTGCTACCAGTATATTTTTCTCACTGGGTGGTGATGTAATTGAGGATCTTCATTTGGAGCTTGCTCTCAGGCTGTTTCATTTTATCTGACTTAAATATATAAAAGTTATTCCTAGGTAGCAAGACCACCTGCTTGAGGACATCCTAATTCTGGATTACCAAGTTTGTCTTTGGTTGTTGTTTGAGAATGATAGAAAGAACATTAAAAAGCAAATGAGACTGTAATTCACTGTTAAGTTACCTAAAGAAATGTAAGTGCTTTTGTTTATTATATATATAGTAAAATTACTTACCAAAAATAAAAGAATAAAAGAACAAAACTCAAACCAGGGGAAGGCTGAATTCACAACTTTGTTTCTGAGGGCAGTAAGTCACTCTTTTTTAACTGTTTTATATTAGCATACCACTGGAACAGTTTCTCATTTAATTAATACAGAGAATTTATTTGTTATATGCCATGTTGGGAGTTGAAGATTACCTTGGTGTGTTAATATTTTCAGTAGGATGACCTATATAATGTATCTCTCTCTTTACCAAACGTATAATGTAAGATATTTAAAAATCATACCACTGAAACATTATCCAATCTATAGCACTGCATATGCTCTTTAGATAGTTGCAATATGCTTTCAATTCCTACAGAATGAAAGATAGGATGAAAATAATACTTACTATTAGAAACTGAATGTTTATGCTAGCTGTTGCTATTCTCAAGAAAAGAGGCTTCCCCTCCACCCCAGAATAACATTCCTTGTCTTTGCAAAGGCTTTTCTCTTTTGCCATATCTGGCACACCTCCTTCTGTCACTCAAGCCTATCTAATTATTTCTCTATGCTATACCTTATATACATTATACTCTACTACCTACTTGAGGCTGGTAATTTAACTTATTCTGCTATTAGTACAAAGCATTTTCCCAATACAAATCAGCTACTGTAATCTTCAATCAACAGAGCAGCAAACATTTTCCTTTCTTTCAGTAGATTTTAGGTGAAGAGTTAACATTCAAAATGCATATAATCACCTACTTGATATAATCAGAAAACAGATATTACTTCTTGTTTCATTTGCTGCATGACAATGAGCAGCTTCTCCCTGGGACTAACAGGGAAAGGGAATGAATATCTGAAGACTATTAGCATTCTGAGGGAACACACAAAATAATGTTGGCATCTGAGCATAACAGGACAAAAGGTCTATGACAAATCACCATGAAGCTGAGAAATAACACTTGGTGTCTAGGCACGTACAAAACTGAGGCTTTATTCTGAAATCCTGGCCACTGGGGCTCGGGGCAGGAGACTGGATTTACTAGACCTAATGTCTGATTTACCATGACAAATCCTTACAAAGGTCTTGTGATTATACTCATCTGGGATTTTTTTCTTCACAGACAGAACCATAATAGGTGTTCAAATATAACGGTGAACATTTTAAACAAGGTAAAGGAGATTTTGATGGGAAGTCTCATTTCTACATGGCAAAATTACTCTGTTTCATTTGGTGGTTTTCAAAGTCAGAATGACATTGTGCAAGGGAAGAAAGTGTGCTTTTCTAACATGCGCAACATTGGTTAATTTTTTTTTTTCTGTCAGTTCCAGACTACATCATAGCCTTTTCTGTAAATAAAACTATGAAAATCTGCTGTATAAGGAGTACACACACTTTATGAAACTGTTCAAATAGGCAGTTAAACCCAAATCCAAACTTTCTCTCAATATTAGAAATCCTCACGTCCAACATATTGTGTCCATACAAGCATTGCGTGGATTATTTTTGAAGCTGCAGACATAATGCTGTGCATAAAGAGGCCATATGCTTTTAAGGGTATCTTGATATTCTCTGCTATGTGTGCCAGTTTGATACACACAGTATCCATTTTACTACCTCAATTTCCTGACCTTCTTCATTCTGTTCTATAGAGCAGAATGAAAAATATGATTTGGAAATTAGACTGATGGTGTCACGTTTTAAGCTGGCAGCAGCAAGTATAGAATCCAGTAAGCACATGCACACATTGCAGTTGATAGGCCATTTGGTTGTATTAATTGGACGAGCAGGCTTGATGGATGGCAATATACAAGAACAGGAACTCCTTCCACGTTCACAAAAATTCTGATTATCCAGACTAATTTGTGGAAAACAGTTATGCACCACTTGATTACTGAGTTTTCTTTGAACTGAAAAGATATATAGGAACTTTAAAGCCTGAAAGCATCATCAGAATAGACACTAGATTTTAAGAGGTTTTTTTTTGTTCTTTATATCTCTGTCAAGATACAAATTGTCAATAATTCTTATTCTTCTTATTCTTCTTATTCTGTCAATAATTCTTTAGGCAGTAAAAGGGCCATTTTAAAATAACCTAAATGTTAGCATATTTTCCTCTTGCTTTCAATTAGAAATCACTTTTTGTTAATTTGTTTCTGCTGATCCTGTTGTGTTTTAGTGTCCGTTATAACACTGGCAACCTCTTCTGTGATGCAACCCCCTTACACCAGCAGTTTGAGATACAACCAGTTAAGCTGTTCGGTTTTATCATTTAGATTGGAAAACAAATTAAGAACAAATGGCACACAGCATCATCTACCACTCTGCAATGAAATGAATGATCCCTATTACACTGAACTGGAACATTTAGCTAGGAATGAATTACCAAGTCATTATCACAGTGCAAAATCAGTATTTCATTACCAATTTCCAGGACCATTTCCACCATGCTCTTTGCCACAGTAGTTCATTCATTCAAATTAACCTTATTATTTGACAATTATTTCCTGTCCTTATCATTGTACATTGGCCTGTAGAGCTATTATTGTTGAGTGACTAATAAAGACACTCGTGACTGTACTACCAACTTATGCACCAGCCCAGGCTTTTATAAACCTCAATACTTGCAAAAGTCATGCATGCAAACCATTACAATTAGCACTTTAAACTTACGGTGACAGGTGCTTTACAAACATATTTGGCAGAGATACAGTAAGATATATATGCACCAGATGCATGCAGAAGTGTCTTTTGTGACTACAGAAGCAGAGCTTTCTTGACCACTGTTGCTTTATTTGAAAAATATATGTTGAAAGAAGTACTCCTCCTATTCTGCAGATTCAGAGGAATTTTAAGCTCCTGGATGTGTCTAAGGTTAGTGTGTGTACATGGGGGTGCACAGCAAAAACAGAGGTGCTAGCTGTTTTTCTATACCAGTCACACTAAAGAAAATACAGCAGATCGGCTGCTCCTCTAAACCACAGCAGCCAACTATAAAATTTGAAAGGCTGCACGGAGTCTGCAGGTGCCCAGAGAAGCCACATCCACATGACCTGAGGAGAGTGGTTCATGCCAGTTCTGTGTTGTCTTAGGCCTATTCTCTGATAAACATATCTCCCAGAAGAAGAAAAGATATTTACAAAGATGCAAAGGTCTGTTCAGAATTCCCTTTATATGCAAAGATCTCCACAAAGTCTCTAGTTCAAAGTCAGAAAAATGATGAAATACCTTCAAAACAAAAAGAATATAGAGGTAAAAAAAAAAAAAATCAGCAAACCATACGCATCATACTCAGAAAGAGATCTCATCAAGCTCAGTAACATTTTTGTTTGAGGAAAGACACATATGGGTTTGACACTTTAGGATTAAACCTCACTTCTTCCTTCAGTTGAGGTGACATCTCAGAATCAATAGATGGATGCAGCTGCGCATAAAGACCAAGTCTGTCATCTACTTAGGACTTTGTCATCATGGCTGAGCAGAATGTTTTGCAAATCGGTAATTTGTAGGATGCAGAATAATGAACAATTGTCATATTAGATTTAGCCAACTGCAAACCAACTTATATAGAGTGTATTTTGAATGTTTTGGCCAGTAAGCTTTTCTAAAGCTTACTGAAGCTGTTCGGATTTTGATATTTCTAGGAATATATGGGCATTCCTCATTTCTTCTACCTTCTGTGTCACTTTGAACAGCTGCAATAACACTCCTTTAAAAAAACAGGTTAGATTGTGAGTAATGCTAGAAAATTATAGTACCTTTTGAATGAATGAAAATAAATGAATATGGAAAACTTATAGTAGCTTTTGAATGAATGTTTTTTAAATTCATGTATTTTTTGTCTATGAGCAACATGAACAAATCTGTCTCTGTTGCTTTTCTCTGCTCCTTTTGATTGATTTTGATTGATGCTGCTGCAAGAACACTATTTTCCGTAACAATCTCGATTGATTTTGATTGATGCTGCTGCAAGTAAGAACACTATTTTCCGTAACAATCTTTTTTACATTCACATTTATGATCTTAAAATTGGAGCTCAATTCTTCTGTTGAAGTTTCTACGAGAATTAGAATTATCTAATGTCTTTGCTGTCTTCATGAACTGTTCGGAAGACTCCCCGAGCATATATGCTACAATGATAAAAGATTAGAGATGTTAGAAATGAAGGTAACAGTCAGAGTACAACAGGAAAAGGCCTTACACTGTAGAAGCCAGGTACTTAGGCACTGACTAGCACATTCCCTTATGAAGGCATTAGGCTGCTGATAGCTGGGTCTTGATCTGGTTTTACTGGTATCACATTCTTGTCTGCTGCTTGAGTACTTTCACCTGCAAGCATTTACTTATGAACTGTGGTGATTTTTTTTCCTCAATATTGAAACTGAATATTTCACAGGAACAAAGGTTTGATGGCAATGGACTTCAGGTGCTCTGCTGCTGTACTACTCAGTGGGCACTTTGGTTTTGTCTGCCTTGGAGTAAATGGAAATGTCAAAGGATTCAGTTTATTTTTAGGGCAACCTGTTCTGAGTGTTTATTTCTCCTGTGTCTGGAGACAAAAGCATGATGCTTAGAGGCTTGTGACACCACCAATATTAATGCTAAACCATGCCTAGTGTGTATCCACTGAATATAAGAGGGAACCTGAGAAGTGCTCTTTTCCATTCATTTCCCTGGCCATTTTATTGGTTGAAGACAAAGAACCTTAGGAGTTCTTTCCCAATACTTACCAGACATTGTTTAGTTTTTCCAGGAAGTTGGATGAGCATTCTGTGGTAAAGATCATTGGTTTGATTGCATTTCTCCTTTTTAGTCTACATAGATTCACTAAAAAAAGCACTTTTGAAGTGGAAAGTATTCAGCAATTGCATTTGGGTTGAAATAACCTGACTGAAGATTACACTACACAATACAGTAATCAATGTCAAGCAAATTGCTCATATCAGTAAAGGTAACTGCACTGGTAGGTTGAAAGGGAAAACACAGTGCTGCAGTTATTTCTCTTTCAGAGCACTTATGCAAGAATATAACAGTGCTGGCTTATACTGGCATCACATGTAAAGTATGAAATGAAAGTAAAATATTCCAATTCATATAACTAGTGCTAAATGCTTAAAAAAGTAGCAAGTATCACAGAATCTGACATGTGATGGCCTGGTATAGTTATCAAAGAGTTTCTAAGCTTATCATCATTTTGCTATAGCTTCGGTTTTATGTAAGAGTGCAAGAGCTAAATTCATCCTCATTGTAAACAGTGTAACTGCTGTTGAATTGCAGGAGGGATGTCTCTACTGTAGGTAGAAGCACAATAAACAGGAAATGCTTCAAAATAAAGGCTTTCTCTGAAAAGTGTCACCTTTCACGACTTGAAAAAAAAGTCACTTGAAAAAAAAATCTCTCTCCAAGAGAAAATAGGAAAGGCCTTCTAAAACCTTTCCTTGTCATCAGTTATGTCTTAAAGCAGACACTTTTTTTTTTTTAACAAAATATCAGATGCAATAGGATAGCTATTTTTGCCTATTAAGACATAATGCGAATTCTATACGTAAACTATATTTTATTAAAACTAAGTGAACAGAAGGAGTAGAAAGAGAAACATGGAGCCTGATTGTGTTATCTAAAATCTGTCTGGACAGAACGAAATATCATTCGCAACCTCACAACAAACCCTGGAGAGTCCCTACCCAGAGCTCTGCATCCAGCCCTGACAGACATCTAGCTGAGCCTGCCTGTGAGCATGCATGTGCCTCAACGTCCCACGCGTTTTAAAATGGTGCTCACCAATCTGGTAGGCCTGTCTCCGCAGTGTTCTGGAAGCTCTGTGTCCCTTCTTCTTTAAAAACATCTGGCTTCCTGAGGGTAAAGGAAGCAGAACGGGTGTAATAAAGAGCCAGGGAAGAAGAGAGGCTCGTGGGGATAAAGGAATGCTCTGTGCCCAGCTGTGTCCCCCTTAGTGGCTCAGGATATTCAAAATATCATGGGAAATGCTTCCTTTCCATAAGACCAGCCAACAGGACAGAAAGGGAGTATAAGAGCACACATTTCTGTTATTTAGACAAGTTTCTCACAAGGATGAAAAATAAAGTTATGGAAGCATTTAGGCCCAGCTGGGCATGCCCATGAAGTGTAGCTCAGCTTTTCTTGCAGACTACGGAGAAACTTCTTCACTCGTGACTTCCAGACAAAGCAAAATGGTGTGTGTCAAACATCCTGAGATTTTGGGAGGAGGACCACAGATAATTAGAAAAATTCTGGAGAAGGCCCCCATTAAAACATTTTGCTCCCACATACTTAAAATGTTCAAGATTAAAATGGACCCAGTCATGAACAGTCATTATGCAAGGGTTCTTGAGCCCTTTCTTCTTCAGCTGTTTGGAGAAGTAAATCAACCCTCCCATCCCCAAAACCCAGTCCAGGCTCAGTTGATCCTGCAAAAGCACATGACAGCGGCAGTCTGTCTTTACAAAGATCTTTTCTGAGCACACACAGATGTTGTTTGATTATGGAACACGATGGGAGGACTCATTATGTAATACTGCTATGCATTCACACTAAAAGAGAAATACTAAACTATTGAAGTTATAAATTTAGATGTCTCTGACAGATTTCCTAGGATGGCCACATTTTGAAAATGGTTTCAGTCATCATTTCGTCTACTCATTGCCAGAGGACAAAGTCGGTCTTCATTTCTTGGTGTAAGGTAACTGTATCTCAGGAAGGGATATACAAAAGACATCCAATTTCTGGCTTCTAGTCCAGTTAAATACATTAAGAACAGTAGTCTTAAAAATGAATAACTTTTCTGGCAAGTTCCTAAACTCTCAAGAATACTCCAGCTCTCACAATGGTCTTCTCCAAGAAGGCAGACTGGAACTACAGGTGCGAGTAAACAACCCAGCACATTTCCTTACTTATTGTAAGAAAATTGAAAGGATCTTGTTGCCTTTTCCAAAGAGGTTCAAATTCACTTTTTTTTAAAAAACATATTAATGTAGCCAAGGCTCTGATTGCCATTTTGTCTTTACAGATCGCTGTTGCTTTGTTCGTAGCTAATTTTGTCAATATTTGTGATTCTGCTGTATGTTGCCCATCAACATAAGATAAAAAATAATTAAATTCTCTTGAAAAGTTTGTTACACTTACTGTGGATAGGAAATAAGATTTAAGACATGATTTGAGACTAGATGAAACCAATTTGATAATTTTGTTTGGCTGGGCTTGGGAGTCTCCAAGAACTTGCTTCTGTTTGAACTACAGATTGCATTCAAATTAATATCCAATCTTGATTTGAAATTAGTATCTAGCAAAGCATTTGTTACAGTTTCCTAATGACTAATTACTTTGACTATTAAAATTTTGCTTTATTTCCAGTTTGAACTTGATTATCGTAATTACACAACAATTGCTTCTTGGAAACTTACATCAAAGTCTATTCAGCCTGTAGCTCAGTCAGAGTGGAATATAATAAAGTCATCCTGTTAACCGTATCTTGATGAACTAAACAGCTTGAGCTCTTACACTATTGAAGTATATGGCCTGTTTCTCAACCACCTTAAAAAAACACCCTTAGTGATTGTGCTCTTAATTTTATATAATTTACTAATGTTTTCTTGTCCTGGGAATCTCAGACCTCGACACCATGATCCAATACCGAAGACAAATGTAATGCCAAAAATAACTTATACAACTTACAAATGCTATTTGAGAGGATTTGCTGTTAAGGACAGTTATGAGAATGCCAAACAGCTGCACTGGTCAGCTTCACAGCTTGAAATTTTACCCTCGTGGGCAGTTTCCTACTGGGATCAAAGACCTTCTGGGACATGTACTGCCCAATTTTAGAATGTCTTTTATTTCTCAACTCTGGTTTGATTCAGATTTCTCTTTGGGCTTTCAGATCCCAGTACGTGCATTAATTGAGATGCCTTGTCACATATGACAATATATCTGAAGTAAGGTTTGCCCTACAGATCATCAAATAGTTGTGACAGATAGCTAACATTTATACTTAGAAAGGAGAAAATTCTTTGATGATGAAAGGCATGATGAAAGGCAGGACCTCTGTGTCTCAACCACCTTCAAACCCCATGTTCCTGGATTCATTAGGCTATGATCAAACTTTATGACACCATCACTAAGCAGATCTAGAACTGAAGCCTTTTTTATAAAAACTAATACCGCAGCATTTGAATTCCTGCCTTTCCTCTAACAGACCTCTTCTTGCAGTAATTTACTAGAAGATATTTATAACTTTTTTTTTACAATACACTTGATTGTAGCTAGGTTGGGCATTAAACTGATGCTAAGATTCTGTGGCTAAATTCTGTCTATAACTCATGTGATGATATACGTCAACTGACACTGCATAAGAGTTTAGAATTAGAACGATTTCTCCATTATTCGCCTTCCATTCCAAATGTTCCACTGGATTTGTAATACTGGTAATTATATACAACCCACACAACTACAGAAGATTTAAACCTCTATTTGGATGGCAAACATAAAACTCAAGCAGGCTAAATCCCTGAATGAATCAGGTCTTAGTATTCCTTCCGAAATATGAAGGAAGCCTAACAAAGTCTTTATTTTAGAGATATCATAAAGTAATGTCGTCACAACAGCAGGCATGATTTTTAATGGGCTTACTTGTCTATTGGGAGCTTTATGTCAAACTGTATCAAAAAAGAGAGGCACATAAGTGAGAAAATAATTACTTCTAAGGTGAAAACATTCTTATATGCTGATTTGTAACACAACGCAAAAGTAAGTTAGAATGCTGCTGAATTTATAGCTACTCTGATCAACATTTAAAGCAATTGAGCAGATAATGTGATTTTTCTAAAGTGTCTCAAAATTGAGAAGTTTCTTTCTCTCTCTGTTGTGAAACTACAGGTTCATAAATAAAAATATAGCTGTAAGCAGCTAATGTCATACATCTGTGTCTGTGAAAAATGATAAGGAAAATAGAACAATAGGGGAAAGAAACTACAGCAGGGGTAAATGCACTCACGTAAACAAAAGGTAGAAAACAGAGAAGGGAACTGAATTCATCATACAATCAAAACTCATTAGCAAGCTTAATAGAAGAGCCTCCAATAGGAGGAAAATAGCTAAAAATGGTTTTCTAAAACAGGTGCCCACTTTTATAGCACGTTTTGCCAGGGCTAAATTTCACAGCTTTGGTAAACAATGGATATAAAGAACCACACAAATGAAATCCACAAAGATATCCTGATAACTAAGTTAACAGAGGTCTACAACTCAGAACAGAGATGTAACTATTTATTTTAAGCAATGGCTTCCAAAGAACCAAACAACTCCATAAGCAAAGGGAATTAAACTAGAAGCATTTCTTACTTGATCTTGCTATACAAGTAAAAAGTGACATAGTTTCAACTGACCAATTAAAAAAATGTATTTTTTTTTAGCAAGAAATGATTCTGTGATTCAGACAAAGACACAAGACAAAACAGCAAGAACTAAAGCAGAAGACTTCTTTTTCAGGTTTTGTATTGTTTTCCTGTGTTTGGAGTTATGCTTTAGAAATATCTACCCTTTCTGCCTCAGAGGTATGCTTGTTTTTCATCTGCTAAAACAAATAGAGAAAATTTCGGCTTTTAGCCAGCTATAAATTTAGCTTTATGGAATTTTCCAGGTTTGTTGTTTTCTTCTATTGCTTACTTCTGGGATTTAAATAATAGGATTTTTCTGTATGTTTCGGAGTAGCTATTTTTAATTTTGAATATTGAATCCTATGTAGAATTTATGAGAATGGAAATAAACAATGACAATCTCAGAAATTGTTAAATTTGCAGCAGCTGCCACTGTGCATCTGTTTCACCTGGGCAAGTTGTTTTCTTACATATGCATGATTCATATATTGAAATGAAAAACAGGAATACTTACCTATGGCTTTGTCTTTGCAAATACGATTCTAAAAGAATTTCACACTTTAGCTTTAGCTCTTTATATGTGACTGACAGAATTTCCATGCTTTTTAAAAAACTTGATGCACGACAGAAGTAGCTACACTATATTATGCTCCCTATTGACAACTTGCTCAAACACCAGTCAGTTTTTAGATTGTAGAGGAAGTGATACTCTCAGTAAATGTGATAACAATCTATTAAAAGTAAAATGTATACACAAAACAAAACAAATAAATAAAAGAGATAATAGTAGAATCTCCAAAATGTAAAATATGGGGGAGAGAAAAATATTTCACAGAGAGGTCTTCAAATAAACAATCACAAGCTTTCGAAGCTTCTAAAAAGTATCCTTTGCTAGTATTTCTACTACATGCATGAGCATTGCAGGCATATAAAAACTCCCTTTTTTCACTGTCTGCACACATATTACATATACAAACAAAACTGCACATATACACAAGCACACACAAAGATGCATAATCTATGGTTTAACCCAAGTAAACCATTTAACAGATACTGAGAGTTTGCTTACCTTTTCTATAAACATGTTAACTAAAACTTCAAATCTGTGCTCTACATAAGGTGTCTCTGGTAAGACCTGGGATCAAATGCCATGGTACTCCATGAAAACAGTCATTTTAGTCAGAAGGGTATGTACTGAAATATCCGTAAGGGTAACATATGCTCAATAATTATTACGTAATGGAATAATATCATACTTTTCATCAAATTAATTTGCCTACTCAGATTTCCTTTATAATCAATACAGAAACGCAGATTTCTTTGGTTGTAAATAGCAAAGTTGGGTACATGAATGTGAGAAGAATGGCAGAAGACCTGTTGAGATAGAATCCCTGTGTCTGGGACAGAACCAAATTATTCTCTTAAAACTTATTGCAAAGTGTAAAAATCACTCTAGAATTGGAGATTGATTAATTCTAATTTACAAGCTGAAGTAAGTACCTCTGCAAAAATAACTTCTCAAGCATGAAAAAGTTTAAAGAAGATCTCCTATCATGTTTGCTAAGACAATCTCTCATAACTGAAATCAAAGCTGCAAACACTTGTCCATGCATGTACTGATGCATGTACTTCCAGTCTGTTTTTCAGTAAACATCCAACAAGTAAAAAAAGATGCTGCAAGATATATTTGTGCCAGAAAAGTTAAAGAATTAATTTGGATCTAATTATATGGCATTAAAATTTTTTCCTATCCATTTCTGAGAGCTTATCTGCACAGATACACTGTGCCCATGAATGCAATGAGAGCATCCACAAAGGTTCCCTTCCGTTAAGACACACTGTGGTTGCTGTGCCACATTTCATATATGAATGCTTTGAATACAGTTGTATCTCCCGCAGCCATAATTCAATTTGTATCAAATCCTGTAAAACCACTGGCCAATTCATATCCTTTCTGCCAAGCTAGCGATGTTTCTGCATTGGATCCTGCATTAGAAAAGAATGATTTTGAAATGAGCTGATGAGCTGTTCCTAGCACTAACCATGTCCTTCTGCATGGGAATTCTGTCATGATTCCTAGAAACCCTAGTTAGTGATCATAAGTATTGGTGTATACTGTACTGTAACTACTGGTCAAGACCACTCCATGCTAGCCTAAAACACACCACATGAGAGTCACTTTCTAAAATAAAAAAAAATGAGGTCCTTCTTAATATTGAGAAATGTGTGTGTCTGCATTCACATGTACCTGTACCTGTTACAGAGATGATTATCCTCTTGCTGAACAGAAGAGTCCTTGGGGCTTCCTGTGCGTCTCCATTCCTTTATCCCAAGCATTACCCCAAGCACTTTAACTCAAGGCTACTGAGAAGGACATGGGATAAAACTTTGACTCCTATAATCTCATCATGCAGATGTGGTGCCTTTTTTATGGCAGGATCACCTGTGAGATTCTGTGTATCTTTTCCATGTAGAAAAATGTTTGAGAGCAGTCTTAGACATGAGAGTGATGGAGTTAAAATGTTTAGAAAATATTTTGACACCAACACTGATAAAGAGTTCCAAGTCTGCTTCTGACAAGTAATTCTTGTGAGACTTCTTTATTTATAATCTAACAATATCTAAATTCTTCAAAAATCTGAGGCTTTGATATATGCAAACAGACACTTTGGTGCTGACACTTTCTTGTTTACTTAAGGCTATCAACCAACATGAAATATGGGTGCTAAAAGACAGTCTTTTCCTTTTTTCTTCTTTCTTGCCCGGCCTTACTTTTACCTAGCCACAATGAATTCCTTTTTCGGACAGGTGAAGGTGAACTCCTCAAAGCCTATCAGATGGTCTGGTACCCCAATGAGAAACAAGAAAGACAGTTCAAAGACTCTGAGGCTCAGTAATTTGAGGAGAAATCTAATGCTGAGAAACTCAAACCCCTGATGACTGGAATTGCACAGTCTTGCAAAGGATAAAAGACTAAACACCTCAATCATTTATCCAAGAGAATCTCAACAGGAGATGTGGCTTTACTACCAGTGGGAAACAAGGAGCAATCACTGTCAGATGAACAGAAAGACTGATTACAGGGTACTGCTTTGCAGTAATCAAAATAGAGATCAGTAAAGGAAGAGAAAAAAGTGATTTTTTAAAATACTTCAGCATATTTCTGGAAATGGTCAGCAACAACCAACAATGGGGCCTTTCCCAAAATATGGTGACTTGGAATCTGACAAAATTTTATACTTTAAATTAATTTTAATATCCAGAATAAACTCCAAACTAAACTTTCCTTCCCTCTTCATTGGATCAGAGGAAAAAAAAAAAAAAAGCACTGTTCTTTTAGAAACCCCCACAGAAGAGGGTCCTTACAGGAATTAGATACTGTGTTTGTGGTAATGCTAAAGCAGTATAATGCAATTAGCAGTTGTTTCAATAAACAGAAGACAAAACTAGACAAACAACAGTCAATAAAAACAATCTTATCAAATGATTCCTCTTAATATTAGAATAGACTTATTTAATTCTCTAAAAAGGCATTTAATTCTCTAAAAACGCATTTTCTTTCTCCAAAATATGCTCTGTCACCACACTGTATCACTTAAAACAAATGACAGTTTCTCTGGTATTTTGTTCCACAGATGCCATTAAGTGCCCTGCATGAACATAAAGTGACATCTTTACTAACATGTGGTACTTACTTATCTCCCACAATTCCCAAGTTGATTGTTGGATAGCCGTGTTCTTGGATTGTAGCTAGGAGAGTTGAACGGTTACTGTCTCGAATCTTTCCTGGTAAGAGGTCATCTTCAGGATTCAGTAGCTGTAAAACCACGTATATTATCAGTCAAGTCTCCTCAGAGTACTGTGTCTTTACACAAGTGAAAATGTTATTCTTCAGAATGAATATGACATTCTTACATCTCTCACATATAAAGTGATTCTGTGAATTTAAACTAATTAAGACATGTTAGTAAGGCATGTGTTTACAAAAAGGAATAAGATGGTGGTATACGGTTGCAGCAATAGGTGATTGTCTGGATTTCAACGTGTGCTATCAAAAACCTCTGCCTGACATCAAGATAGTTTTCTCTGTAAAAGATTTTATTAGATTATCTTAGACTTGACAATTAGGGTTTTTAGTATCAAATTTTAAGATGTATCTCTTCACAAAGGCATGATCAGGTGTGATATCTCAAGAGAAGTTCTTTTGGCACTGATGACAAGCTGCATATAAGATTCCAGGAAGGCACATAGTACTACAGCACAGCATTTGCCAGTGTAACTGCAGATAATTCCCAATTGCAGAATAGCTACAGAGGACTGCTGTTCAAGAGGAATTACTCTATCAGCAGTGACTGGCAGGTTGAGTTCATTTCAGTAATGACCCCCCAACAGGTTCTGCCTTATGCTGGCAGGGAAAAAACAGCTGGCACAAGTTTGGGTACATTATCAAAATTTTGGCAAATAAAATCTGTGAGACATGAGAGAGCAAGGATCAACAACCCTGTGAAAGAGTAAACACAGTAACTTGATTATGGGCTGATCACCATCAAAAAAAGCTCACGTCATCATAAGTTCATCTGCAATTGGCCAATCTACCTGGAAACAAGGTTGAAGTCACTGTTCAAAACACTTTTCCCATCCTACAGAAGAAACAGTAATTCACACCTTGATTCTACGAGTATTTTTCTTACCTCGTTCCCTGTTGACATGACTGCGACCACTGGAAACTTGTTAACTTCTACTTCTGTTACGCCAACAGTTGCTAAGAGGCCAATCTCCGATGGACCCATGTGGGTTCCTTTAGCCAGCACACATTCACCTCTCTTAATGTCATGTCCTATAGGTCTAAAAATCATAGTACAGAAAAAAAAAGGAAAGAAAACCAGAATGAGATTGAAAGTACCTTTCCTTGATTGATCTGACTCAAGGTGAGGAATATCTGAGGAGGTTCGTTAGTCAGACTGTCAAAACGTCAGTACTATTTTTGGTCAAACAATGACTATAAAAACAGTAACTTTTCTATTCCTTACAGATATATTTAATTGTTTATAAAGTAGGCTGTTTACAGACCTGATATCTTGGCCTGGTCGGGCCTGCACCAGGATTCGAACCTCTAGTTCTTCAGTGCCCTGTAGAAACAAGAAGAGCAGGTAAGGTCAGCTGGGTTATTCAAACAAGATTTATCAGTGTTCATTTCTCCGAAGTCTACACAGCTCACAGCACTGCAACGTTGTGGTTCGGCCCTCAGCACTGTGCTCCACATTTGTGCATCAGGACTGTAATACGTGTGTGCTAAGCCTGAAAAAGGTTGTAAGAATGATTTCTTTGAGGAGGTTGTAAGTGAAGGACCAGCACTGAATTAATAGTTTTACCTTCCTTTTATGAGACTCCTGTGTTTATGTATCTTTTCTGCGTTTGTATGTTGACCTGGTATACCAAACGGATTCTTTCTCCTAACCTCAGCCAATCTGATCTACTTGAACAATTTCAGAGATGGCAGTTTGAAAAGAGCATTACTCTGACAGAATATGTGTGACTGTGGACAACAGAAAATATACAGAGATTGTTATTTATGGAATTGGTGGATATCCCCGAATGCTTTTGGAATGACAAATAAATCGTGGTGGTTAGAAGGAGGGTTTACAGGGAGATACAGCATTATTCTGATAACATCTTCCATTTGTTGTATATTGGGAAGCATTCTTGCTTTGTACTGAAGGGACCTCTAGAGGTCATCTAGTCCAAACCCCCTGCACACGCAGGGTCACCTAGAGCACGTGGCACAGGACTGCGTCCAAGCGGGTTTTGAGGATCTCCAGAGAAGGAGACTCCACAACCTCTCTGGGCAGCCTGTTCCAGTGCTCTGTCACCCTCACTGTTAAGAAATGTTTCCTTAAGTTCATGTGGAACTTTTGGTGCTTCAGTTTCCAGCCATTTCCTCTAGTCCAGAAACTGAATTATTAAGGAAACTGTATTATTTTTTCCCTCTAGGACATACAGATTTCCACCTGCATAATATCACCGGCCATATTTTGACAGATACTTGAGTGAGTCGAAATTACCTCAGTCAAAGCTACATTGTAACCATATCTACTGAAACCTACCACAGCAGCCTTTGGAGCAATAACATCTTCCATTTGTTGTATATTGGGAAGCATTCTTGCTTTGTACTGATATATTTTGAACTATGGTGGAGTGGTTTACTCTGATGGTTGTCAGTCAGCATTTGCATTGACTTATTGAAGCTCGATCTTGATGTAGTATCTATCTTTTGTTCTGATTGATCACATTATCAAGCTGATGACAATCATCCTGTCTGCTGACCAGTCCTTTCAGACCTGGCAGACCTGTGAGTTCTGGGGTCATCCGAGGAAGCCCTGCTATGATATTCAAGTACTGCTACCACAACTAGAGGTCAAGGAGCTCCTTTTAAAAGGCACTCTTTGTGCCTTCAGAAGAGCATATTTCACATGTCAGAGTGTTCATCTCAGCTAAATCCCAATCTCGGAGAAGTTCTAAACACAAAAACATTCCTGAAATATGTGGTCAATCAGGCATTAAAAAGAATAAGAAAATAACATGCTAACTAGACTGAACTAACTATACTTTGGCAGGATGCTGTGGAAGGCAGATGGAGGCTAAGAAATTCAGAGTTTAAAGCACATAGCAAAATAACCTGTTCTCAGATGCAGAGGAAAACATGCACACCAAAAGTGGAAAACAGGAAGAGAGTCACTCAGAGAAGCGATAGGGAATAACAGATTATGATGTATGCCTGAACAGGACGATGCTTAGAAAGCCTAGAATGGCCTCTTTGGGATACAGCTGTCTATAAGCAGCTCCTGTGCTTCATCAAAAAACAAACAAAAAAACCCCACAAAAAACACATGTTATTTCACTAAGACAATGTACACACACAGTCAGTACTACATGTACTACATATATTTTTCTGTAGTATTCCTCAGCAACTGCAAGGTAGACTGCTAATATGATTTACAGGTATGCTAGAAAAAATGCTCAAATTAAACAGAGTTAAGGCTATATTTTGGAGGAATATGCAGCTTATCCATTTCCTAGTTTTCAGAGGTTTTAAATTAAGTAATTTTTTTCTGTTTTAAGGATCACACAGGTCAAAGTTATGACTTAAAAGAATTTTGGGGGTACCCACTTCCCTTGTTACGCAATAAAACAATTGTTATGCAATAAAAGCCCTGATTCTAAATATATATATTTATGACAAGATACATATGCAAGATACATTCTCACAAATCCTCCACATGCAGTGCAGAGGAAGACTTTGTAACAACAGTGTGTCACCATTCAGCCACCCAACTGCTATGGCAATAAGTTGTTAGGAAATCCCCTTGCTTTGAGTTACAAGCATAAAGGATCTTTCCAATATTACTTCTCCAAAGATGAAGTGGACAATCTGAAACAAAACCTGAAAATGGAAAAATCACGTTTAGGAGCAATGGAGTCAGTCTGACCATAGGTCACACAAAAATAATTAAAAGTAGTATCAAAATATATATTTTATATTATAATGTAAATATATATTTCTATTCTATTGTATTCCACTATAATATTTCTAACTATCATTCTGAGTCATTTAAGAAAATCTGTTTCCTTTTTACTTGAACCTGAGTTTAGGAGAACTTTGAAGATCCTCAGCTTGCTGAGTTTTAGGACCATCTGCAATAAGCATAATGAAGAAATTGCTCTGCTATTAAATGTGAACTCAGCAGAAAAGAAGCAAACAAAATGTCTGATTGTCACTACTGCGTATTGTAAAATGTGAATACGCTATACTCTCAAATTGGATTCTTACCATGCACCCCCACGAAACATTCCCTTTCCACACCATTGTGCCCCCAAAGAGTTTCCTGCGGGTATTCAACAACTGAGATGAGAAAATCAAGGTCAGGACAGGAAGTTCTGTGGTACAGTCACGTCAGGCTGAGCAGTGGGTAGTATTGAAACTAGGGGTAGATGTGAACACCCTTAAACTTCTGAGATCACCATTTCTGTAGGAAAATATTTTCCATACTGATGGGGTTGTACCATGAGCCACATGCTGTTGCACACAAAAGCACTTCGAGTCTTCATGAGTCACTTACATCATCTGATTCCCTGATAAGTTCCGTATCCTCCACTTGCACCACTGCATCAGCACCACATGGAATTGGAGCACCTGTTGTAACTCGCATTACCTGACCAGGCATCACAGTCTGAGTTGGCTGAAAAATAATAAAAAAACAAACAAAAATGAATTTACTTTAATTAAAAAAAATCTCCAGTCATTTGAACATTGCAGAGATAATTTGAAAGATTAAATTCTTCTGTGTGCCATGACTCTTGATGTACTACCAGTGATATTTGTAGTTGCAATTAGGCTGTAATTAGGTATGATTAGGCTTGGGCAATTGCTTGTTAGGTCACATGGCTTAATATTTTCCCCGTTAAGTAGATTCATATCACAAGAACAGCTTTCAGAAGGAGGAATACACTGACACTCTGCTTGGCTCAGAAAAAGAACTGTCAGGAAACTGAGCTGGGGACTCTGGAGATGCTTACATGAGCAAAAATTTTGTGCTGCATCTCTGTACATAAATACTTTTCACGTAGCATATACTGTTCCCCAGGGATGAACTTTGTTTTGGTCTGGCTGGGTTTCTGTTCTATTTCACTAGCACTACATTGCATACTAAAAAAAGAGAGAAGATTGTACGTAAGGTAACATAACTATTTGCTTCATTTTTAAGCAGATTTCCATGTTTTATGCAACAGCTCAACAGCATAAACCAAAGTTCATCACAGCTATCTTTGCGAGGATCTGTTTAACAAAGCCTAAAATATGCAATGCCCTACATGTAACGTCACCATACATGCCAGAGTTTCAGCAGACACAGTACAAAGCACAGAAAAATAGCAGAACATGACAAACAACACGATGTCCCCTAGCAGCAAGTTTAAAGAATAGACGTACGGCATTAAAATTTTCTCCATTTAGAATGCAGGTTTTTTTGGTCTCGGGAGCCAAAAAGGTCTCTCTATTCTACAAAGAATATAAGATGTCTAGGACTCTGACAGAAGTCAGTGCCTATGGTGATAACATATGCTGTAAATGTCTGTGCTTTTAGAATTTATTACTAAATGTCTTTTTTTTTTTTAAGGGGTAATGATGTAAAGCATTTAAACAAAATTATGGTATAGTATCTTTTGTTTTTAGACTTAGTTGTGTTGTTTATATATTTTCCTTTTTGTCCTGTGATAAACTGATCAGATCATCTTTCTGAACAAATGATTTCTATCAGATCTGTATATAAATCTGCATGACTGCTATCTTCTAGGCTAGAGACTAGCAAGATCAATAAAAAATCGCTTCTCAGAAAGCATATCAATGTACAATTATTTAACATAAGTTTTTTTAAAGGGCTTTAAGATCTCCCATGTACCTGTATTATGGCAGTTTGGGGTTCTATCCTTTGCCTTCACCACTGATAATCTATTTTATACTAGTTAATCAATAAAGAGCAGAAATATTCCAGACAGCATATCCCACATCTCAGGAATCCTTCCTTTCACCTATGAACCAGGCTACAGGATTATGGTTTGCAGTGACACATGCAAGCTCCTTTCTGTAAAATGGCTCAAGGTATCAGAGGGGTGACTGTATTCACCCTATACTACAGCTGATTAATCACAAGCCTCTCTAAAAAATCTTTTAGGAAATTCCAAGCCTCAGCTAATGCAAGTTCATATGAAGAAAATCATTGCTCCAGACAAGTCAGTTTTTGACAGGCAGTGTTGATGGCCCTTGACTAGTGCTCTTAGATATGCCCCAACCTCTCCAAGCAGTGTCTGAAAGTTTTCTTCAATGCACAGTAAAAGTGGCTGTGAACACAAACACAATGATCTGGAAATAGAAATCAGAAAATAATATGTATTTTAAAAATTGATACAGAAATTTCCAACTTGGTTATATGGTCTTCTTGTAATTCTCAGTCCCATTTTGTTTCTCTCTTAGTGGTAGTTACATAAGATCCTTTTTTGCTATAGGATGAATCAAATCTAAACCTATCTTCAGCTCCCTGCTGCGAATCATTCAGTTAATTGGTCTGTAATGTGAAAAGCAGTATGTTGCTGCTGAGAGTGACTGAAGGGAGAAATGAGACTGAGGAGACCTCTAGAGCTATAAATCATTTCTTGGGCAGGAGATGGAACACAAAGATGCGTTGGCCTAAGAAAGAACCTGTGATCACTTATGCAGAGGTTGACAGACTAATTTTTCATACTTGCCACTCATATTTCCAGAAGCATAAAGCTAATTCTTCTCACTCTGTCCCCCCAGTTTCTGTTCCTTGTCAGAGAGGTTTCCCATTCCCAGTACTCTGTCCATGTAGATACATTTGAGAGCTCTAGAGTTCTCTAGGAGAAAAGAGATCTCCCATTTGCACTTCCATCATTTCTAAAAAGCTGCTAACTGATCAGGACCCTCAGACCTGTGGACCATCATCTGGATTCTGGACTAATGTTTGAAAATATAGCCCAAAAGACTAGAGAATCCAAGGTATGTTAAAATAATGCTGAATTGATTAATTTTAAATTTTAAAGTATTGGAAATAATTTTACATATTTTGGATATTAAATTCATTTATCTGAATTCACAAAAACATCAATATTGAGAAGATATCTATGCCACCAAAGTATAATTCATGAAAGTGGATGGTAGCTAGAGCAAAAATTATTTAATGTTTCTCATTGGCTACTGTGATCAGTCAAATAAAATGTCCTTTATAGTTTTACAGGTAGTTCAATTCCAGTTTAAAAACAAAACCAAAACAAAAAATGGAACAACACTGCTACTGGTAATACTTCTAAAAACCTAAAGCAACTATTGACATGCAACTGTTTCACTTGATGTTTTTGTGGTTAGCAGTCAAAGTGGTCACCCTATACAATCCTTACTAAAATGGATCAATCTGTTCTTTTGCCTTCGACTTATCCCATTTGTGCATGATTTTGCATACAAGATCTTTTGGATAGAATTACAAACTGGGATTTGAAATATCTAAACATTCTGGATTAACTCATGCTCTCCTAAACAGGAGGTAGCAGGTATAATTCAGTTGCTAGTATATTCAGTTGGTAGAATAATATGAACTGATTGGAGGTAACAGATTTTTTTCTGTCACCCCTGAATTAGTGCAGGAATTTTACCAAATGTATACTTGAGTTTGACAGCAAGTCAGAAGAAAGTGTTTCATATAGCAGAAATCGGTCGTGGATGCATCTCTACCTCAGTCCACCTATCTGTCAGGGTACGCAAACACACGGTTGATTTAAGGAACAGAAAAAGAGCAATACTAAGCAGGAAAAGGCAGCTCAAAATTCTCTGCAAACTGATGCCAGGCTTTCTCAAGACCTCTAATCATTAACTATCTTTGAAGACTCACAGAATTCCCACATGCTGGTTTGCAGGTATCAGTGTGAAATATCCAAGCAGTTTGTGCAAACACTGGCTAGGCCGATACCCCTTTTTAAATCCATCAGCAAAAAGTGGTTAATTCTTGCTTTTTTCCATATAAGTTGTGATGCTACTGGAAACCTTGTGTCCTCTGACACCGTGCTAGGGCAGACCACTACTGTATGCAAACCAATAGGACATATCAGCTTTGAAGTATTTGGGGATTTTCTAGATAGTTCCTTATGCAACCTCACTACCTCACTTTTTGAAATCACATCCCAAGGTACACAGAAGGAGGCTAGATACAGCTGTGCCCTACTTCAAGCCACCTTCAAGAATAATAGGGTTTTGGAGCGCAAGAAATGCTTGTAAAAATAAAAAGCAAATTCTTACAACAAAAAGCACATTTAAAAAGCAAAAAGAGATTGCACTCACCTGCTCACCGGCCTGGGATTCCCCTATGATGAAACGATCCCCTGGGCCATCAGCAGCTGTAACGTGACAGTACAAATGGTAAAGATGATAATTAGGCTGAATCAAAATAAATGACGTAGTAAGAAAACTAAGAACAGGAGAACCAGAATCTAGGATTCAGTTCTTCAGTGTCAGTTGAACTGACTTGGACACCACACTAAAGATTACAGAATTTTTGACAACATTTCTAAGGTTTTTTTCAGTTGTGTTTAGTATTTTGAAAATTACGTCTTCTATAGTACCTTTTAACAAAAATTGTTCAGAGAATAATGAACAATAACAACGTTCTTGTTTGAATTTGTCTGTTTGAATCCAAATAAGGGTCTTGTGGGTTGATTCTGGGTGGGTAAGAGGTTGATGATAGAGTTCATTACTATTCTGAAGTAATGCTGCATCTTTACTAAGACTGCACTTTTGATTTCCTCTGCAGGAATCACATTGTAAGAGACCAGTCTCCTGTCCCCAAAGCCCTTTTCAGCCAGCTTTCTATTCAAAGCTCCCCAGCTCATCTCAGCATTATATTGCACATATTCTTCTGGCTAGGTCTGCACTCCCTTGCTGCTGTTACTAGGTATTTTAGTGTGCCTTTCTCTCACACGCACAGATAATGGACAGCTGCAGTCATCCCCATCTTGCAGATGTGGGATTTTATTTTTACATCAAGTCCAAGTGAGCCTATTGGTCTATTTCCATTGCCTGAGCTAGCAGACAGTCTGTTTGATGGCAAGTTGCCTTCCATTGTTTCGACTGCCAGTAACAAAAATGACACTTTAATGTCCCTAAGAGAAAACTGGCTATCATGCTCCAGATTTCAGAACTGTGTTACAATGATTCAACTTCTACCATAATGACATGACTAGTAGTAATAATGTTTATTCTTATATATTGCTTTTCCTCCATAGGTATCTGCAGTAAATATCATTAATCCTATTCTACAAATGGAAAAATGGATGAATAGGGAAGCATCTTACTCAAACTCATGCAGCATCTAGTGGCAAAACAGAAGATGGATTCAAGTCTCCCAGGAAACAGCTCACTGCTTGCTCATTATAGCCACGTTACTGAAATATTTTAAAGTATGAGTTTTTCTTTTGAGATGCCTTCATAAGAGTACAGTCTCGTATATATTTTCAAAAATGGTCTAATACAATCATAAAATAATTCATAAATAGGAAGCTGGAACTGTGACAGCTCAACCAAATAGCAGATGTAGGAAATTTTTGATCACATTAACAACAGAGAAGAAACTGTCACTCAGAGGCAGATATTCTCATGTTAGTCTTCTGAATTCTTTCTCTTTCTATGAAATGCCGTTGCAGCTCAGGTGCATGTCTAGGAGCACACTTGGATGTGCACAGCACACACATATCCATTTAAAAGATCTGAATTAAACTTTGCTGTCTTCCTTCAGGACAGTTGAGTTCTACATAACAGTCACTTTAGCAATGATGTGAATCAAATCTGAGGCAAAATATTAGCAACTGGATGCAAAATACAAGTACTTCTGGCACATGGAATATTGAAGTGAACTAATAATATGCTAGAAAGTGGTTTTATGGTTTTACAGACACTGCATGTCTACAAAGTGTGCTTACCTCTGACAGCATAGCCATCCTTTACTGATGCGGGAAATGGTGGTAGATTATCTTTTGCATACACATCTTGAGCAAGGACTCTGCCCATTCCATCTATAAAGGGAAAGAAAGAAAAGCTTCATGTCAGTAAAGCTAGTGAGAAGGAGGAAAATGACAGCAACGCAATCTGACAGATGAAATACATCATGTACTCATACATCTCAAGAATAGGTTGCTCAGGTTTTTGATGTTTGTCAGAATCAGTATTTAAACCAAACAAGGACTGGAATCTGAAAGTACAGATGAAAGATTGGATCAATGACTTTGTGTTTCTGGTTGCAGTGAAATAGAATGCCAAGTATCTAAACTCAGAGGTAGTAGTGTCAGACAGAACAGTATTTCCATATCCTGAAACCTCTCAAAAATACAGGAACACTTATTTTGTACTTTTAAACTTTAAAAAAAGTTTTGATTTTTAAGAAGAATTTTGTAAAATAACATTCAAAAACTGAATTCTCTGTGAAAAGATGAAAGTTGATGGACTGAGCCCAGAAGACTGCAGTGATGGACATGACTCCATAAATTAACACCGAAGTTTTGCAATAGATTAGCTTTGCCTAAGTGATGACAACAATCTTGTTCAGTGGAGAGGTAGTGAACATACGTGTCAGCATTATTTATGGAAATTCACACCGTAAACATTTGAAATATTTTTAACAGCCGTTTCAAACATATTCTATCCGTTCTCTTAGCATCTGTAACAATGAGCTGCAACTTGGCTCTGCCTCCCTGTAGAGGCTGACCTGAGGAACTTCACCTTCTGGCCTACATTAATGGTGCCAGCAAGAGCTTCCTTTTGTCTTCTTATGATGTGAAACAAAGTGGAAATTTGTACCTTATCCATCCAGGTGGTGGGACGGTGAGGAAGAACATTTATTATGTACCTGACTAGATGGACTAGGAAAGGGCACATAGGCCAGAGCTACTGAGAGCAGCTTGATTCCAATATGTCTAAGGAGAAAACGGGAAGCTCATTGGAAGATTGATGCCACCACTTTTAAGGTGCATCGTGGCACAGAAAGATGTCACATCCCGATGAAGGAATGAAGGTATGCATTGGTAATATTGTTAGGAGAATTTGTGTGGATATATATTTTATAGATTATGAACTTTTAGACATGCCAGAAAAGACATTAGGTATGGTTTTTGTTTTACAGATAGACAGGAAAATATAAGTGATTGTGGATATACTAACAGATACACTGGCAGAAGACTCAGCTGTGCACACTAAGTGTACAAGTTTGGTTAAAAACAGCACCTGGTGGATTTGAAAATTTTCAGCTTCACTTAAGTGAAACTCTAAGGGAAACTATGCTTTACTGATTAGTACAATAATTTAGCTAGTAATTAATTATAATAACTATAACATCAATGTACTTGCATCCAAATGTATCAAATTTTAACTTGGAGCAAATATTTATGCTGTATTTTGTCATAGGTAATACCATGAAAATGCTGGTAAAACCTTTAAGGAAAGCAAGTAGAAAAACATCTTTGTGACGGCTATTGACACTGCCATGTGATAAGACAGAAGACACGTTATCAGAAAGCTCACTGAAAGCTTGAATGCTTGCACTGAAAAGACACAGACATTTTAATTATAGCAGAGAAAAGCCAGTTTCTAATTTTAGCAGGCATGTTGTGTCTTCATTTTACTTCCTGTCTGCATGCAAAATCACACCAATTACAGCAAAGTTGGACAGTATGTTCCTGGCATTCTGCCATGTAATATTCAAAGTGATCAAATGGCCAGCCAGTAGCTGGAGTGAATTTCAATAAGGGAAAACAAAAGTAAGAGACTTACTTGCTGAAGCCTTAGGCATTTAAAGTGAAGCAAGTCAGCAATTAAAGAACAATCTGAAACATTTACTCTCTTTTTTGAACGATTATTTTAAAAGCATACAATTTAACCTTTTTGATTAAATGTAATTCAAAAAAGATGTTCTTAAATGTTTTAGTGTCTCCTTCCTATGCTTCTAGGTTTTTGATTTGAACTTGAAAGGGAGAATTGCATGAAATTCTATTTTCAGATGTGGGTATTACCTTTTCTTGAGCTCAGTTGGTGAAACTGGTTAAGTTCTGTAAAGAATTTTGATCTCTCAGGGTACTGGTATGGGAATTAAGTAGTGAGTACAGGAGTTGTACTAGAGGCCAAGGGTTTACTTCTATTTCATAAGTTTTGTCCTGATAGCACGTCAACGTGATATGAAAAAGCAATGCTATCAAAATGGCCACCTAGTTCACAATTAATAAAGAGCACAGAAACACATTCAACTTCTGCAGAAGTTACATGGCTCTTGGACTAGATTGGAAAAATTGCCCAGTTCTCAGGCTTAAGCTCACAACAAAGCCTTTTTCACACAAAAAACATGAATAGAATTCAAGACAAAAAATTAAAAAAGCAATATTCCTGGACTGCAAGTGATGAATGTATGCTCTTAATATTAAGAAAGGCAGCAGATTTCAAACTGTATATTTGCAGCAATAAATAGCATGGTGTTGCATGGCAGCAGTGTTACACTATGAGACCAATATTCCTTACTTGCATTACTCACTATGCAAGCAATCTTCTACAAGAAACTCAGAAAAAAATCAGAAAGAAACAAGGATCCAAGGAATAACAGGACCAAAAGCTTCAATGTGCAAGGCATTAAAACTTTTGAGAAATGTTCTTGAGTCATCTATTCCACTCCACAGACATGGAGCAAAGTGATCTATAATCAATAATAACTTTGATTAGAGCATTAATTTCAGATTGAAAGAGGGGTAGTAAGAATCTCCCACAGTGAGAGAACTGAGTGATTGTTTACAACACAAAATGGAGCCAGGCAGCATCTATACATGTCCAACGTTAAATCAAGTACTGAAGGCAAACTCTGCTTTTTAAGTTTTTGCCTTGTTGCATATTCCCCAGCCTATGAGCAGATGCATTTATGTACATCTCAAACATTTCACAAAAATTATTAGAAGACCAAGGGCTGAAGCGAGCTGTGAGATTCATACAAAGAATCCAGCTATATGTAAAAGTACCTCTGTAATTGATGATTTCTGTTCCAAGCACCGGGGTCATCTCCAGAACTGTGATGAAGGCCTTGTCCATAGATGTCAAAGGGAAGGGAGACATGCGGTGTCTTCTTGCTACCTTGGTAATGTCAACAGCACTGTGACCTGCAAAGTGAGATAGTTTGTAGACCAGTTTATAGTGTGTTGACACACAGAGCAATGTTCATTTAAACCACTTTACTGAAATGCACCTGGCCTTTACAGATAAATTAATTCAAGCTACTTATTGCTACTAAGTATTTATGTCAGAAAGTAGGATGGTATGGTATTCAGTTAGAATCAAAAGGGAGACTTAAAATACAATTGATAATTGAAAAAGTTCACAAAAGTTCATATTCTTACTTGTTCTGAAAAAGATGACAGAAGTCTCGATGAGAATAAAAGAATCAGTTAATCAGAAACAGAAACCCTTCACTGGCAATGCAGCACTTGACACTGTGGCTCATCACCTGAGACTGACTCACTTCTACGATCTACCTGGTGCTCAGGACAATTCATTCACTCATTCTGTCCTTCCTTGATGGCTTCTATAGCCTTCTGATGAGTAGCTACACTTGACATTCAGACCCTAGACATAATGAGTTCCACTGAGTTAAGTATTCCTTCAATCCCTCTCCCATTCAAAAGCTACAATAAGGTCCTTGGAGAGAACTGTAATATGCCATAGCTTTGATTCTAACAATACATAAAAGTTTCTGAACTATGTCTGCATACCCCACCTTAAAAACAAACCACACTTCTTTCCTAGCTATGACTAAGCCTCAATAAGATGAGTATCAGATACAGATGGTGAAAAATAAACAGAGAAGACATCAGCATTGCCAGCATATAAAAGCTGGTATCTTGAAGTAGTTGTTGATAATGTTCCAGTCAATAATTTTGAAGGCAGGGTAGAAGGGAGCACAACAAGATCATGGGACAGCCAGCGCAATGATGGAGAGGGCTTCTAGCTAATGGGCGGCCTAGTCATTGTCAGGATTTTGTAGCCACCACAGCAAAGTAATGTTTACATCGTAATTTGAACGACAATAGTAAGACAGATTAATGGAAGTTTACTTTTTCCAAGTTAAAAAAAAAAAAAAAGGGTGACAATTTGAAAAAAAGTTGTTTGAAAATCAAGCCATTGAAAACTATGACTGGCTACATGCTTGATTTCCTGATATTCTATGAGTGTGAGTAACTCTGGGGATAACAAACTCTGAAGGACTTTGAATGTGAAGAGAAGCAACGGAAAAGAGAGGACTCATGCGATAACACATAAATGATAATGCATACAAACCAAAAGGTTAGGAAAATTGTATTTACATAAATATCTTTAACGGATTTGCCAGGATCAAGAATGCATTGGATGTATATGCATACGAAAGCCAAAGTGGATGATGTTCTAAAAATACAACATGAGATCCTTGACAAGAATTCCAGCTGCCTGCACTGGCAGGAAAAGTCCTATCTCAACACCCATGCATACAAGAAGCATGCACAGTGTGGCTGTAAGAAAACAGAATAAGGTATAAAATGAAAATGAAGCTCACAGAACTTTGATTATCAAGAGTGCAATAGGGACCTTGATACAAACTGCTTTCGTGCAGTGTCAAATGTAGTAAGAAGTCTAAATAAAATATCTCTAAAAAATAGTAAGAGCACTCAGGTGCACCTTCCCAAACTACACAGGCAACAAACTAAAGCATTGTAAGATCTAATGCCTGGCTACAGGCATGAGACATTCCCAGGAGAGTTTCTTGGCAATACTAAGGCTGTCTGCAACTCTCACAGCCATCTTACATCCTAAATTATTGAAAATGCTTTATTTCATTTGGCTCTAGGCAGTTTAAACTCAGCATCCATCTAGTGGAAAAAATATTTTTCTGGATTTAGCAACAGAAACATTATTCGCAAGCTAATATGTGTCTGTCATTATTATAACTGTATTATGCTAGCACCTTCACAAGGACAAGGATGCTGTCGAATTTCCCTGACTTTTCTGTGCATGCATGTCACTGAGAGACACCCTGCCTAGAGGCAATGTAATAACTGCAGTAGACTCCATACAACACATGCTAAAAGTTTTTTTCCTAGTTGTATAAAATAATTTTTTTTTGTCTTAAAAAGAAAGCTTAGAAAGAGGAAGGAAGACACTAGAAAGAAACATGGTAGAGCAGGGAAAGCTGGTGGAAGCGTGAGGCAGCAAACAACATTTATGCTACAGCCATTAGTTCTGGCTGTTGTGTCACTAAATAAGAATCTTTAAACTTGAGCAATAAGAAGGGAAGTGCATAGTTAAAAACAGTAAAGGACATTTATGTACATCTTTACCAGCATAACGTCTTGAACTCTTGCTGATGCACACTGGCTTTTTAAAAGCCTGCAATACACCTTCAGTCTAAATGATAAACTCTTGGGAATATTTATAGCTCATCTGAGTTGAAGCTAGTTTTCAGCAAAAATATAGCCAGGATTTCAAAACCCAGTGTGTTGAGCTGCAAGAGTTGGCTGCATATATTGACATAAATTGACTTTTCGTTATCATGATGTTATGTAACACTAGAAATTGTCTATAATTGTTTCCAGCTGCTGAAACGCCACATGATTAAATGCTTTGAAGAAAGATCCAGAATAATGACATTAATTACTGCAGAGTAATGAGCATCTCTACCAAGGATGCCCATATACATTCCTACTTTTCCCTGTTAACCCTTACTCAAAGTCAAGATGCAGTATGTGATTTCTCCCTGGAAAGAAAAGCAAGGTGTGGTCCTCTGAGTGGGATTTTCAAAGTAGTTCCTGTTCGTACTTGTAGATACCTGGCAGATGTCTTCCTGCATGATTTTATGTAGTGTATGTAATTTAAAAGTAGCACATGCCACCAAAGGAAGTTGCAATATGTTTCAAATGTGATTATACTCAGGGAAATGGTTCTTCGGTGTCCTCCCCAAGTGTAGGCTCTCCTGACACTCCAAACATTACCAGGTTACAAGGTAGAAAGATGATTTTTCTTCATCCCTTCAGATCTTGGAATGAGAAAATCAAGGGAGTTTCTTCTATGTTCTACCATCCTGAGATGTATAGATTAATAACTTTTCAAAGAGAATGGTGATACTAGTTGTTCTGGTAACATGCAAAGCAAAACTGATTTGAAACTCCTCCACCATATCGTTCCTCTCTAGTGTCTACTAGTAAACCATAGTAAAACATGGTTTATGGTGCTATATAATCCTTTATAAGCAATGCTTTTTTAAAGTCATCCTATATAGCTATATAGATTTAACTACATAAACTATGTTTATTTTTAGAAAGAATTTTGTCTCTATAGATTCTTTACTAGCAATACAGTCTTTCTCAGCAATTCTGGAAAAGATTTTTGTTTTTCCTTGCTTTCTGAAATTCTTTGTTAGCCAGTTCAAAAATTAACATTTGCCCTGTTTTAACTCTTAAAATGCTAAAGAATCATTCAGAGGCCCATCTCTGAACAGTGCCCAAAGGACTACCTCCCAAGCTGTAGCTCTGAGCAAGTGTTCAAGGTTTCCGTTAAAATCTAGTAGGAAATCCCTTCTTCAACGCACTCTGTTTGCAAATAGGTAAAATTTACGGATCCCTGACAACACTGTTCCAACATCAAAAGTGACACCTATTATTTCTGCAAGCCAAGCCAAGAAAATACATAGTCAAAAATGGAGTTTTTGCACTAGAATGAATAATGTAAATTCCCACAGGAAGAAAGAAGGAAGCTCATGTAACTCCTAATCCTTCTGTATCGCTATTTCTTCTTAGAAACAAATGCTAAATCTGCTTTTAGCTGTATCATCTATTCAAATAGACATGGAGACAAAAAGAAAAAAATGTTATTTTTTAATTCTGAACTATGAAGAGATACATTTTTTTGCCATAAGCTAAACTTATAGTGACTATAGTTACTATATAGTAACTATACATTAAACAACTCTTGAGACCTTACCAACTATATTTCACAAATGTCAGATGGCTCTAAAAATTGCTCTTTACATGACACAGCATTCTATATGACCAAACAATCCTTCAGCATTAAAGTCAATTGATGGTACAAGGTGGAAAATTCAAGACAGCCGTCTGTCTGATCACCAAAATAACTTGCTATGCAGGTTATTATATATCAATGGCAGAACAATTTTTAGACTACAAAACATTCAGATAAAACTGAAAGGGATTTAGCAAATTATAAAACATACGTGGATCAAATAATGTAGATTGAACCTCAAATTTTAACCTTTACAGTTCTTGGTTTGATTTCATAACATCCTGCATGCTTAAGTTTGAAAATAAAAACCATATATATTCAACCTGACAATTTCCATTTTCATTATCTTTCAGTGTGGCCAAGATTTGCACACACGCTACCATTTAAATCAACACACCAACACCCCAACATGGGCCTTTGTGTCATTAGAACAACTTGGAAAGAGAAATTAAAAGGTAACCATCAATTAATATAAATATAAGTATCTTGTAGTGTTCACATATTTCCTCTTTGGAGTGAATTTCACTGTCTCAAGTTCTTAAATTTCTTCCGCAAACCCACTTGCATCGCAGCCCTCTCCTCCCCCTCTCACTTAATTATAATTTGCTGCCTTCTTTTCTCTCTACAATAGCAGTCTTGTTATTTATTTATTTATTTATTTTTAATCACAGTAAAGCCAGAAAGTTTCAGCACTCACTTGCTCTGAGGATATTCTCCTTGCTGCTGCACCTGGACTGGACCTGCAGAGAGAGAACAGAGCTTGTGAGCTACTGAAGTTAACAAGCAAGCAAAATACAGAGATATAATGGGCAAGCTCCTGGGATCTAAGACAGAGGCTTCACATATTTTCAGCATCATTCTTGCATACTCTACACAAGATTAAAATATTTATGCAGAAGAGTAATAGCTGATGGTCAGAGTCCAGAATAAACAATTTAAAAATCTCCTAACAATAAACAAGATGGCCTAAGGACAGGGTAATAAGAGTAAAATCAAAGAACACACTGTTTCAAATTATTTGTTAAACTCCAGTTTTATATAAAAGCTTCATATTTGCTCATATAATTACTATTACCATAACTCTGAACCTAAGTTTATAGACAAAATACTAATATAATTGTCTTTTCATGACGTGCTTTAAAACTCTGTTGCTGAAATTTTCAGGTATTATAGAAAGAATTTAAACATATTCAAAATATATTAAATATAGATTACATTGCTTCTTAAGATATTTAATAATCCTACTTCATAACTCTATAAACAGCTCACAGTTGTATAAACAGCTCCTGGCTAAAGCCAGGTAAATTTACTCTATTGTTTCAGTTTGGCTAAAAGAAATGCAAGGTTTGGCATTAATTTTATAGTGCGCTTTTACTTTAGAAAGTAACCACGTCAGAATGGCAACTGCCTTTTCAACGAATCCTCTTCCTAGGTGCTTGGCTACCCCTGTGCTATTCCAGATTTATTAGTTTCACTCCAGCAGAGGACTCTCTTTCGTCTAATATTCTAGTTAGCACTTGCTTTTAGAGTTCTGTCCCTTTAGTATATATATTAAAAAAAAATGGTTTTGGAGGTTATCAGGCTTGTGGACAAAACAAGTTTAAGCTGCATCTTTATTGAAGCACCGTTTCTTGTTAATTCTTCTCAAGTTTGGAATGACACCACATTGCACAGGACAGTGAAGTTGCAAGCTAGTAGATGCACTAACCTGAAAAGAAGTCTGTTTTAGGACATGTCACCTGATTGAACTGGTCACACTACAGCAAAAAGCTTTTTCTTGTGGCTGAAATTGCCGTCACCAGCTAAAGGAAACTTCTCTGGAAGACAACCCCCTAAGAGAGGATGAACTGAGTCCTCCTCTTTTGTACATCATTCACAGTTACATTGCTATATTTCAGTGAGATGACTAATACAATAAAATTATGTAGATGCAGCTAAAGAAGTGGAATAGCACAGGTGACACAGAGGGTGTAATTTCCCTTGCAGAGAACATTTGTCTCTGCTGAGAAAGAGAAGGAATTATCTTTCAGAATTCAGCTTGGATTTGTAGTTACAGAACAAATGCATGGAAAGTAAATATGTATGATCTGACAGTTATGATACACAGTCTATCCCTCAAAGGCCACCTTTGTAGAAGAGCAGTCCCTGAAGTCTGAAACGAACCAATTTCTAAACCTCTTTCTTCCATTCCACAGCAGCTTGCCCCAAATGTATATTCACATAAAAAATAGGATTCTATAGCGTAACACAGTCTATTTATAGTAATGGAATAATTCATGGAAAGTAATGTTGCAACTTAGAGTGAGTTATGGTGTCCTTCCCTGAAAAGAATGTTGTTTAAAAAAAAC
Organism: Tinamus guttatus; assembly: GCF_000705375.1. The sequence goes on along the minus strand of NW_010585759.1, from coordinate 111,870 downwards.
CCCAAAAAACAAAAAAATCCACCTCCCCCTTCCCACCAAAAATACCATACAATAAAACTTCCAATGAGATATTAATGATGCCCAAATTTGGCCCAGAGTTGTTTTTTTTTTTTTTTTTTTCATTTTTAGAGGAATGACATAAACTCTCTTTGGAAGAAGAAAATATTTATCTATAATTCACCAAAGGACAATTCTGGACCAAAAGATGGTTTAATGATATGGAGGGAGGCACAAAAGAGAGAGGGGCTCAGTGAGAAAGAGAGACAGAGAGAAGGAGAAAAGCAAGATGGCATGTGGCAAGCCAAAAGACAGTGAATGCAAAAGGAGACATGGGCCTACGTGTGTAGACTTCTGTTTAAAATGGAAGAGGCTCTCTTATTTCTCACTGAAAACCGTATGAAAAGAGAAAACGAGGAATGGGCCTGCTGCAAAATAACCAAGCAATTTAGCAAACTGTGGAATGAAACTCAGTGAGATAACATAGTCCTAAAGGAAAAAAAAAAGGCAAAAACAAAAAATACAAAACACAAACATTCAGAAACAATCTACTAAAACAAACTAAGTAAAATAAGCAATCCAAAGGACACAGAGAAAAGCTACTAGAGAAAGAGGAAAAATGTTAGCAGACAAAGACAGTGCTGAAGAAGTAAAATGGAAGTCAAGAGAGAGTCTTCAACAAAGTGGAGGAACAGAAGGAGCCCAAACCCATAGCGCAAAGCAATGTTTGCGAATGGAAAATAGCTCCTTTGAGCAGTAATAGTTACTCTCGAGTTGTAGCCTCTATTCCTCCTGAGTTCATCTTTAAGCCCTTCCAACCTATAGTGCAGCTAGTGTATGGACAAAAACAAGAGATTTATAATGAACAGAGCAGCTGAGATTTGCAGATCAAATCTTCTAATATAAAAAAACGTGCTGACAACGTTTTGCTCTTACAATGTCCAAATGGCAATGGAAACAAAAGACAGCTGGCTTCACACACAGCCTCGCCCAGGTCATTTTTTTAATTCTGTGCACACAGAGGACTTTAGTGACAAAGTTAATTTTGCTTTTTGGCTTCTTACAACCAGCCTAAGGTTTGCAGTTTATCACTCACCTGAAGGGCAACATATGCAGTATGGGAAATAATTTGCTTGCCACAGTTTTTAAAAGCAGCTGTGGAAGAGGAATCCATGAGATTGAAATAAAAGGCTTGAGCAGCTAGACTTGGCTGTTTCCCAAACTATGCCCACAGCTGCAGAATACAAACCAGGATTTAACATAACTGATATCAGCATTAATTATCAAATAATACTTCAATTCATTTAATATGAATTGTATATTTATATCCTAAATGCTATTTTGAAACAAAACTGCATTAAAATATGATTTCAAATGAAACCCACTAGTTTTCTAACACATACAGTTTTAGCTGTAATAGAGCTTCGTAGAAATGGAGTCATGTGCTGTAGGTGCATTTTATCATATTTCATGATTTGTAAATTTTGCTATTTTTTGACATTTACAAAAAGCCTGCATTCCTTTCACAGCTACTGCAAAGTAAAGATTCCGTATTATACCACATACAGTACCAGGACTGACTGGGACAAACGATCACTAGGATTATTGTAATTCCTCTTGCTCGCGGGTTGTTTCAGAAACAATAACCTGTGGCTGTCTCTCCTTTCCTGGGGAAGGGAGAGTTTCTTTATTCACTGCTCAGGTCCAGAGCTTGTTGGCTCACGGTGTATCTTGGCAACAGATACAGTGGGCTATCGTTCAGTACCATTTCCCTGTGTAGTCCAGGCAGAATGTAATCAAACTCAAAACATTCAATTCAGATTACTGTTTCTTAAGGAAACTGGATTTTATGTTTTTTAAGATACAATTTAATTGTGCTGAAATGCCAAGTACGCTTTCTCCCATAGGCTGAAGCATTAAAGAGATTGTGAAATAAAGTATTAAAAAAAAAAAGAACTAAGGGAATGGTAAAATTGAGAGATCCGCTGACAATTTCCCTCTATCAGTCATGATTGGTCTGAGAAATGAAATCACTGACTGTAATAAGTTGGATGTATTTAAATCTCCTTGATATGTTTTTCTGCAAATAATAGTGTGCACAAAAAAAAATCTTTACAAGAAAAACAGAAAAAGACACAAAGAAAAGCTCATGCTGTAAGTGAAAAATTAACGTGAAAAATAAAGAGAAAAGAACACTAAAATAAAAATCCTTTAACACTTTACCTTGATCTTTAGGAACGGTTAGAGAAACTACTTACCTTTTATAAGTCATAACAAGATTAGCACAGAGTATTAAGTCAGCTCTTCATTATGGGAGGTACAATTAAAAGCCATTGGTTATAATAAAACAAACTGTTACACAAAGATGAAGAGTTTCCAGCCCAATATGAAAAGCTAACTCTTATGGGAGGACATTTCAACCCAAGTTTACAACATGAAGAACAATTCAGAACAAGAACATCAACACATGATTTATCACCAACAGAAGGAACCAGTTTCTCAGGAGCACAGACTGTGGGAGCCTTGCCCATAATGTTGGTCATTCATGGGACAGCGCATTGCTCCGCTTTGAGGGAAGCATGCAGAACGTGGAACCACCAGCAGAAACCCAAACACATATATCGACACAAAGGACTAAGATACAGGAAAGGGAATGGGCTCGCCAAGCTGTAATGAAGGAAGCAGGATATGCAAAGCATAGCAGCAGTTTCCAATTGGAGAACTATATCCTCTGTCTCATAAACGCCAAATTTATTTATGAGGTGTTGCCCATATTACAGGTTACTGCCTGCGGGAAAGTGTACTACTCATATCACCTCTCCTTGAAACTCCAGCTGTAATGTGAATACAATTTACTCTGCATGGTCTGGGAAAGCACAATGTTGCTGCTTTTTTCCTCATTTTTCCACCCTTATAAAACAGATATATTATATAACAACCAACAGTACAATACAGCCCCCTAATACCTCAGGTAAATACTTCTAATTCAATTAAACACTCCTTCCTAAAACACTCCTTCCTTTCTAACAATGCAATAAATATCAATATCTGCATCTAAATACATAAAATAAAATTAAACCATAACTAATAATGTCTCAAACCTGAGTAGCAACACTGCAAGCAATACTAATTAATTAATTTTGGCCTATTACTACAAGCCAAACTACAAAAGGATTGAAAAATGTAATGAAAGCATTAATTAATAAGGTTGCTTTAAATCTTATCTGAAGTATGGAGAAAATAGCAATTGCTTGCGTTGAAGTGATATGCAACATAAAAATAAGGTTGTTTAAAAAATTTCACAGAAAAAGTATGCCTAGAATTGTCTCTTTAAAACCCTTTTTAAGAAAATACTTCAGGATTAAATAATCCTATTAAGAGACGACATCTTTCTATTTCAGGAATGCATTCAAAAGAGTGCTCTTAAACTGAGATGCATATGTCTTAAGAATATGCTTAATCACCACCTAAATTAGGACAAAACTCAGCCCAAAACTAGAGAGAATTTTCCTTCTCTTTCTCCCTCCCTCCCTTTTTTTTAAAAAAACTTCACAACTGAGAACAGCTCTTAAAGGGAGAAGAATGTGAACTCAAGGAATTTTATAGAAGCAAACACACTAGCACATTTCTTAAAAGGAGCAACACTGTTGGTGGGGTTCACCTCACTTCAGATACAAATAATGTCATTTTCTACATATGGAATTACTCACCTGGAATCAGAGGGAACAAGGAAGTACTTCTAGGGCACTATTCATCTGGCAAAATGAATTGCACCTAAGATGGCCTGTTTTCTCTATTGACTGCAAGTGCAGTCTGCAAAGTTGGCTTAGACATAGATGTCTCTACTGTACATGACTATGTTTAGTTTGGTAAATCCTATCTGATGCATTTCCAAGTTATTCATAGTTAGAAATGATGACTGTAAACTCTTTATGCTTAAGAATATCTAAAGAATAAAAAACCTGCACTGAAATAAAAAAGAAATACAGACTTTCCAAAAATAAAAAATATTTTAGGAGTAGATTTTAGCTGCTTAGTAACTGTTGTATTTAGTTGACTGGACTCTAAACAAAACTAATCTTCAAATCCAAAATATGCCTTTATGCACTTACCCACATAGTATTGAGTTTTATTTCCTGACTTTCCTGACTTTTCCTGACTTTTATTTTTCCAGACATCTATCATTTAACATGAAAATATATTTAATCATTTTTTTCCAGTAGACTATGAAAACAGACACTGAATTTTGCGGTCAGATTATGCTTCAACTTAACTGCTATCCAAGCAGGACAGCTGAGAAGGAGCTGAGTAGATTCAGGAGGGCTGAATTCCTTCCTTTTACAGAAACAGAAGTAAAAAAAAAAAAAAAAATCAATATCAAAATGGGGATGCACCCCAGAGTGCTGCGGGAGCTGGCAGATGCCATAGCTAAGCCGCTCTCCATCATCTTTGAAAGATCCTGGAGAACGGGGGAGGTGCCGGAAGACTGGAAGAAGGCCAATGTCACGCCAGTCTTCAAAAAAGGCAAGAAGGAGGACCCAGCCACCTACAGGCCAGTCAGCCTCACCTCCATCCC
>NW_010585759.1:68729-107034 GCF_000705375.1 Tinamus guttatus | reverse complement strand
CCCCGCGGGTGGTTTCGGTGCCTGGTGGCTGGGTTGTGTGTTGGCAGGAAGGAGGAAAGGAGACAGCTGCTTCGGGAAGGAACTTACTCCCGTAGGATACAGCTGTGGATAATGTCACGGGACTTGCAGGGAAGCAGAGCAGAGCCCCTGCTGGGTTTGGGCACTGACAGTGCTGCTGCTCGCGCTTGCAGCCGTCTGTGCAAGGTCCCCTCGGAGCCGCTCACCCCTCTGCCGGGCTTCTCCTTGGGATGAGCAGACAAATTTCTTTGTTTCATTTAATTTCTTCTTAACGGTAATGAATGGGGGGAAGGAGTGTTTTTAAGAGAGGTTATATACAACATACCCTTCCCATCTCTAGCAGGTCGAAGGAGGTGATCCTGCCCCTCTACTCAGCCCTGGTGAGGCCGCATCTGGAGTATTGTGTCCAGTTCTGGGCTCCACAGTACAAGAGGGATGTGGAGCTGCTGGAGAGAGTCCAGCGCAGGGCTACAAGGATGATCAGGGGCCTGGAACATCTGCCCTATGAGGAGAGGCTGAGGGAGCTGGGCCTGTTCCGCCTGGAGAAGAGAAGGCTGAGAGGGGGTCTAATCAGTGTATATAAATACCTCAAGGGAGGGAGTGCAGAGGACGGTGCTGGTCTCTTTTCAGTGGTGGCCACTGATAGGACTAGAGGAAATGGGCGGAAACTGAAACATCAAAAATTCCATAGGAACTTAAGGAAAAATTTCTTAACAGTGAGGGTGACAGAGCACTGGAACAGGCTGTCCAGAGAGGTTGTAGAGTCTCCTTCTCTGGAGATCTTCAAAACCCGCTTGGACGCAGTCCTGTGCCACGTGCTCTAGGTGTCCCTGCGTATGCAGGGGGGTTGGACTAGATGATCTCTAGAGGTCCCTTCCAACCCTAAGAATTCTATGATATTTGGAACAAAGTAAAACTAAAGGACACAAGGGACAGTGTTCTGGGAAACAGCAGAGATGCTGATTATTCATAGCTTCTCAACTTAAACAGACCTTGCCCAGCAATGGAAAATAAGTGTTTATTCTTAAAAGAGGGTCCAAACAAAATCTTACACATCCATCTGAAGTGCAAGCTAAACACTTCACAATGATAAGACAAGAACCACCATGCTACATATAAAAAAACCTTTAAAACAAGAAAGGAGACAAAACAGTAAACCAGAAAGGCCAGGTCAGAAAGCTAATGGGAAAGCAAGCTAGCTACATAAATTTAGTAGTTGAGAATAAAAAGATGAAAGAGAAAGGAAGTGCTTTTTAAAAAAAGAAATCCAGAAATTCCTTTTACCCAGATAGATGGAGATAGATGAGAGAAACATGATCACATACTTCCCCTGCTGTCCTGTAAAACTAGACACTATATATAGTAATTCACCTGCAAGGCGAGAAGAGTGGAAAAAACAACAGGAAATGGGCAGTCTTATTCCTCCTTGAGGCCTCTCAAATGTATTTTTAGTAAATATAAATAAGTGTATATTACTAAAGCAAGTGAATCTAATCAGACTTCATTTTGATATAATCTTACTTAAATAACTAATCAGAGAACCAAAAAAGATGTTTTAAAAATCCTGGAGTAGTCCAGTAGTCCTTTTTTTTTTTTTTTCTGGCACGTAGGAAAAATTGAAAATTCTACTACTACTATTATTAGCTGTGAATGGGATCTTTTGTAGGTTTAAATGAAAATGTTTAAAAAGCCCCAAATGCCCTGGAAATGATCTTCTGTTTGGGGCATTCTTTGGGAGGAAAAAAGTCTGGAAATGTGTGACCTCTATTCTCTCCAGATAACAGTGATGATATTAATTACTGTAGATCAACTGCCACACACATACCTGTTACTAATAAAGCTCATAAACTAAACAATTCTTTGCTAAAAGCAGTAAAACGAGAGGAGGAAGAATTTAAATACCTGTGCGAATTCCTGTGTGAATGCATATGTTCTACACGTTTAACTCTTGCTGGCTTCATGCTGAATATAGCCAGCCATGGGAAAAAGAGTAATCGAGAGCAATACGTTGTGCTCAATGTGCAACATTGTTCCTTAGATATAACTCCTCCTTAATTATTTAATTTGAAACGCCTGGAGTGGAGCTTTGAGAAGTCTGTACATTGTGTATCTCATGCTGTGGGTCAGTCTCCTATTTGTACCATCTCACAACCTGGCAAGTTGATTAATGACTCACTTGGCCTTAGGAGTATGTGTTAGGTGTCTGAATTATTTCCTGCCTGGCCACTCTTAAGACCTTTTCAACTCCTTGTCTATTCCAGTTCAACAGGCTTTTTAAGCTGCTGTCTTTCAGAGAGACTGAAAATACCAGACTGACGTATATAAATGATTGTCCTCAAGCAAAGAATAAATTACTCTGATCCCTGGCATACATTAATACGATTAACATCTTAAAATAGGTTTAATTTATATTACTTTCCAAGTATTTTGCTTTCAAAGTAAATTTCAACTACTTTCATATTTTTCTTCCTTGACCCCAGCATCAGTCAATTTAAATGCAGCATGAAAATAAACACATTCCCAAAACATTGCAAGAAATGGAAACTACATTTCCTCAGGAGTGTGATGCTTGAAATTACATTTCAAAAGATTTCATGAATTTTAAAATAAATTCTTTATCCGAGTATAGTCACGTAACATTATTAAGGTTAAGTGAAACACTTGTCTGTTAGGAAATATCAGAGTGGTGTTATCTGTACAAATCTTAGCTTTCCTTAAAAATCTAGGCATTATGTGACAGTCTCTAATTTCATTATATATTGTTTTTCAGTAGGGCTTCTACTTCAGACATGATGCAGCTATTTCTTTTTACCTTGCCTGCTGGATAACTGATTTATGTTTTACTTACTAAACAATACCTAAACTCTACCCTGAATGGGGAACTAATGGGGAACTAAACAAGCATCTTTCCTATGATCTTCCAAGGATTTTGAATCAAATTTTAATTTTCAAAAAAGCCTAAGAGCCATATTTCATGCTTACTATAATGGTTTCATGCATTTCTATCCTCCTAGATGTTGATTACAGAGGTGACATTCTTCATATCTTTATGCTAAAAAAGAATGAGCATGTGAAAAACAGTAACAGCAAAACCAACAATAAACTTTAAGAGTTACTAATCAAGGCACCACTCAATCTTCAGGCTAAACTCATCAAAAAATGGACAGCATTGGTTTTGACATTTTAATAGTTATGAGCAGTCTAAAGGAATGGCTAGACTACTTTTCAATTATATGAGCATGAACAAAACATATTTTTCTCCATGTGATTCAATCAGAGAATTTGCACAGAATGCCACTCATTTCACTTGCGTATGTGTGCTGTATGAACAGAAATCAGAGCTTTCCTTTATCTAACTGTGCCTCCACTCAGAGGACATTGTCTGTCTAATTTTTCTAGATTGATAAAGTCTTTTTTTGCACAGATAGAGTTTATAGTTCATGGCTGTAAACCTCATGCCTTTTGGCTGTCAAAAAAAACCCAAAAGGCACTACAAAAGTCATAAAAGCACGATATCATGATTTTTACAGGTTTATCACAAAAAGATGTACGTAAATACACATTTACATAGAGCTGGGAATACATTGCAGGAAAACCTGTCTGAAATTGGGTAGAATGAGACAGGTCCTAACAGACACGTCTGGATTTGGTGTTTATGTATGTAAATCAAAGGAAATCACTGAATATCTGTATGAAGAGGCAGGAGGATTGTGTGGTAGTAATGACAGTTAGCATGTATCCCTTTCTTCCTGGCTGACTTGCTACTTTCTTCTTCTTCCCTGTGGCCTCTTCCGTCATTTGACAGAAACGAGGAAGATCAAAGCAGGTTCCCTGGATCACTGGGTCTTGATCGCCTCTGGTGCCTGAAAGAACCTCAGTCTATGGCTACAGCATGCTAGAATGTGTTCTTAGGCTATCTGTACACAAAATTTTTAACTTGCTGATCTGTTAAGTGCAAGAAGTGCATCACCACCGCAGTATATGGCTTGCAAGAACAGAAATAAGACTTGTATATTTTCCTATCGTTAAAATCTCTCTCTCTTTTTTTTTTATTTCTACCTGGCTCCTCTAACTGTATCAGAGTACCACAAATTATATGCTCTGTCCTGCACACTAAGTGAATAGTGCTAACACTGAGAGCTGTGGTGAGTATGAGCCTTTCACATTTTTTTCCAAAGGAAGGATTTCTACCTAGATTAGCATGGTCACTAGGAATGTCTGGCAAGGAACTAGTTACTTTTAAATTGACAGCATACTTTTATGAATGTCTTTAATGAAGATTAGATTTACCCAATGTGTAAATTTAATTTTTGGGGTTACATGTTGATACGGAATCAAAGTATCTTTGCACTGGAAAAGAAGCATATTCCTCACGGATACATAGAACACCATGATGCTTTTTATGTTAAAGAATTTATGTCAATGAACGTTGTTTAAACATAAATTTTTCAACTGATCTTGAAGCATCATATCTGAAGCCTTCAGGTAAGAGAAAAAAGCTAGTAAATACAGGTAATGTGTTTGTTACAGTCATTGATGTACAGCACTCAAACAAAATCTCAACTTATTTACTCTTAAATACAAAAATGAATAAAACTTTTTAATATTAAGATTCAACTTGGGGGCAGCTACTGCAGGGAAAAATAAAGCTTCAGTCTGTGAATCTATCTGAGCAATAAATGAGAAGTATTGAGAATTTCCTGTATGAAGAGCTGGGTTACCCATGGAGGCAGAAAACTAAATTCCTGTGAGGAGAATTGTTAAAGTGAATATCAATATCATCATGGAGAAATAATTATATCAGCGCATTCATAAACTGTGGAAAGGAGAGGCTGGACTCAAGCTCTGCTGAGAACCACACTGTTTCTGGTAAGTTGGCAATTTCTACTTGAAAGCCAGCAGAAATTCGAATGCATTTAGGCTTCACCTTTGACCCTCCAAAGCTGCCTCAAAACCCAGATTCCTTTGGGGTTGTTTGGAAGGGGGCAGTGCGGGCTGCAAGGGGCAGCAACCAGGCTGAGAACAACATCCTGGAAAAACAACACTGGGAAATGCAAATGCACGTTATATACACAAGCTTAAACTATAACCAACAAAAACAAAAATGATACTCATAATTCCCTGACCTGACCTAATTTGTTTCAGAAAGTTCATAATGGATTACATCTCTGTAGCACAAGGCAGGTCTCACTTTTTAAAGAAAAAGAAGGAAAAAAAAAAAGGCAATGAACTTGAGAATTTAAAATGGAGGAGGGTGCAGAGTTATTTCTGAATTACTTAATTCTAAGATACAAACTTTATATAACATTATCTGAAATATATCTGTGATTTTATCATTCTTTTTTTAGCGCCTATCCTTCAGTAACTTCAATTTTATTTATTCTCTGCTTGCTAAATGCAGAGTTGGCACCAAATGCAGTTTCACCAAAATCAAAATCAACAAAAACTACTATGCTTTGGGTAAGATGAAAAGATGAGAGTTTAAGCCAAAACCTTTAACAGGAAATGATGCCTTTAAAATCCCAGATTTTACCACTTCCCTAAATATGAAATAGGTCTATGTAAAAAAAAAAAAAAAAAAAAAAAAAATCAAAAACAGAAAACCCTAATGTTTGGCCTGAGTTTATTAGAAGAGAACAAAACAACAATGGCAAACATTTTACATGATATTTTACTTGACAGAAGTCACAAGGTAGGACTGTGAGCAGAGAAGCAGTAGGACTAGGTAAAATTTTGCTTCTATTTTCAGCGTATGAGTTGCTGATGGATGTAATTTGGGATACAGACGTTTGTAAACTGAACTATATTATATTAAAAAGTGCAAATACAGTAACAGATTTTTTTTAAATGAAAAAATTTAAGTGAATTTTATTGTAGACAATGGAGACAGCATTCAGTGAAGTTATTCACATGTACCTTGATGAAATAACTTCAATGATGCAATCCCCTTACCAATGACATTTGACATTTTGCCATACTTTCATTCATGAACTGTCACAAATGCCTTACTTTATACAACATCTGTTCTTATAGTAAAAATCTCTCTATATACTGGCAGGAGAATAGAGGATTTTATCTATATTTTATTTTATCTATAGAGGATTTTTTGCTCAGCTACTAATGAAGATAACTATTAAAGCTATTTTCTCTGGATTAGGACACAAGATCACTGACTTCTCATAGTTTTGCATTTTAACATGCATTGAAGAAACCATATATCTCTCAAAGTTAGAATTTTTTTTCCTTTTTTTTTTTTCCAGAGGTCAATGCTACTACTAGCAAAGCAAAATGCAATAGAAAAAAATGTAACTCTTTAAATGGGAATTGACAAGTGGCTGAACCTAACTCTGATCTCTTCCTGTCATCTGAAAGATAAAAATTTACAAATATTATTCTTACTTAAAAACTTACTGTTTAACAACTGCAAATATAAAGCAAAGAGAAGCAATACTACATTGTAGCAATAAAATCATGCAAAACTCAACTGGCTAGTGGCTTTGCCGTGTTCATTCAGTTCCGAGCTGTAGGCATGCTCTCGTGTGTAGGTATGTTCAAATTTGAATATAATACACAAAATAATGTACAGACCTGGGCCATAAAAACTGAGTACAAAACTAGTAATTTTCCTGGTAATCTCTTCAATAAGAAAACACTATACCTTCTGTATATCTGATCCATTTAAACTACTTTCATACTTCTATAGTTGTTACTCTATTAATCTTTAGAAACAGTGACAGAAACATAACTTTAACAATTCTGAGTTTCAGATATTGTATGTGGGTATATTAAAATATTTGCATAATTAGAAAGCCAGTACTGATATCAAAGCATTCTCTAACGCTAATAATAGAAGATACAACTTTTTCAGTTATCTACTAGCTACACTGGCAATTATCACTACTGAATTCGCTCTGTGAAACTTAGTATCTGGAAAACTACTGCCAGAAAGTTTTAAGCTATAATTTCAAAAGAAAATAACTGTAAAACTTGTATTAATTGAACTACTTGATAGTAATACAGGGGAAAATATTTGGAGGCATAAAAAGGAAAAAATATGTAATTCAAAAAAAGAACTACAAAGTGTAAGGAATTGTCACAGGAAAAAAATTCCTACACTAGGTTTAAGAAAGCTGGTGTAACTTCTTAATGCAGGAGAGCCAGCAAAGCCTTCTGTAAACCCTGGATGTAGAATTTGCAGAAATGCAACAAAATCAAAATGTAGGACTTGCTGTGCACACATAGAGGATGCTCTTGACTCTCAGTATCAAATGCAGGCCCCTATGCCTTTGAGATGTAAGAGGTCCACACATATGCAAACCAGTTGTGCAGTGCAGTGTAGATATCCTCAAATTTAACAACCCGTAATTTAAATTGAATTCTGGAGTCTATGCTGATGGCAAGTGCCTGAAAATTGGGCTTGCAGTTTTCAGTATTGTGGCATTGTGTTCCTTTCAGACTGGTCTAACTAGAAGGAGGAACAATCTCTTATCTTGCTTAAGTTTTAAAGAATTAGATTCAGTTTTTACAATACTGTGTAATGTATACTACAGATAACTATACTTTAATCTGGAGCATTTTAAAATCTTCCTTCAGTCTCTGACTGAATGAGCTTCTGAAGTCATGAAGTCAACAGATCAACTAGTCAATAGCATTTTATTAACAAATCTAAATTTACAATCAAATCCTGTTATCAGTACGCAGCCATTACATATTCTAAAACTATGTTTATGGGAGTAATCTTTTTTCTGTGAGCGAAAGCTAACACAAAAATTTGTAGATATCTCATTACACAAGACACCATGCGCCAACCTATCAACAATCTTAAATAAAACAGATGACATGCTATACTATTCAGTGCCTACCTCTCTGCAACTAATTTTTCATGCCCATGTTTTACTTTCTGCTTTTGGAAAGCAGGGGAGAGCTCCGTGATGGACGTTGCTCTGCCGCTATACTTGCAACAAGCCGATCAGCTGGTTTCCTTCATTACACTTTCAGCCAAACACATAGCACGTGCAGAAGCAGAGGAAAGGGAGAGAAAGGAAGGGAGAGAGATTTGATGCTGATAATCCAAACTTGGAGATACAAATGAAGATTAAAAAAAAAAAAAAAAAAAAAGGGTTCATTGCATACCTAAGCGTAGTTTTATAAATTAGCAGACTTCTGACTTCCCTCTGTTGGTCAGTTATTTTAAATTTTTTACAGTACTTTTAAGATAAAGCATAAGTGAAGTCAATCTGGTCTAATTAAGTGAACTACAGCTATTTTGAAAAAGATTACTAAGCTCTGTAACAACTGGATAATGAGTCAATTATGTATTTATTACACACATACTATATTGCACAACTGCCGAGTCAGCATCATTGCTAATAAGTATATTTCCACTCACAGAAAATCAAATACTCCTACTAATATTTTCAGAGGACGGGGATGGTCTCTTTTCAGTGGTGGCCACTGATAGGACTAGAGGAAATGGCCGGAAACTGAAACATCAAAAATTCCATAGGAACTTAAGGAAAAATTTCTTAACAGTGAGGGTGACAGAGCACTGGAACAGGCTGCCCAGAGAGGTTGTGGAGTCTCCTTCTCTGGAGATCTTCAAAACCCTCTTGGACGCAGTCCTGTGCCAGGTGCTCTAGGTGTCCCTGCGTGTGCAGGGGGGTTGGACTAGATGATCTCTAGAGGTCCCTCCCAACCCTAAGCATTCTATGATTCTATGATTCTATGAATATTTATAAAAAATAGAGGCATCATTTACAAAAGCTTTAGAAGCTAAACTATTTTCATAAAAGAGGGAAAGACCTTATTGTACATTGCTAAGTTTGAAGAGGAAATGAATTTCTATTTTATAATTCATATTTTGCAATTTTAGAGCATTAAAGATCTATTTTTCTTGCCACAAGGGAACCATCTCCTAAAAAAGCTTGTTGTTATTTGACTCAAGTGCAACCAGAGAGACAGAACTTCTATTTTACTCTAGGCAAGTAGAATTGTTATGGTGTTGACTGAACTGTAGAGAAAAGAAAGACCTGGACAATACCTGGACTTGAATAAAATGTAAAAAGGGCTATAGTTAAACAAAAGTTTTAAAACACTTTTTGCTTATTCCTCACCAACAGCCTTTAGTTGACCATGCCCACGGTTTTACCGGGTCTGGGAACTGATGACAATAAAGAGAATCAGGTGAAAAAAATGTTTCTTTAATTTTAGACTCTGAGATTGTAAATGGACTCTACAAGAATGTTTTCTAGGAAAGAAGTAAACTTAACCTCAAATTCTTCACAGTGGTGAATGTACAGATCCAAGTTTGTCTTCTAATGGGAGATCTGGTGAAATTTCAAATAAGATCTTGGATGTAACAGCTTCAAAAGTTCTCTGATACTATAGTTATTTGCCTTTTTGATATTTTTTGTTCAAATATTACCAACTCATCCAATTCTAAAGCTTTTCTCAAAAACTAAAGTAATAATTACATTTCTCAAGATGAACTGACATTGACTATTTCTGAAAAATAGATTTCAGAAATTTCTTATAAAAAGTGGCATTCTCTGAAGGTCCAAAGCCGTATGGATGATGACCGGCCATACAAAATTAAGAAGCTTTGAACTTTGAATAGATAATAAAAACATTTTCTTGCAGTAGCAATTGCAGAAATATGTTTAGGCATTAGGAAGCGTTCCTTCTTTTTTGACCGGGATATGCTATCCAATATAGTTAACATTATTCCTTTCTTCTCCTTGATTCAACCAAATAACAGCCTTTTAGAGCTTCAATGAACATTATTTTGGAATAAATTCTACCATATTTAGAAGTCAGGTTTTTTACCTATAGCACCCCTTCCCATTTTCCAGAATAACAACAGGTGACATTGATTATTGCTGCACTTGCATCCTGATTTTAATCTGTATTTCTCAATGTGCAGACACTTACAAGGTTAGAAATTATGCTGTGCATTCTTCATGAGTCCACAGAATGTCCTCCTAGCCTCTGCAAATACCTGAAGCTGCCACAAAAATCTTCAGTTTTGACTGATACTCCTTTAGATTTTAGCTCAAAACAGATAGTGTTCTCCTGCCCCCAAAGAATGAATCATTTTTTTTTATACACCTTGAGTTTGCAGTTTAAAAGCAGTTAATCTGGATCTAACACAGTGCATTTCAAAATCATGGAATTGCGATCAGTTGGAAAAAAAGTGTTTTTTTTTTTTTAGCTACATCACATGATCTGGCTCACTAGGCAGTCAGATTATCCTTGTTTTTAAGAGATAAACATCTTCTCTTTGGACAGAAAATTAAGGACAAACTGCTTGCATACTCCCACATTGGCACCCTAACACTTCAGCTAGCAGACTTTACTACAAATCCCAGACTTCCTTGGTGGACAGAGTTCACGAAACACTTTAGCCTCTAATTTTCTTTTTCTGTTGAGATAGGCTCTACTTATTCCAAGCCCACTAATCACTACAAAAATCTGACAGCTATGGAAAAGACAAAATAGTTTTTGGAATCTGAGTGAACAGGAAAGCCATACATACTTGCCTCCCCACTAAGGTAACCCTCTGGCTTCCACCCCCTTCAGTGAAAAGTCATCCTTCCAGAAGGCAAAAGGAACAAATGGCCAGAGCTGCAGGTAATGCAAGAAGAGTCTAGTTCTCCTTTCTCTGGCTTATTTCCTTCATACGCAAAAGAGTAAGTTCACCATTTTTGCTGATGAGAACTCCAAGAGTGGGATTTGTGGAAAACATCAAGCTGAAATGCCTGGGGATCTAGATCTATTTTTTTAAATTAAATTCACACAGATCTTTCAGAAGAAGGGTTGATCAAATAGGGATGGCCTCTGCTTTTCATATGCAAGAACTAAATTTAATTTCATGCTTCCTATATTGCTTAGAAAAACTGTGTCTTTCTATGTGTAAGAATATAATATGATATTGAGAACTATGATAAAAACAGGGATACTTTCACTGTTAAAACAATGAAGCAAGAAAAAAAAAGTAGAATACATATCAGATACCTTAAGGATATATTGTAGATTATCTTTAAAACAACTTTAAAACAATCTCCTGGCAGAGCCACAAGCAATTATTTGTCTTCGGCATAAAATCTGGTAATTATCCTTAAAAACTTCTTTATTAGCTTTTCTGTTTGTATTAAAAAGGATGAAGAAATGATAGGCCTGATTGCTTGATTGGTTGAAGTTTCTTGAGGACAAATTAGACATACACCAATATGACATACTTACATACAGTTAATCCTGCTCAGGGACAGCGTGATGGTTTAGGTGAGCTCTTTATGTCTGCATTTTGTATGATGCTCATTAACTGAGTGAAGCAAGAGCACCTTTATATAAAAGAATAAACATAACTAATGTGAATGAGCCCAATGTGCAAACACAGAGCATCACATAAGAACCTATTTCCTCCCACTTCACCCCAGCTGCTTGTTTAGACTCTCTAAAATCCCATTTGCCTGAAATTTGCCTTTAAGTCTAGAAGTCTCAGGGTTACCTTCACTTTTTGGCATGTGTATGTATTTCATAGAACTTCCAATAGTGGTATTTTTCAGTAAGATCTGCATCTTTTTAGTAAGATTTGGTTATATGAAGCAGAATTTCATGTAGTAGGCACATGCATATTACCTGCAAGTGTGACTGTGAGCATGGTCAACTAAACAAACCATATTTTAAAATCCAGAACAGCATTGCTATGGGTTAAACCAACAAGCAACATCATTTTTGGAAAGTGAGTTTCATTTGGATACCAAGTTCATATACATGGAAGCTAATTTTCAATTTAATATTAGGTCTAGAACTTTGCTCACTATGGTTCTATCAGTATCTGGCAGATAATGACCCAAGCCAGACTTTTAGGAAATAATAAGGTTTTTCAGATAAGCATCCTGTATCTAGCAAGCAGATTAGTAATCATAATGTGACAGCCCCTTCTACAGAGCCTTTCTAGCTACAATAGCTCAGACAAGACTGGTGAGGCATCTTGTAGTGTGGTCATCTGTAAGCCAATGGGCTTACATTATGAAAGTATTCTCATTTTAATGTAAGAGAAAATTAGTCAAGTTCACATTCCATAATTTATGCTTCTATGTTATGTAGCATCTGCTATGTAACAAAAGACTAACAGGGCGATTTTAAAACCACGCTGAACATGGCTGCAGGGCGATCATGCAGAAATATCCTCCACAGCTGATTTCTCCCCACTTGTGCACAGTGCAAGGCAAAAAATGAAAAAAAAAAAAAAAAGTAAATAAAATCAAAAGAAGTGTGATGGGCAAGCAGGTCAACTGTGTGGAGAACACGTGCAAGTATACCTCAGAAACACTATAGGTGGATGAACACGAAGGAAGCCGAGCCTGGTGGTGCAGCGGGGAAAAGAAAACATTGTTAAAAAAGAAATGGTGGCACAGTAAGGGTCTCAGAAGGTTTTCTATAAAGGTGGCTCCAGCACTGAGATAGTAGTAGGGGGTTCATTAAGTTTCCAAGACCGGCTATTTCAGAACCTCCAAATTTTGGCTTTTTAAGGTGGAAGCTTCTTAAAAGAAAAACGTTTTTGGACTGGTTAAATAGTCAAAACTAATGATGAATATGAAGAAAAGTGTCAGTCTTTCTTTATTCTTCTAGAAAACTGGCATTGTGAGGAGAAAACTAATCTTAGGATAACGAGGCATTCTACAAAGAAGCTTACTAATCTCTTTCTTCTAACACTATTAGTTTTATTATAACTGCAAAATATAGAATGTGAAAACATATTAAAGGCCCTATTCTTCCCTGTGTCTATTTTTAGATGCCTAGAACTAGCATTTTGATAACGATTTTTTTTTCTTTAATCTTCAAAAAACTTGTAAAGACTAAATTACTCATGACCAGGTAGAGGCCAACAGAACTCTACATGTTATGTCTCTCAATAATATAAAGGGTTGGGATTCCTGTGGGACCCTGCTTATTGGCAGCAGCAGCATCTATCAGCACAGGTACAACTTCATTGGGAACATTACAGCTTTACTGATAGAAGTTGCTCTGAACTTAAAAGTGTGCGGTTTTTTTAATGCAATAACACAACAGAACACAACGATATGATTGTTTAGGGAACACTTTGTTCAGAGAAGTCATCCACTTTCTCTGGACTAGTAAATCATTCCTAGATCAGAGATAAGTTCAAAATTTTTAAAAATTAAGAGTTTCCAGTTATTTACAGGATTTTCTTTAATTGATTTTGAAAATCCTTTCTGTGGCTGAACATGTTTCATATTTCAACTACAAAGATTAATCTCAGTTTAGTTTTTTCTTCCTTAGCTTATGTTAGTCTACTAATGATCTGATGACAACCAGTTGTGAAGATGAAAAACACCCTAATAAATGAAATAAAAGACATGGTTCCTATAAATACATTATAAAACTCCTCTTGATCTTTTTTTCTGAAGGTGGAAGAATGAATCATCAGAATTCTATGCAAAATTCCCTTAGACTTAAAAAAACAAAGAAAAAAACAGCACTGTAAAATACTTCAGATGCAATAATGTTAAACTGAACCTCTCAATTATTTTCACAAAAATTGTAAATTCCTGACTTAGGTATTATGATGGACTGAGCAGAGAAGATGCCACTCAAAGTCACTCATGAACGTTCTTCAATTTCAGACATATGTATTTCATAACTCTTCACTAAAATCACAAATATCACTTACAGGAAAATTCTACATTCCTATTTGTGATCATTTATGTCTTCATATATAATACATCTATAGATGTATATAAGAGATATAGATGCACAGATATATATATAATAGATAATAGATGTATATAATACATCTATAGATCTGTTTTTTATGGGCACAAAATTTATAATGCTGTCACTAAGAAGATTTATTTTGCTCTGGCATTCTGTATAAATTGCTCTAACTAGATAATATTACCAAGGACATCTGAATGATGTTCTGATATCCATCTAAGACTTACAGATGCACCTCTAATCAAGATTGTCATCATTAACTACCACTATTTTCCCCATGTTTTGTCTTATAGTAGCATAGAAAAAGAAAATTCACTAGTTTCAACTTGGCAGGTGAGGATCCAGAGAATGGATTTAAAGCAAGACGTGTCAAAGACATATCAGCAACTAAATAAATGGGAACAGCAACGAGAGAGTTTGGAAGCTTATCCAAAAAAACTTGAAATAATTGGATTCATCCTTTATTTTCTCTACACTAACTTACAAGAGATATACTTAAAGCTAAAGCATTGTGAACTTTTTTTCTTGGACATCTACTACGGTGAGACTGCTACCATACTTATCCATACTTTCATTAATATCTAACCTAAAATTATCATTTCTTATCAGTCTTATTTCTCCTAGTATTTAAATATTTTAAATCACTTCTTACTTTCTTCATATTCATGAAGTCCCAGCTACAACAAGCAAATGATAATACTCTTTCCACTAAAATACCTGTATGTTGAATTTCTCTCTGTTCTTAAATACACACACATTTTTTTTGTTTCAATACTATTTCTTTTGTTATTCACACTTTATTTTCTTTTTTTTTTCTTATTCACACATGTATAGACTGTCAATTTACTTGGGATACTTCCTCATAATGATGAAATCAAACCTATGGCTCAAGTGTTTTGGTTTCAAAATGGTCTTCAGGAAAGGATTTATCAAGTTCCTATTCTTACAACACACACTCATCCAGGCACTGACTGCTGTTTCTTTCAGTTATTTCCAACAGACTCATGCAGTGAGGCTGCAGCACCTGCCACATGGTTAATGTTTCCACACCCTTTCTACATCATTGCTTTCTTTCTAACTGGTCTCTATTTTTGAACATCTGTGTGATGTCTGCATTCCTTAAGTGCACTGCTTCTGTAATATTAAAATTAAGTATCAATATGTTTCTTATTTTACTAAGTGCTGCTGATGATTCTGCAAATTATTGCTTACACTGCTTGCAATTTGCTGTCATTTGTGAACTCCAGTCATCTTTTGACTGTTTCTTCCATTTGGGAAGAAGGGGCAGCTCTTATTAAGTATGCTGCCTGACAATCCCTACCCATTTCTTTTCAAGAAGCTTGTTCCCTGCTAACATTTAAGCTATATTCAAATGTACAACTCCGCTTTTTTTTCCCCTAGGAATTTTAAAGTTAAGGTACCATATTCTCTATCTCAGAAATTCCCCACTGTATTAAAAGAATTATGCCCATTTACACCATCTGAGAATCTGGTCCAAAGGCTGACAGAGCAATACGCCAGTAGTCTGAGGGCCATAGTAACTTTACTCAGATCTTTACTAAAAAAACATAATGACCAGAAATGACAAACGAAAGTTGTCTTTCATCATGATCAAAGATGATCATGATCATACCTAATGTAAGATAGTAAATAGTATAGAGGAGACTGCAGCCTTCACAAGGCACAAATACACATGAAAAATTATGAACTGAGTTTCATTTAACATCCTGTGTGGACATTTGGCCACTAGTATGATTTCTGAAAATATTGTTCTTGGCCAAAACCAGAACCTTTGACATGGAATTACATTGGTTAAGAATCATACAGAAATTGTTTCACATTGTTACTTGGAAATTTTGTTTAGATATTTTTATGTGTAGACTTATGCTTTTCTGACGGACTTTTCATAAAATGTTTCTGCAAAATTTAAACTCACATTTAAAATTAATTTTACTTAGTAATTTTCCAAACAATAATTAATTTTAGCTTCAAACACAGGTAATTTGGAATGATCAAAGAATTAAGCCTAGAAAAGAAGTAGAATATCTACAAGGAAGTTGAGTGAAGATCTCAAGAAGAAACAGGCAAACAGATTTCAGTTTAGGAATATTTTCTTTGTAAAGAATTAGGTATTACTATTGATTTATTCTCTTTGGAACTCACTCTGAAACAAAGGTTCCACCTTAAATAATATGCACAATTGTGCAATAACATTTAAATTTCCCTTATGGGGCTGGCCATCAGTTACTTCATGTTCCCCCTCCCATACCACTCAAAACAATTGCCACAAAAGTAGTATTAACAACTTTCATTTAAACCCCTTTCCAAAAACATCATGGAACACATGCAAATTATTTCAAAGATGAGCTATTAACAGATCCCTTATTATTTTCTTTCCAAAAAACCATCACTTAATACAGCTTTGTGCTACTATTTGATATGCCATTTGTATCTTCTTTTTAAAAATGCTGCCTTATCCACAATGTCCATTTTTATAGCATGGATCAGACTAGCAGTCAAAACAAGCAGATTTTAGCTATGTGATATTATACTTGTGATGTGTCATGATTGTCTTCAGAAATTTAAAGTGCATATGAACATATCCAACATTTTTTAGTTCACAGTCTGACCTCCTTGCTTGCTTTGTCTTGTGTAGAGTATGACCATGATAGAACAGCAAAAGCGACTTTGAGGAACAGAACAATTTCATGTCAATTACTCTGTGTAAGTTTTTCATTCTAAACCTCTCCCCATGTAGGATTCTGTGTGAGAATGTGTGTCTAGAACACTTTCTGTAGTACGAAGTTTCATGGTGAATTTTTTTTTCCTGCCTTTACATTTATTCACCAGTACTAAAGCACGATTTTAAGGGTGAGGATCTAAAATAAAGGTCTGTCTCTGCCTTGATTCTAACTAGTAAGTATAGCATGTCACCAAATGAAAAGCATCACTTAGTATATTCTCCCAAAAACTTGATTGTTAAAGAAATTTGCCATTGAAATGATCTCTTCAGCAACAGATTGGATAGAAAGCTGCAGGATATTAGCACCTCAGCTTTCTTGCATCTGGCCTGCAAAAGATTACAAGTGCAGTGACTTCTATTTGAGAGTGAGCAGAATTCAACTTTAAGTCAGACTTAGAGCTGGATATGTATGACAAAGCATGCAAATAGGGTAAAGATTATCAAATCATTAACTTTCACTAGATAACCATAGCAGATTACATATTAAAATGATTGTGCTGAGAATAATGGTAACAATCACAGCGTATGGGAGATATAAACAAGACATGGCTCAAATTATTTTGAGTCTTCACTGAATGACTATTCAAAGGGATAAATGCAGTTATTAACTTTTGCTTTTATTATGCTGAAAACTCTTCCTTCTAACTTTTATTGCACATCACATTATACAGCTTAAACTCTGAGTTCCAGAGAATTAATTGCCGAAAGACTGATCTTACTTTATGAAGAAAACTCAAATATGAGGTACTGTTGTCTGCATATACTGCTTTCTAAAAGATTTCTGTAAAAAAGGGATAATCTTACAGAGGAGTCATGACTGATATGCTAACTCTTAATACTTTTTTTATTTTTTCTTCTCTCCACATGATTTTGTTTTTCTTTAAAGCACAAATACAACATACGGGAAACATGCCACAGAATTTTTGTATTATACGAATCTGTTAAAATTTGCATAGCTGGCATCCAAACAAATATTAAGCTATCTTATGAGATAACATAAGGATCCAAAACATTAAAGGTAAAGAGGCAGTTGTGAGCCTATGTGCTTCTGGATTACCCTAGATCAGATCAGTTTTCAGTTAAGGTATCAGTCACAGACAGAATATATATGGCTATTCTTTAGAGGTATTTATTTTATTTCTTCCTAACTTTAATATTCAGGAAAATGTTAGATATGCAACTTTAGTTTTGGAAAGGGATTTGCTTTAGCTGGTATTAAAGCCAAAGTTTGATTAACATTCATTAAAATGTTAATTTTAAACAAAGCCTCTCAATTAGGTCAGGTTTCTCATACACATTAAAATGAAACCCCAGCTAGAGAAGAAGGAAAACACAAAGGGAGAAAGAGAAGAAAGGAAAAAAGATGGGGATGAGCAGACAAACTAATCAGATTTGGTGTTACCAGCCAGCGGAAGTTTTAAAAAAAAACAGATCACCGAGTGAAATCGTACATTTACTCGGAGAGAGCATCCTTTGACATTGCCTTCTAGGTGATCTCTGAGCTCCTCCAGCTTTCGATGGAGCTACATGTAAACATCAGAAAATGAATTGAAAAAGCAAGCTGTTCTCTTGTCACGTTTTTTTTCTTTTTTCTTTCGTTCTTTGTTTTACTTTTTTAAACAAATCATAGCATAACACATTTCTCACTGCCTTTGGCAAAACATTTCAAGACATCAAAGTGCTCTGCACAATACAAACATATATACTCAGTAAACTCTGCAACTGGATACAAAGCTTTTTTTTGCTTGATTAACATGGCTCTTTCAGTACAGGAAAAAGATATAAAAAAAAGCAAGGAACAGACTAAAGCTACTGAATTGGCTACATTGGCTACATTATTTATCTATTGGCAAGGCAGTGTTATAGGTTTTTTTCATTAAAAATAATATTTTAGGAGTGAATTTTAACATACAGAAATCTTAATTCAGATTTTCCACTGTCTACATGGATATTCATAACAGATTTTAAATACCTTTTTTGGGTAGCGAAATTAAATCTTGGGCAGTCAGAGAACGAAGCAGGAATCCTAAGATAGGTGTCAATATTAGAAAATTGAACCCCAGTGTTTTTTAAACTAGTGACTTTCATTCTGATGTCACATTCATAAAAATAATAGATGAATACTAGCCCTTAAATAAACTACACCTCTTGCATATGTATTTGCGCTATGCACATACAATTGTATATGATGACCCAGCAGAACGTGGAAGTCATAATAATTACCTGCACAGCATTTAAAACACAGCAGTAGCTGTGGCCACCTGTGCTTTCCTCTGTGTGAATTCAGTGCTACTGAATGTCTGCTACAGACACAGCAGTCCATCAATCACACACGGTGCTCTTATATTCTCAAACCTCTTCCCAAAACACAAGATGAAAAGCTAAAGCCTCACAGACAGTGAGGAATGCTACAGGTGCCTCTAGATACGGCTTGTATAATCAAATTGAAACTGGCTTATTTTCCTACACTGAGGTCAATTTAAATGGTGCCATCACTGCAAAGTGGTGCATAATTAATCCTTCCCCTCCCCTTCTTTATGCTCAGTGAAATAACATTTTCACAAGGAGCAGCTGTAGAGGAGTGTTCAAGAGCAGAGAGGATGGCTTGTCCTGGAACAAAGGCAATATGCACACATATAGGAGTAAACAAAAAAAATCAAGGAGGCAGGAAAGCCAAGGAAAGTGCAGAATAAAATAATTAATTAGCGCTTGAGAAAGTGCTAAAAAGGAAATAATGTAGAAAAAAAAAGGTGAAAAATTGAATGGTTGAAAGAGAGGCAACTGTTGAGACGGAATCTTAACAGAATGGCCTAGACGGCGCATGATCAGCGTCTTGGCAAAGCTGGAGAATTTCCTGGGTTTTTAACCATTTAGTAGTGTGCAACACTATTCATGAGTGGGTATAGATTTAGAAATCTGCCTGTTCTCTTAAGCGCTCTAAATATCTGAGTGTGTTAGTGGAGACATGAAGAAGGCAGGACTTGGAACTGGTTGTTAGAAAACAGTGGCTCCACTCTTATTAGCCTCACATGGTCTCTCATTTCCTCTTTATTTCCTTTTTTTTCTGAATTAAAGGCTAGCTAGACACTAAAGCAGTCAGCTTCCTTTTACTGATCTTTTGCAGAATTAAATGCAAAATGTGTGAGCACTCTAAAAGTTTAATTGTTTCAAGGGGGGAAGCGGTCCTCTGAAGATGAGTAAGTCACTTCTCTGTGTAACAGGCAGTTAAGTGACAACAGATAACACAGATCAGAGAAGTGGTTTAATCATGATCCCCAAATGACAGCCACTTTGAGAAGGCTGCTCCTGTCTCTTATTTGCGATGACATTTAAAGCTAACTAGTTGGCAGCTTGCCCTCAGCAGATTGTTCTATGTGTAGCACAGAAACAAACAAAATGTGACCCAACAGCAGTAAGAATACTGAAATAAAAATGATGGAATGGTGAGAAATGGAAAAGCCCCTTCCCTCCCTCCCCTCACCTCCCCCTTCAAAAGGAAAAGTGTAGGCTATAGAAGAGAACTTGCAAAATAAATGTTAGAAACATATTTACTTTGAGGGATCCAACTCTACTAGCAACTCCTTTGCTTTCATCCGGCCGTCTAATTTGCTACAATGGGGGAAGATGGGTAAAAAAGACAGAAGAATAAAGAAAAAGTGAACTTAAAAAAATTTCCACACAATCAGTTAGCAGTACATGCAAGACATCAATTTGACTCTCTGAGACATCTCTAGAGGACAAGGACACAGACTTCAATTTCCGGAATAAACGATGCTTTACCATGTCATTTTAAACTTCCTTACTGATAATTTTTACATGCTGAATTCATCTTTTTTATTATTATTATTTTAGGAATACATGCTACTTATCTGATTTGGATATGGAGAATAATGAAGTCCTAAACTGACAAAAGAAAAAAAACAAAACAAAATCCCACAACTGTATCTTTTACTACAATTACTATCTGCATCAAATCACATGATCCCACTATATTATTACTGTGAGCATCAAGCCTGACAAGTATCACTGCTGATACCTGACAGAACGCAATACAGATTTCTATTGACCCAGGTTGACAGATTTTAGCCATTGCTATCAAGATTCCCAGTTAAAAAATTATGCTGCCCAACCAGAAAATTTTAATGCCAGACCAACATTATATTTTTACTTAAATATGAAATATGCACACAATTTATTTTGCAACATCTCTTGCCTGATTCTTTTTCCTTTGTTAATGAAGTTTTATTCTTTTCCTGGATGATGCAGAGGAAGGAAGAAACAACTGAAACAGCTGCTTTAAAGGCTTTGTATTGCTAGCAGCATGTATAACAAACATGAGGTTTACATTTACACCATTTACATTACTCATTTACAACAAGAGGTCTTCTCAGAATTACTAATTCCAGTAAAAACCTCCTTTTTTTTTTTTTTTTTTACTGCTGTCACCTATGTCAGGTTATTTGATACAGAGAAAAGAAAAATAACTTGAGGAATATCCTTCTTAGTAATTTGAGTCAAGACTGAACTGATACTTTTTATTATCTGACAGTTGTTCCATATTTTATGTAAAATGGAATCAGTCCCATCCAAATGTAGTGGATCCTTTTAAAATCGTATTAACAGTCATTCCTTTATGAAATCCCAGAAAGGAAGACAAAGACTGAATAGGCCTTGGAAATTCAACTATATGCTGGCCTGGGACATAATAGCAAAAGCAAAATTTATATTGCCACCACTTGATTCCAGCTGACCAACAGCAAAACTGGGAACAACATATTCAAAACAAGGTCAATTTATTTATTTTTTAATAACTTGCACAAGATTTTCAAGAAAAATAATGGAATTAATATATTAAGATTCTAAATATTCACTTCTGACAGGATGTACACTACTAAAATCCACTGGACTTTTAAGGAAATTGTTGCTTTCCTTCCCTAGTCTTATCACATGCGAATAGCATCTGTTTTGAACTCTCTCAAATGAAATGCCCACATTATCATTATAGTAGGACTCCAAGCAAACGTGCAAGCTACTCTAGTATTCTGACCAAGAACGAACTGTCATTCTTAAATGCGTCTCCTTTAGAACAGAAAGTCAGTTGAAGTATATGCAGTTATAACCTAGTTGTTCTATTTTTCCTAATTCAAAATTTAAAAAAAGACTCAAGAGAAAAAAGGGATCCTTGGTTGAAAAGAGAACAACTGAATTAGAGCAAAGGCACTTTGAGCAGTCTCCTGGTTCAAACAATAAGGCAAACTGAAGTAGAATCCAAATTCGTGATATTAATTTAAAACCTTTTTTTCCTATCAAATTTTCTCTAAAAAATTCGACATGTAGTGAAAGAAAAAAATGCTGGTAATGCCACACAACAACGTGGAAGCAGGATATTGAGAAAAATGTATACATACCATACAACCTTCAGAAAAAGTTGCATTCCCTTGAGGGTATTTTTTTTTTCTGATAACTCCTAGTGTAGGTAGTGCAGCAGCTCAAGCTGTGCTGATGGTTTAGAATTCAGTCCAAGAAGAGGATGAGATTACCAAGTGCATAAAATTGCCATTTACTCTTTCTTCTCACAACTTGTAATTTTCAAGTGTTTAATTATAAATGCTTGAAAAGTTAAAATATAAGGAAATAGCCTAAAATCAAATCTTACTTAACATTTATGGCACAGTTAATTTCCATTACACTATTCAGCATGCAGTTTGGATGCTTCTCAAGGTATGAATCACAGCAATATGAACATTGCACAAACTAGACTACATTTCTTTGGAAAATAGACAGAATATTGACAAAAAAAGCAACGTGCAGCAGGAAAAGAAAAACTTTTTTTTTTTTTTCCATCATGATAAATGTCATAGAAAGGAATTCAGGTTTATCCCTATTTCTGGTAAATTCTTCCTGTTGAAGTTGGTTGATAAACGAGGATTTTG
Organism: Tinamus guttatus; assembly: GCF_000705375.1. Next base: position 84,600 of record NW_010585759.1, on the reverse strand, counting down.
ATAAATCGCCATGGATTACACACTCCTCATTTTTCAAACATTCAGCTTGATGCAAGAACTCTGTCATAGAGAAGGTGTGAACACTTGCAGCTGGGAAAGATCAGAGCAGAAACACTGTGGGTCTACGTGTTGTAAGTCAAAAGCATCTGTACCCGTCAGGAATCTGTGTGAGGTAGGACAGTTTCTTGATTCTTCTATCACTGATTTGTAAAGTGAAAACGACAGTTCCCCACAGGACTAACAAAAAACAAACAAACAAACAAAAACCCAAACAATGAAATGCTGGAAATGATGAAATTTTGGCATCTGAGGCCTTATGATTTCTACTTACTACTACTTTTATACCACAACACAAGCTATATGTGTTGTGATATTGATTATGAGACAGGCAGAAGCAACACTAAGTAGTTACTGCCAAATATTAGCTGAAAGAAATGCAGGTTTTGGAACAATCTGAACACGCTAAATGAAACTTTTCAGTATAAGGAAGGAAGGGAGGTCTCTGAAAGGAACGTTGCTGGAGACTCACAGGGCAAAATGCAGCAGCAGTTAAGGTTGCATTACAATGTCATCCCTGTTTTACTCACAAGGGAATAACAGTAGGAATTAATAGCTAAGGTTTAGCCACAGATGTCTGTTCTGAATCCTGAAGAATAAGATGGAGTCCAAACTTCAGTAGAATGACATGGGAAGCCAATGGAAGTGAACTCAGGGAGCAGGGAAACCAACAGAGAGCAAAGAGTCCTCATCAATGCTTAATGGACTTGAGAGAAGATAAATGAAAGAGTAGATTACCGCAGAACAAGCACTTCATATGAGCATACATCTCGTATGTGCTTTCATCATTACTTCACTACTTTCTAACACAGACTATGAGGAATTTGCCTGTTTACTTTCACTCTTGATTTTGCTCCGGAAAAAGAATTTAAAAAACACCTGTCTGGTATATAAGCCAGCAGACCTCCTCATAGGTCATAAAGAAAGAACAGAATCTTAACTTCTGTCATTAGCTGGACTTAAAAGCAGAATTCCAGAAGAAAACAAATGATCCGAGTTACTTAGCCCTATCCATCTTAGACTCCTTCCTCTTCCTAATAACCTACCCTGTTCTTGGTACATGAAAGCTTCTCTGCTTCTGACAAAGAAGCGTGAATTTTAAAGGATCTAAAGCTTTCAGAACTGTTTTTTATTTATACCCACTTTCAGCAAGTGGCTAAGTCCCTTCAGATCTCTTACAAAATCCTGATAAATACATGAACATTTCATATTGGTAAATCCCTTCTGATAGGATCAAACCATTTAATTTCAAAACAGAATAAATACAACCCTATCAAAGGAAATCCTTTACTTTTATGGTTTAAAAATATGTTACCTTCCTTATTCATTGGTCAGGCAGCCTTAGAATCATATTTATCAGAAGCAAGACATTATACTACACAACATATGAACCAAATTCTGATTATGTCTTGGGAATGTAAGAAAAACATAAAACATATTCCCTCAGAGCTCAATGATGAAAGGTGGATAGAGAAAACAATTAATACTACTTGCAGAAAATTCTCATACTTCACTACATCATATGACCTGAAAATAATTGTTTTTACATTTGCCATATTCATTAACCCACACATCCATGGCAACTGTCCGGGTGAATATTTTCTGTTTTTAATTTGTTTTTGTTTTCGTTTTCCAGGAGAAGACAAAAAATGCTCATAGTTTCTTGCAGTCACTGCTTGAAGGTATTTATATAACCTGAAGTTGCCTTAAGCTCCTAACCTAAATCCTTTAAGGTATGTAAAGTTAAATGGTATGAATCCACTACTGAATTTTAAATCACGAGACCTGCCCACCCCATCTTTGTCAATGTCACTACAAACACTTATGTAGACAACATGTGTAAACCTTTTAAAAGAAAGTTTCTGGTTGTGAAACTCTGACATTCACAAGCTCCTATATGCTGTGAGAAAAGACTTTTTTCAAGTTGTACCTGCCAACAATCCCCTCCAGTAACAATGTGATCTCAAAACCCAGGACATCTTGTTAAGAAAGGAATCATCAGATTTGGAAATCTATAGCAAAACTATGCATATGATGTTCCTGTTTTCATTGCTTGGCTAATTCCTTCAGGAGAACTCCACAATAGATTTCAAATGTGACTTTTCCTTTTTTACCATGTGCTACTCAAGAGACAAAGGTAAAATAGAGAGAAGGAGCAATGGGATGAACCGTTCTCCAATCCAGGTTAACACAATGAAAAGTTGTATGATTCAGTGAAGAGGCAGGTGAATATATAAAAAAAACATTAAAAAGATCTTAAAGATCTTATCAACAGAGACACATATCTAAGCACTATAATCCAACTAGCAGTGGTTTCACATCAGTAGACTAGGAACAGAAAAAAGAGATATGCTGGCAGGAGCAAATAAGGGAATTGAATGCAAAGGTTCACATCTTATGAAGATGGAAGATGTTCTGATTCTTTCCAACGTTTGTCAAAATTCATGGGACAGAACAAACTGAAGAACAGTCACAACTAGAAATAAGGAATAAATTGTCAATATTCTGAAGCTGTCAAGAAGTCATTTTAATTAGTGGAGTAATGTCATAGTGCTTGTTAATACATTTCATGTGGGATGCTCTAACTTCCCACATTCAAATGATATATTAAAAAAATACCCATACAGCCAGTGCTTTCTACAACCCTTACTTGTGGAAAATATTGCCAGAAAATTCAGAACTCCCACTACAATTTTCTTCTCTAATAAGAACAGTACTATATACCCAATAAACAGTTTCTATTGTTATTTAACCATTCTGTCATACTTTAATATCAAAAATGTTAAGTGTGGATGGGACCTTAGGAGATCAACAAGTCCAAATTCTGAAAGTAAATTAATTTCTTTCTTAGTGAAAAATGCTTTATACATAACTTTTACATTCATAGCATTCATTTGTGAAAAAGACACTTTAATCTGAAGAAATTTTTACTCCTGTAGTTTTAGACCAGACAAACATTAGCCAGGCAGAGATTCCTAAACAAACAGGGAGTATTATCAATGAACCAGAATATATGCATGTGCAGAAGAAGGAGTTAACACAGTGCATGTAGATGAACCACTGGTACCACTCAAATGCCAGTATTTTGCAGCCTTGTAGTTTAGCACAAGCATGTTATCACCAGTTAATGCTCGGCTAACAGATGCGACAGCAACAATAATGTAGCTATGTCCTTATACAGGCGTTTTTGTAACATGTTTATATCAACATGTTTCTTGTTTCGCTAACATCTCTTGACTTTAGTGAAATGCAATTGTCAGAATTCAAAGCAAAAGGTTGGCAGATACAATGCACAACCAGGGCAAAATCGATTATAATAAATACCTACATTACATTTTCACTATTGTTAGAGATTTAATATCCTAAATTTCATTTACACTAGACCCCAGAGCAAATGAGGGTCAGGTCCTTATTTTCAGTGTGCACTTAACAAATGACACAGAGTTTATGCTGGCCATGTCTTGAAGAGGTTGTAAGAGATGAGCAATGGAGCAGATTGGCTACTTTTGGCAGAGGCACGCACAGTCCAGCTGGAATTGTATGAATTGCAGATAGACTCGCACAGCTTTCAAGGAATGCTGGAAATCAGCAGGTTGCTTTGGCTTGCTCAGAGCTGTGTGCTACTCAGACTCGACTACTTATCCAAGCAAACCGATTTAGAACAAGTTCAAGTAATTTAGACTTAATTCTAACATGGACATCTATGCATGAACATATAGAAACTAAGGGTTACCTTAGGCCTGGAGATAAGGGTTACCTAGGCCTCCACCTTGGCCTGGAGCTTACAGTTGCACAACACTCCTGTCACACAGCCCAAGTTTCCCAAGCCATTTTAGGCACACAGGACTGCCTTGTCCCAGTTCACCCTATCCACTCAACCCTTACATCACATTTCTCAAGTCAGTGCTTTCACTTCTCTGTCTTCAGCACCACTTCAAGCATGTCCTCACACTTGGAGCATCATTTATTCTCTGGCTTTCCCCCCACAAACAACAACAAAATTTGGAGCTTTGGAAAACCCAAATACATGTTGCATTTATCAGAAATCCATCTGGGCAAGCAGGGAAGTTCATGTTTAAGAAAAAAAAGAAAAAAAAAAAGAAAAAAAAACCCCACATGGTAAGTCCAAGGTGATGAGGTTTTGAATTCTTTGTACATACCTTTCCCAAACTGACAATTCAGTTCTAAGCATGCAGCTCTTTTGCCTTGTTGCCCTTAGTTGAACCAACGTCCTTAAAGCTAGAAATACATATACAGTGGCTCATACTTAAAAGGAGGATAACATTCTTTAAACATTTTAGACAGTAAGCTAGCTCCTATCAAGGATACCCGGGTAGTCACTTTGAAAGCTGCCTCATCAATGAGGTCACTTGGAAGTGACCCAGTGGTGGGAAAGGTAGGTTATAAAGTAAAGCAGTGAAGATATTTGCTCACTTTGACCACTTTTAGCAGCAAAACTAAGGTAGAGCAGTCTGCATTAGGGCTGAGTGTTATAAGGCAAGACCCTTCTTTCTGATGGGTCAGAGAGGCTTTCAAGGGAGGCGTAAAACTTATTAAAGACCCATGTATTTATGGCACGCTTTCAAATGATCTGTAATATCCTCTACTTTATCCTTTTAACTAAGCAGTACTATGTTTGAAAGACAATCATTTTAAAAATTTATCATTTTTAAAATGGTAAAATATTTGTCGTGCCTATTTCCTCACATCTATGCCTGAAGACCTGAACTGTAAAAGAGAAGAGAAGGGTTTGTGAAGATACTAGGAAGCAGTGTACTCACTGAAGCTCCTGGAAAGGCACAGTTCAAATGATCAGAGGATAAGCTCAGAAGCTGGAGATAAGGCAGAAAGATTCTGTTCAGTTTACAGAAGCTTAAATACATGAGCGTCCGTGGCTGGACACTAACAACAACCTGGGAATCTTTGTCCGCGCTGACGGCACCTTTGAATCAACCCTTTGTCCAAGGAGGCTGCCTGTGAGCTTTGCGAAGCCAACAACGTGTTGCAGAGAATTGCCAGGCCAATGCACAGAACTGAGTGCTCAAAGATTTTCTGATTATTTAGAAAACAGTGCATTTTAAAAGAAAATAAAATCAGTCTTAACAAATAAACTGTAATGTCTGAGTGGTGCAAATCTGAGACTGCAAATAGTTGGTCTGAAATTTTGCCAAACTTGTTACATTTTGTTATGGGATGCTTTGCATAAATCTAATATAAGGCACTCAAGCTCAGTTTCCAAAAGCCTTTTGAGAGAAATCAACTCCAAATACAAATGTTTTGAATTTCTCAGCCTAAAAGCCTCCACTTTCTCATATATTTTCCCCTAAATTCATTCAAAAATTATCACTGTTGCTGCTTTAAATAAAAAACTCTTTAACTGAAGTATATGCAGGCCTCAGTTAATCTTAATATGAGTAAATGCCTAGAGAAATTCTTGACAAAAAAATGTGCAACACTATGTGAATGATCAGAAACAGATAAACAACCTCTTTCTTTTCTTTCAAACAAACAAGTATGCTGTTGAAGCCTTACCGAACAAATCAGATTCTATCCCTGCTCTAACTTTTTTTCTTGAATGCTCTTTTTGAAAGGATAATATATACCTTGCCTTTTAAAATTACCAAAAATAACCAAAATGGTGAACAAAACATAGAGAATGTTTGTTTTCACATCCCTGATCCTAAACAGTGAACATTATAACAAAGCAGAAATAATCTATTTAAGGCATCTATGGATAAATTTTGAATGTAATAAAAATATGAATTCATTAGAATCATTGTCATTGTAATTATCTAAACACATTCTTATACGTCATCTTCAGGTATCTGTGGATGGAATAACACCTTCATAGTCATCCAATTTCATTCTCAAATTTTAACATGTCATCACATTTTTTTTTCAAGATTTGGGTGGCTATTGTCTATTTTACTAAGGAAGGAGCAAAAAAACCTATTTTCTTATCTGTTTTCAAGAATCAAGCAGAACTAGTTAAACAGACTGCTGATGATTCAAAACAAGACAATTCCCTGGAGCTCTTCAGTTCCTGCTCCATTTTCTTGCTGCATACACAAAATCACAACAGGGACGATAGCATAAGACTCGTATTCTATTAAACAAAAAGGTAGTGTAGGAACTTCATCAAACACTGGCACCGCACTCAGCACATAATACCAATTTCTGCATACAGATTCAGAATACAGAATTGGAGAAGCACAATCCTAAGGCTTACATGAACTATAGGCTAAAGGGCATCTAGCATACACTGTGAAAAAACAGGGTAATTAGAATTGTAAGTATAAAACAAAGTTGTATTTAACAGGAGAAACAACTGTAGTAATAAATTTAGAATGACTGTTTATGAGAAGGCTGGAGAACAGATTGTGACACTTTGATTCTAAAAACCATCATCTTTATTCTCTCATTGCCTGTTACTGGGTGTTTATGCTTAGTAATCATTACAATTTGGAATGACAGGGATTCTAACAATGATTTCTAACCTTTCTGGATGAATTTCTGGGTAAATCTGTTATAGCGCTTGCTCTCACTGCCTGCTGGTTGTTGTTCCAAACTGTTATTTATTGCACTTAGAATAGGTAAAGTGGAACCACATTAAAGAAACAAGTGAAGCAGCACTGACAGAGCACATCTGTTCCTCTGGTATGAGTCTACAGTTCTTAGGCTCAGCTGTGATAAAAGATTATGCATATACTGCAAACTGCCAGAGGCACAGAAAGCAGATTACACACACCTATAGGTATGAGCGATAACACTAAGCCACACAGTAAGTAGCAAAAATATTCTCTTCTAACTGGGAACACAGGAACTTCGCAGAAGAGTGCTAAAGAAAAAGCACATTGTACCTCAGTACATTTTTTTTCTAGTAACATGCTAGTGAAAGACTTGTTAAAAATAGCAACAATTCAAATACAAGGCTGATAGATATAGTGCAAGAATCTACTAAGTGAATGAAAGCAATGAAAGGAAACTCTCGGAATTTAATAGCATTCTCTCAGGCAAAAGCCCAAAAGAAAATGTCTTTTCTGCCTTCGACAGACAAATAGATGAAAGATTATTCTCATTAGATGGATCACTGTGCTGACCTAAAAGTGTAAGTGTAACACGATTCAGAGAACTCAGCTTTTGCAAAGAGAACATCTGTCTCCTTGGGCAAAAAAGGAACTAGAAACAACACCTTGATATAAAAGAGTACGACAAAAAATTCTCAGAATTCACTTATAGTCTGTGCCTCTGTCTTGAAGATATCTGATAAGTTCTATGAAAAAAGAGGAGATGCTGAGACACAAATTTTGTCATAAATGTTTATGAGAGACTTGCATTCAGACTCAGTGTTTCTTTCAGACAAATAACCAATTTCTTGAAGAGTTCTTTTTGTTATCACATGAGACCAAGAATGACTTCACTGTTGTACAATACAATGAAAGTCCCCAATTGCTTGGGTTACATGGAGATAGATGTTATCTCATCCGAAAAGGATTTTTAATAGGGATGCAATAAATCCAAAGTGAATAGCTCTCCACATATGACGTCTTGAAAAATGCACTTCTCCTCCTCAACAGGCAAAAGTATTATCTAGTGAGGAAGACAAACGACCACCTTTCATCAGGCTTTTGCCAAACCACCATTCTGACTGAACATGAGATGGCAGACAGCTGAAATAGATTCTTGAAATCCTTTGACTCTGTTTTCTCTTATGGAGAAAAATAAAAAGCCATGCCAAGGAGGTTACTAGGACTATGGCAGGCAGCTTCCTAAAAGCTAAAAAAAGGGAAAACTAAGCGTGTGCTAGAAACTGTTAAGAACCAAACGCGCCTTGTGAAGGAATTTAAAACAAAAGACAAAATTCTCTAGACTTGCCAAAAAAAAAAAAAAATCTGAGATTGAGCAGAGATCAAAGGTGATTGAGTAGAAAAAATAATACCTTGTTTGAAATCTGAATTAAAATTATAATACACAGTATGAAAACAAGATAGGCAAGATAATGAACAGGAATCAGTAGAAAGCTGTATTTCTTTTGATAAAGTAGTTGCTTTTACAAACAGAAAATGTGGGATAGGAACATACAGAAATTAAAACATTTGTTGGTCAGACAAAGGAATAACTGGGTGGAAGATGACAATATGTTTTGCTTAAATAGCAACAATCAGACTATGGAAAAGTTATGAATATAGCTTCCAAATGTAGAGACTGATTTTGTCCAGTATTTTCAATGTTCTTGACAATAAAAAAAAACTTAAGAGTACTCTCAGATGAATTTGGGAGACCGACATTATGCAATCTTGAAGCAATTTCATTAGCAGGTATAATCTACTGATAACTTTGAAGACTGCAGTAGAAGAAATGGGTTGGAACTTAAACTTTGAACTAATGTGCATCTTTGTTATGAAGGTCCTTGCTTATCAGTATGAAAAAAGACAAAGATGAACCTATTGTACAATACACGGATAAAATCTAATTTAACTTCGATCACTCCGAGGAAGGTGAAATTTAGAACAAATGAGAAAAGACTTAAGACAATCTGTTTTACATAGAAAAAATGAAGGATCTTGACTTAATTTATAAAAATGAAACTGAATGGTTCTCTGTCTCCCCTCTATAAATCTATAAGAACCAATCCACAAATGAGAAAAGAGCTATTTAAAAACCCAATAGTGGCATAAACTGACCAAGGGAAGTCTGAAATTATAAAAGTATCTTGGAGGCTGCAGTGGAGACAAGAAACTATTTTTAGTTTACCAGTCTGAAACAGAAGATCCGATTCAATGAACAAGGAAGTTTCCTTTACTTTTACACTATTTTCCAAAAGTTTTTTTGAGGGTGAAACTGGACCTGAGAGACTATCATACTTGCTAGAGAATCCACAGCTTGAAGATATATCTGAAGACATATTTACATCAGACATGAAAAAGCAATGTCTGTCCTTGAGATTATTGCTTCTCTCTCACTTTTTGCATCAGGTAGATGCTACCTACCTCTGGGATGGAACCAATGATTGTTTACCTCAGATGATACATTTATTACAGGAACAAGCACATTTTGAAATAGCTTTCTTGGCCTGAATATCAAGTTTTGCTCCTGCAAACACATACCTGTAGCTGCTGCTAGATCACCACTGCTTTTCACAGCACTATGGGTCGTATGCACACACCAAATAGAATACAATAATTATTATTATGCTGCCAATCTGTGAAAGCATGGTGTAATGGCAAGACTGTGGACTTGAGGCAAATACCTTGACTCTAGAGCAAATGAATATAGACTTTACCTTAAGAATACTCTTTGAAAAATATTACAAATTAGATATATTAAAATTAGTAGGAATGGAGAGAAAGAAGAAATAAAGAAAGGTTGACGGGAGGGGAAGCACCAGGAGGCACGGCAGAAGGGATTCAAGCACAACACGTGTTGATGGCACATAGATTATAAATTCATTCAGAGCACAGCAGGTCATGCAGCTTCTCAGCATACCCACCAGGGAAACAAAAGCCTAAAACAGGGGACATTCCACACCCAGACTAAAAGAACTAAGCCACTCAGAGATGGTTTTGGCATGATAATACACAAGGTTAGATAAAGAGAACAAAGCACAGCGAATAAATACTTGATTCAAGAAGTGGAGTCAGATGGAGAAGGAAAATCTTAATCACTGCTAGGTCCTAAAGTGTGAAAAAGACACATCCAACACCAACTTATGGATACTAGCATAACAAGAAAGCAAGGGAGGTGGTGGAAGACTTGCCCCATCCTGCAAATCATTGCTCGGAATCCTGACCAGACCAGGCAGACATACATCTTGGTGCCTTTGAGCATGTAGACACAAGAGTGGGATTAAGATCTGATTACAGTAGGAATGACTGCTACAGGAAATTACAGTATTAGAAGGGACTGAGGCACTGAAAAAAAATACTAGAAGAAAACCAAACTCCTACAAACCTAGCATGTGACTTCATGAAAATTCAGCAAAAGCATGCAAGGTAGTTATATTCTTGATCTATATTTCAGGAAGAAACTAAAACAAACCAGTTGGCATAGGTAACAAGTACTGATATATCGGAAAGACAGACAGAAATGCATGAAGAGGGAAGTATATGTTGCTCCAAGGGGCCAGCTCCAGCAAGACATCAAAGTGGCTGTTAAATAGCAAACAGTCTTAACAAGAGTCAGTGACCAGACTTGGACTTTGCTATAATAAAAACGTAGCTAACAATTCTTTCATAGTCATTTCTAAATTGAGATGCTGAATGAAAGACAGATATAACTTCACTGGTGTTTGAAAAAAAAAAATCAATAGAGAGTTAAAATTTGAGATTTTGGATAGGTGCAGAAAAAGTGCGGATAAGGAAACTAATGAGAGAAGGATACATAACCTTTCCTTTTCTTGAAGTAATGCCAACCTGAAATTACCAGAATTTGAAAAAAACTACCATTTTGCACTTGAAGAAAGCAGAGTAATAAAAAGTCTTGGTCCCAAAGCTAATAGAAAAAGAAATTCAAGGAGCTACTGAGAAGTTGCTGCAGCATAAGTAAAAGTAGGTCAGAACTCATGAAATGCACTTCTGAGTTAAAAAGTCTGTTGCAAAAGAATATTTTTTCTGGAGGAATACCAATGCAGAAAAGTTACTATTTGAAATATATATTTAGATACATATATATAGGCACACATATATATTTGCCTGGAAAAACTGGAGAGCTTCTTTCTGAGGCATTTCAAAATTTCTCTAGATTCAGCAAAAAATAGTAATCTATAGCTTAGGAAAACCTCAGTTCATTAGTACAAATGAGAAATGCAGAAAACATGTTGGGCATGCGAGCCTCTTTGTATGTCTCCATATATAATGGGTGTGAAAAGTAGCTGATTCTATGAATTCAAGAATTGTCTGTACATATAACCAATTTCTAGCTGCTCTAACATCCCTCAAGTGCCCTGTTGTAACAGTTCTTCAGCATGAGACAAGGAATTGAGCCAGATTTTGGCACTGTTCTGTTTAATACAGACTGTGTTCACTGCTCGTACAACTTGAAAAACATGTATTCAGGAAAAAATGCAGTTAAATAAAACAAAGTCGATTGATTATTAAAATTTAACATTCACTTTAAATATGGTGACATAAATCTTTATTTTGTCCTTCTAAAGAGTTGCTGACATAGCTATTTTGGTATTAACAAAAAAAGAAGTACTGTATTTTTCAACATTTTTAGATGGAATTAAACTCTGTTTTTATTATTTACAAGGCTTTTTGTTTGTTTTGTTTTGTGACATTCCAAGCACATCAAGCTGCTTTTTTCTTAGGTTCAATGCCTTGCTGTGGCATTTAGTGTTTCTGTATAACAACGATCAGTATTCTTAACCAGAATTTAAACTAAAAATTAGACTTGTTTGGATTCAACTGTTCACATGACTTGTCAGGACTAAACATCTGAAATAATGAGAAAAAAAGGCAATGGTTATATGGAAATTATACCAATATCCTGATTAGTAATTGATTTGGGAAACACTGCTGCACTACGTTGAGGAAAACCTAAGAGGATACTGGAGACTGGCACACATTACTAAGTGGTATTTCTCATCTTAAGACAACTATGGCTATTTTCTACTCCAATTTGCATTCTTTTGTTATCTCTTTTCATTAAATCTAATTTATCCTGGTATATGCACTGAAAAAATGAAAAAAAAGGAAATGATACCCAGAAACAATCTCTGAAACACTGGAACTTCTAACAAGATCAGATCACTACCTAGGTAAGCATGGGTGCCCAAAAGTTACTATCTGTTTTACAAGAAAAAGCGAGAAACCCTTGCTGTGCTTGGAGTGTGATATCTGCCTAGATAGCCTAACAAATTCAAAATATCCTTTCAATTTTTCATACTCCTCTCCTATATGACTGGCAGATGGCTTTGGCAAAGTGCTTGCTCTTTATTTAATCAAGTTCCCAGGCAGCAAAAATGACAGCATATAAAAACTTCAAATTCATGCAGAAAAAAGAATAAATTGCAGAGTTCAGCATATATAGAATGTCAATGGGAAAAAAAAAAACAAATTATTTGCTCAGTATTAGCACTTAATTTTTGCCAAAACAGTTAAGTATCACTGAATTTGCTGAGATTCCTAAAGCTGGATATGTATTCTTAGGATGCAACCACCTGGCAGCTATAAAACAGAGGAAAGCCAAAAGCTGAGCAGGGATATCATTTTGCTGCTCACCACTTTAACTAAACAAAAAACCTGATCCATTCAGGCAGCACTTCTAACACAAACACATAACTGCTTCTGCCTGCGTACAGAGAATATTAACACTGACAACCTATTACAGAAGTAGAAAATGAAAAAAAAATGAAATGCAGATCTAGTGGAGCTCTGCAGAATACTACCAAAATTTAGCCAGTCTCATTGTGAATACTGCACTTTGATTAATTTCTAGAATGTCCCACAAATGCCAAATAAGCATTTGATTCTAAGTAGAATCAATGGAATAATCTAGGGGGAAAAAAAAGGCAGCAAATGGTAGGTTAATGCCGTGTATAAAATGATGTACAGTTCTGTATTTACCTTGAAAGGAATGTCTCGCATTAGAAATATTTAGGTAAGGACTTTTTGCTGTTCATGGCAGAAATCTTTTCCTTGAATGCAACAGAACATTTCTAGGGCTCATATTTCTCCAAGATTGTGCAAGTATTTCAAGCATTACAAATTTTATTATGCATTTACATTTGTTATATTGTTTTCATCTGGATGATCATCTTAAGAAGAAATAATAGAAATCACAGTACCAAATGCATGTATTTACTTAACCAAATGTACACAAAATATTCACATTATGGATAAAACTATGATTTCCAAATCATGTCCTAAAAAATAACTTATTATGATATAAGAATTCCTGGTAAGCAATTTGATCTTTCCTCAATTTCAAAAGAAATTTTATCTGTTCCCATCTAACGTCATTACTTCACACAGAAGTTGTATATTCAAAGGCACAGCCACTAAAAATATGGAGAGAAAAAAAAAAGCCAGTTCTAGTTGCACATTTGTAACTCATTTTAAGTGTGGAAAACCTGTATGAATGTCCAGAGATGGTGAGATGGTTTAGACGATAAAATATTTTTGCCATAGAATTAATTTTCACTAGTCTATTTTTAAAAGTTCAATCCATTTTCCTGACCTTTTTTATTTCTGAAATCCTCTGCAATTGAAACATTTACATCAAAATTACTAGCATTTGATATTTTTATACAAGGAATATTACATCTTTAAGGGAATTCAAATTTAATGATAACACAGTTCTTATTAGGAGAAAGATACAGAAGACTGAAGGATGTGATTAACTAGCAGAATTACATTTCCATTATAGTAAAAGGAGTGGATCCAGGTGTGGACTGATTAGATAAGTAACTTGCTAGAATCTAAAAAAATTCTGAAATGTAACCTTGCTTACTCATTTTAGCTGCCCAATAGCTATAATGCTTTTTTATTATATCTAGTAAAAACCTGTTTATCACATCTATATTCATGTAAGCGTGTAACTTAATACCAGTAAGGGTTTCATCTGTATCATTAAAACCAAAAAAAGGATAGCTGGAAAGAAGCAGATAACCAGTAAGTAAAGTAAGGAAAACAGATCCTTTTTCTTAAGCAGAATATAAATATCAGGAACAAAGTAGTAAAATGGAAGAAGAGTCCCTCTCATAAGTACTATCTCTGCTTTCTTAGGTTTCCTCATTATCAAAGATAACACTGAAAGAAACTTTGCACATTAAAATAGAAAAACAGAATATCAGTGAGAATCATAATCTTGTGAAGTGCAAAGTGAATATCTCTTGTCATTGAAATGTATTCCTGGTGATAATTTAAATCCTGCTTAGTCTTCCATATCTGTTTCATTTCACTTTGACACATGACGTTGACAAAAATTAAATATTGATTATGCTTGTTAAATATAGGAGAAGCAAAGACTTGAACTTGAGAGATATACTTTTCTTTCACAGTAATTTCATCTTTTTAAGGGTAGAAAATGAGGAATTTTGAAGGTTTGACTCACTCCTTTGTATGTATTCAAGTTATTCTTTTAAGTTATCTGAAGTAGGTCTAAAATGACATGTTGTAAGTTAAAAACAAAATGAAACAAAAGAAGTCAAACAAAGCAATCATAAAATCTCTCTATATTCACAGAAAGAATTTCACACTGATTAACCTATTGCTTTTGTACTTGAAAAAAACATTGTATTTAAGATCATGGAAACACCACCCAAGCACACAGACAAAATTGTTGTAGGATCTCATAATTTGAGCAGATAATTAAAATAACAAGAAAAAGCTGAGAGCCCCTCTGTATCATGTTTAATGTTTGCCATATGGGCATTCATCACACTCATTCAACCTGTTGAGAAAGTAGTAAAATTTGAAGAGGGTCACAAGCATATCATAGATGGTAAAAATATATCTGCTATAATCATGGTCAACTTTATGGATGAATGATTGAAGAAAGCTGGACTGTTAGCGCAATTTCCCCTTGAGTAAAACTTAAGATTGCCTTTGTATCTGAATACGGTCTAAAAGCTCTTTGCTCAAAATCCAAATGCCTTTTACAGTACAAGAAAGGGGCTCTATAGGGATTTATTAAAAGCTTAAAGAACAACTGAGGTCACTTAGTTTTGAGGATGTACCTAAAGATAGATGGAGCAGTCCCAGCACAAATTTGTCTTGAAAAGTCCTGACCTTACAAGTGTTTACAATGAAAAGTATAACTCCTTCTTTTATGAAAGAATTAAGCTTTTCAAGACTAGTCAAGATCTGTAGGTTTTAACTCATTATATATCATTTACTACTTTGTTAGATTTTTAGAAAATATGAAAGACAAAATGTAAAGTTATTGTAAATTTAAAATTATATTTCATATTTTATGTCTGCCTACATGCTCTTTGTGTACGTATAAGCAACATTAATTTTCACAAAATCAAGTCGTGAAAAGGTAACGAATTTTTCTAGCAGACGAGTCAAGGGTGGTAGTGGTAATAGTGGTAGCAGTGGTGGTGGCAGTAGTAGTAGTAGGAGAAGGAGGAATAGTAGTAACACCCTCTCCTACACTTTCTCTCCATTACACTCATACATTAGCAGCTTGCTACTTCCATACATTCAATATAGATCCCATCACTGCAGCAACCTGTTTTTTTTTCTTTTTCTTTTTCTTTTTTTTTTCCTCCTGAGACACACAATTTTCTGCTATGCACATTTAAGACAAAAATACAGTAACAAAATCGTGCAATGAAATAAACTGGAATATGTAGTTCACAGACATCTAGAACTTCTAGCTTTTTGGCTGGACTACAACTCCAAGGAAAATGCATAATCAAAGAAAACTTTAAATTGCTTTTTGCTGAAAATTTCTCTCATGTTTCAGGTCATATATACATGATTAAGAGCTGTGAAATGAGTTTGTAAAGCATAACATGAGAATATTAAAAAAGATATACATTTACAAATTAAAGAAAATTATCTAGAATATCAACTGGATACTACATTACATTTACCTTCATCCACACTATAGTGTGATGCAAGGAGTCCAGTGTAAATTACATTCATATTGCGTTATTAGAAAGCCAGGATCCAGAAGGAAAAACATAATGAGATCAGTGAATTCACCTAGACATACTGAAAATCTTCAGGAATATGAATGAACCATATCTCTTGTAAACTTCATGCAAAGTTTGAGAACTTGAGGGGATGAAAAAGGAAAGGACATAAGGATAACAAGAGTGGATAGAGTTTTGTTTTCCTTTAAAGTAACAAGCAAAACAACA
>NW_010585759.1:53229-68214 GCF_000705375.1 Tinamus guttatus | reverse complement strand
TCAGTAGAGCAAATATATATATATATATAATATATATATATGAAATGAAGCTTACTTATGTTGCCCACTGTAAGAATTTTGATTTTGTTGTAACGAAGGTGAGTATTGCATAAAAAGTTTCCATCATCTAAATAAAAACATTTCCATGGGTGGTTGCCAGTAAACCTTGCTTGCTGATAGAAAAGAATGAGGTAGCAAGTAAGAAGAACCAGCAGATGTTGACAATCACTTTAGTAAGCAGAATAATCCTCAAGGATCATGAAATAGATGAGGAAGAACATTATTGTTTGCCATCTGCTACAAATCTATTAATATGTCAGTATCTAGTGCCACGGAAAGATCTTTGTGATATGAACCCGTAAAGTGAATTCAGACAGAGAGTTCTTCTGTTGAAAGGCTGAAAGAAAATAACTGGTTTTGCCACTGTTTGATTCACTTAGTTTTTGATGTATTTAAAGTTTGACAAAGCACACTCATAGAGTTTATCTAAATGATTAAATCACATAGCATAATCAGTAAGAACTGAAAAATAATCCCACAAGGTTGGCATTAAAACTTTCTTTCTACTCAATTTAGAGTTGTTTCCAAATGTCAGGCAGCAAATATCTACATTTGTGCAAAATGATTTCACTTGAAACTGTCTTAAATACATTAGTACTAGAGTGGGGCAGAACTGCCCCAGCCCAGGCTAGAAATTTGCGCATATATTTTGTTCACAAAATACTACTTGCTGAATGCTGTTACTCAGTGGCAGGATTATCTATATTCCCTGAGATATTAAAGACATTCAGGGGATTAGCAATTTCATGCTGAAATTCATGACTGATAATGCAAGAGAGAACATGGAACTTCAGTAATCATAACATGTTCATAGACCCACATCCTAAATTGTGCAACAGTACATATGGAAGGAAATATACTATCTTACATTTATCTATTATTTGAAAAATACATCCCTTGCATGCGAAACAACCTTCATCAGCAGAGGGAAACATTAATCTTAAATTTTATGTCTGAGCATGGAGCTTGCAAGGCATAAATGTACTTACTTTTGGTGTTGGGCAGGATGCAGTGGAGAGACGCGAAGTGGCCTGGGCACGAGGCGATTCTGAAGGGGTAGTGCTGAGGGAGGCTGTATCACGTGGGAGCACCTGAACACCACGAGAGATAATGGAATCTGGAATCTTAAAATGAAGGGAGAGAGAATTATTAGTCGAAAATATACTGTATTTAAAACTTAGTCAAAAGCTTACATCTAAAGCTGTTTAGAATATCCTGATCTTCAGTCTGCACTCTTCCTCACACTCTGTGCTGGCAGTAGTAACACCATATGAATCAGTTATATTGCAATATATAACTGAAGCTCAGAAAATGGGAAAGTCTTAAAGTTTAGGAAATTAAGAATAAGAAATTAATGTTTTTCCTATTAGGTCTGCTTCAAAATGAGCTATGACCCACACAAGTGACTCCTGTGCTATGGCCTAGAGGGCAACAGACTTCCCACTCTTAGTCAGAAGACAGAAAACCAACTACTGACTAGGCCCCTCTGAGAGTCTCTGAAGAAACATCATGTACTAAGAAAATAGTCTTCTTTCCTTATATCAAAGAATTTATTTCTACTACAAAACTTCCGTTAGGTAAAGTTGGTGTTAGTAAAAGCTGTAGGCCTCTCTGAAGGCAGTCCAGGCAAAAAATAATAATAATAATATCATCCAAAGCCATCACCTGTGTTTAATATTATTAAAAACAACAAAAAAAAATCTGATTTTTTTTCCATAATATATTTGAAGGCTAGCTATTTCTAAAATGGAAATTTCAGTCACAGATCTTTATGAGTATTCAAGGCACTGTATATTTATTTATACTGTATATTTATTTACAATTTAGCAATTTACAATAATATATTACTTTCAGTAATAAAAATAGAGCTATCATTTTTTATCTTCTGTCTCTTCGGTTCTGTTTTATCTCTAGTCCCAAAGAAAAGAGGTTAAACAATGCATTTAAGTTTTTCCTGGCTTTAAGATATTGAGTCTTAGTAAGTTGGCTGTTTCATATTAGTGCAGTATTGGGCAGTATTTGGTATCATGCAGATACGAAACTGCCTTTATAATGAATTGACAGTTTAAAGTATTAATATTTTTTATAAAATGATAAATACCTCAAGTGGGAGAATTGATCTCTAACACTAGTTACGAAATCCAAAATGCAGCCAGTAATCTGCTATAATTTACACCCTACACAGGCTTATCCTTATTTTATTTTAACCTGTTCTTTTTTCAGAGGGAGCATTGCTGCTGTATCAGACTACTCTTCCTGCAATTTACTCTTCTATCACAACAGATTAGAAAGAAAAAGTAAAATAAACAAGTCCAAATTCAGACCTTCAAAGGAATATATACGCATATATTAAGATCTCTCACCTCAGTAAAAAATTCTTAGCTCAGCTTGCTGTTAAAGTTCCAAAAGAAAAACCTAAAACATATAAATATATCTGGGGGACATAACAGTTATGGGTACTAAGAAGCAGTAAGAAATGAAGCCCCCATAAGAAAGTGAACTACCATCTTCGGTTGTTTTCTAGTAAGGATGTTCTGTGTTTTTTTGTTTTGTTTTGTTATTTTTTAATCAAGATGCTGCACCTGGCTTGCATTCTTGTATTTGGTCATATTTGTGCAGTCTTCCCAATAAGGCCTTAGGGCAAACTGAAGGCACTGGAAAATACTTCTTTCCAAGAGTTCCTGTGACAAAGGTCATCCCAAATTGAAGTGTGAAGACAAAGCAGGAATTGTACTCAAAGAGGGGGGAAAATGAAAAGGACAGCTGATCCCAGGAATGAAATGGCATGTTCTTAATGCTCTGCTGATTTTGCTTACTAAACATTATGTCAAACTAGTTCCAAGCACAGAAGAAGTTCCATCATCTCTGACATCTACTACAGGAAATGAACAATCTTGGCAACAGTTAATGGAGGCAAATTGTCATTGATATTACACTAAGGCAAAATTAATTTGTTTTACTTGTTTAGCAATGTAATACTCATGCTGCCATCCTTTTTTTTTTGTGGGGAATCTTATGCTCTATATTAAGTCTTGATTTGTCCCGTTAAAGGCCACAGCAGGACATTAAGGCAGCTTTGTGGCCTCTCTTATAATTAGCTGTACAGTTTAATTGTACAGTTAGAATGTTTCACTCTAAGGCATCAAATCATTAAAGACTACTTTTCATGTGATTTTTTTTTTGCTTCCTTGGTTCCCATCTATAAATAATGATTACATCTAGTGTAGCAAGTATTGGGGAGTAACAGGAGTGGATCTAGAGATGGTAACAGCTCATACCAAGGGTCCACAGTGTATGTGGCACAGGGATTTTATTTCAAAGGAGTAAGGTTGGATAAAACTGTTAACTAGCTTTACTTCATAATTACTAAGCAATCAAATTAAGACTGTCTTCAACAGAACAGCAGGTTGCCAACATTAGCTATTCTGTAACAGTACACTTGTGTTTATCAGATACCTGCAGATGCTCAGTAACAACACTTCGCTAGCATGTATATATCCTAACATGTAACTTTAAATGCCATATTGTCGGGGTCATCTAAACTTTTGCAAAACCATCCCTTCCTCTATTTACTGACTACCATAAAGCTTTTCTTGACTTGATGTTATTTTTCCAGAACAGAATTTTACACACGCACGCAAAACTTTACTATTATCAGTTTCCTTAACTCTATAAGGATGAATGAATCCTATATCTTGACTCCCTCCCCCTTCTGTTTTTTAACTGTATGCATAGAGCAGAGAGAATTACTGCTGCTTGCTTCCTTGCATTCTCATAGCAACACCTTTAGTGTCCAACACTTCTGTTCATAACTCTGCTGTTTAGAAGAATTAACTGAAAATAGTTTTGTGTAGTACTGCTGAATTCAGCAACTACCCTATACTTCATGAATTAAGAGGCCACTGTTAGCATTCAGGGTTTCTTCTGATAGTCAACAAAACTTATGAGCTTTAACAAACAGTAGTAACACTTCACTATTTTTTCATTAAAAGTCAGATGCTGATAATGGCCCCATGAAGCGGGAACAGCCCACTAACCACAGCTTTAAACCTTCCAGGGTAGAGGACTTTTCACTTTATTAACCTCCCTCTCCTGCTCCCTGGGAAAGTGCTGAGCAATGGAAAGCTGCCACCAGTGCCGCAGGCCTTTGGCAGCATGCTCTGAAAGCCCTCATTGACTCTGCTAGGGTTCAGAAGGCCACAGTCGCTGCTCAAAAGACAAGAAACATAAATAAAAAATAACAAAGACTGTGCAAAAATTGATGTCTGACGCCTAAGGGCATGCTTGCCAGGGAAAGACTTCCTGTTAGGAAACCAAAGGAATAACAGAGGCTTTACTTGACACTAGACTGTACCTGGTAGATCATAATCTATCTTAACCTCTTCTCTCCATGCATGGTAAAACTTTCTCATGTTTATAATGTAGTAGTGTGGAAAGAGATTTTGTTCCCAGTGTGTTACTAACTGTTATAAAAGTTAAAAACAGTAAATGCATCAGCAAATGGGCATTAGTACCCAAAAGTTAAACACAGGTTTCTTTTGCAGTGAGAAAGCCAAAACATATTGAATGTAGGATTACATGAAATACAGATAACACTCCAATCTGTTAGGAGATATTAACTGTTACAAGTAGGTATTCTTGCAAAGAGTTACCCTTACTCATATTAATATGAGCTGTGTAAGTCTGAAAGGATGTGTATGAGTATTTGCGATGTTCGCTCCTCAAACTGCTAATACTTCTTCTCATGATCCTTTGTTTTTGATCCTTACATTTGTGACTTAGGAAAATGAAATATTTTCACTTAAAATTTCCATGTGTGAATCTATGGGTAATCTTGAGGAAAATCTGCTTTAGAACGAGTGCCTTCTGCTTTACTGCTGTGTTTCTAAATTGACAGTGTTTTTGCGCCAGTTTTTTTTCTACTAAAGTTTTAAAAAACCCTATTCCTCAGACAATCTTCACCTAAGTAACCTGCACTGCAATCTCCACTATAAATTATGAAACGAGTAGAGGCTCTTATTACTATGTAATATAATGCTGGGGATATCTTCTCCAGAAACAGTGCTCAAGCAGTCTCTAGTTTAAATATTCTGGTTTGCTGCAAATGGCATCCCAGGGAAGTGGTATACATAGAAGGAAAAGAGACAAGGATAGTCTGATTAGGCAAACACTATACAGTCTGTAATCAAAAGCACCATTTACCTCTGTTCTTATTTTCTCTTGAGATTCCACCTTAAATATGTTAAACACATAGAAAGGGTGACGATCTTAGGTTTCATGCTGGAATAACTTTAATACAACTACAACTTTTAATACTTCCCTTCAATACCCACGATTAAGGGCATTGTTGTAAAAAAACTAGATTTTGATAATGGCAAAAAACTAAAAGAATACAATAAAAGGAGAAATGCTTTTAAATATTCAAAATAAGATGCCTTTTTCTTGCTCCTTGGATAAAAGGTTGCATGCATCCTGATGTAATTGTGTATGTCCATTACCTCTTTCATATAAGATCCCACAACGGAAGCAGAATATCCCTTTTGCAAATGATAGCAAGACCACTCTGGTTATCCAGATATTACCTAGTGCCCTCATTCCCTACAGGCAAACGGCTAGATTTTTTTTTGTCTTTCAGAACAATAAATAAAAAGACTGAGACAATTCTAGTTTCCATTCAACTGCATCTGAAGTATTTATCTTGCCCTATGCCAGCTGATTGCTGGCTTAAATTTTTATCACCCTAAGGAGCAAAAGAAGTGCAACCTCTAGTCAACAATAACTAGAGACATTGTCTCAATTTACTTTCAGTTTGTTGGTTGACATTGAACAAGTCATATAGGGTATGTGTCTCTAGATCAACTGCTTTCCTTAGGTTTCTCTAACCTACAGTTACGTATACAACAAACTATGTTTTATTCTTAACGTCACTATGAACATTATTCTGTCTTAATTAATATCTGGATTAAACATTTGAGAGATGGAAAAGAAAGTATAATATTTTGTTGAAGTCTGAGTTAAAGCTTCCAGGTTACAATATCAGAGTATGGACCAACCTAAAGCTGAAGTTACTATTTCTTTCCTGCTACTCATTGAAATAGTTCCCTACTCTTCACT
Organism: Tinamus guttatus; assembly: GCF_000705375.1. The sequence goes on along the minus strand of NW_010585759.1, from coordinate 62,040 downwards.
GAAATTTAATAACTTGCAATAAAAGTCCACTATATCCAGATTCCTCAAGTCTTCTCTTCTGTTTTTGAGAAAAAATACTTTAAATCAGAATAGAAGAATAAAGGAGAAATTTTAAAAAGTGATGAAAGTGAATTATGGAGTGTCAGTAGAAACGGTGTATTATGTTGACATAGAAGCCATCGGGGGAGGGGAAAAAAAAAAGGCAAAGCAAGGCAAATGCAGGGAAGAAGTTACCAAAATTTCACAGCTCTAACGTTATGGTGTTAGGATATTATTTTAATTATATTCAATAAATGGATATATTAGATGATAAAGCTGATAACCTTTCAGAAGCACAAGCTTTAAAGCACTGATTATGTCAGCAGCCAAATGACGCAAACTGGCACTACCAATTTTGCTCTGTTTAGCTTTATATTTTAAACCGAATATTTTCTGTAGTAGGTTTTCTAAAAGACAGCCCTGCTGTCAATTTGTTAGGAGAGAATAACTAACACCGTCTGTTCACACACTAGAATAGGAGGCAGGCATATCTTCAGATACTGTTAGTGCAAAAGCCTCTTGCAGGTGCATCTTACCGGTTCTTCTGCACTGCCTGCTGCGTGATGGCAATAACTGATGAGACCAGGAATGGGCTGTTCACCTTTTGCCATGATAACAGCTGAACTGGTGTAGGATGGATGCTTCTAATGCACAACACATAACAGCTATGAATACAGTGACAGGAAAACACGAAACTATACAAGCAAATGACCGAAAGGGAACAAGGTGAAAACAAATGGGATACTGAAATGTCAAACTCATATGAACATAGCCAGTTTAGATCCCAGGTAGCTTCTGCCTTCAAAAAAAAAAAAAAAAAAAAAATCACACAGACTATGCATCTTTGCCCCTACTAAAAGAAATAAATTTAAATTTGCATCAACAAAAACTGAAGTTTAGTGATAATTAGCTTAATTCATTCCTTTAAGATATACATAATTATGTTTTTCTACATAGGAGGAGATGATCTCCAGTTGCAGCTGTCTTGAAAATGCCCAAAAATGTTAGACTTGATTTCATATTTTTGGGGTTAGACTATTGCTGCTTTGATATAGAAGTTGTTTATTACCATTCTGAGTTATTTAGATTTTCAATTCCCATAGTAGGAATTAAAAGTACAGCTTGTAGAATAAATATAGAATAAATTATTTTGGAAGAAAAACCTTTCCAAATACATAGAACTATATTTTCTTTCTAGTTGCAAACCAAAGGCATAAAACAGAAGTAAAAAATTATATAATGCTTCAAATAATAAAGTATTTCTTTGGAAAAAATGATTAACATTTTAACTGAAGTAATTGTCAATTGAAGTTTTGTCTTTTTTTTTTTTTCCATTTTATAGTTTAAAATGTGTTATTTTGGTTTCAGTAACATTGACCTATAACTGCCGGTTAAAGCAATATACTTTAAGGCAATGGAATGACACTTAGCTCTGTGGTAGAATTTCACATCTCTTCCACATACATGTAAATTGGAATATAGTAGTCTGGGTAGTTTTTACTTAATCTGCTAACTCTTTGCTATATTTTTTTTATCATTGTTTTTAGAAACCAATGTTGTCTTTTCAAAATGGATACTTCGGTTTAGGAAATTCTGCTGTGATTCTTTAATATGCCACACTTTGCTCGTTCAGGCATATAGGTACTTTGAACTATAAAAAAAAAAACTAAAAATAATCTGTCACATTGCATTGCATAATAAAGATGGATATTATCGTCAAGATAATAAACATGATGTTCCACAAAATTTGTGACTGCTGAAAAAACAAGACTCACAGACTTTCATGAAGCTGCATTTCTAGAAAACGTACTTAAAATACATCAGTTCTAGCACAGCAACATCAATATATAATTTTAATATGCAAACAAATACCAGTGGAAAGCACCTGAGATTGAAACCAAAGTGCCTTTTATCGAAACAAGGCAGACTCACCTTAGCTGCAATGGCTGCTGCAGTTATATGTGAAGAGGAGCTGTCCTCTGTTGACGCAACTCCACTATCCTTCTTCTCTTCCTCCTCTTCCTCACACTGTACTCCTTTGTCCTCCGTCTGCTTGTGAGGGCTGGTGGTTGGAGGAGGAGAGAGAGGAGGTGGTGGTGAAGGTAGATCTTCAAGTTCATCATGCACCTCCTTTACTTTTACAATGGCATCCCGCAAAAGATCAATGGCGTGAGGTAGGGCTGGCAGTATAAACTGAAAGCATTCCTATGCACAACAAGAAGAGAAACGACTATGAGAAGTTACCTGCAGAAGTAGATAGGGATGTGTCAGATTTGCTCTTAAGGGGTGCTTATGACTTAGATATATTTTTCTACTTGACTCTAAATAAAACTCTAAACACCCTGTGCTCACTGAGGGAAAAAATAAACAAACAAAAAACCACAACCTGACCCAGTGACTCTGCAATATTTTTTTATTTTTTAATCTAAATCCACTAACTGGTACAACAGCTAGAGCTACTTCAACCCAGTATTGTAATAAAATTAAGGAAAACAAGAGTTAAAATCTCCTGAATATATAATATAGAAGCCAGTTCACAGCAGCTGGCAGCATGTTACAGAAATGCAGGATAAAAATAAATAAATAAATAAATAAATTTATCCCTGCAGGGATATTAGCTTCACCTCATTCCTATTACGTTCTTTTCACATTTTGAGAATTCATAAGGGTTTCCATAATTACACTTTTATATAATGGTACACTTTTTTATTCATGGACTTATCCTATACACTGGAAGAATGACAAACTAATTTCATGTAACTCAAAAAAACTATTCTTAAATAATGTAGTTTTTAAACCTTTCATTTCCCTATAATATTAAAAAAAAAGTTTGCTAGTACTTCACGGAATCAAAGGATCCTTCAAGTTGAGAACCACCTCTGGATGTCACCTGAGATGCTCAGACTGGGGTCAATACTTAATTCAAATGGGTTGACTGGGGACTTGTCAAGTCAAGCCTTGAAAAGCTTCAAGAACGAAGACTTCACAACCTTTCTGGACAACTTGTTCTAATGCTTCATTATCCTCAAAGTGAACATTCTGTTGTATTTAGAAGCTCCCCTGCTTCAATTTCTGACCACTGTGTCTCATCCCCGTTTCAGGCACTCAGTAGTTTTCTACATGTTATTTGAGCAGAGTACATATACAGGCTATATGACTGCCAAACGATGGTGGGGCCACAACGCTGAATTGCCATGGCAGTACATCTAGGGAACAGGAGCTGAAAAAGCTGACATTATTGCTTCTGCTGCACTTGCTTGATTTTGGGTTTTATTCCAACCATGGGAAAGAAAAGCTTTTTAAAATGGAATCTGGGATTTTGGAGTGTACAGAAAATAATCAAATACATTCAGGAGATAGATATTGTTAATACATATATTCCATAAAATGATCATGTAAACTGTTTATCAGAAATTATTAGAATTCACATTAGCCACATTGTAAGTTAAAACATGACTCTCACACATTCCATTTCTCCAGAGCATCCAGTTAAGAATCCACCTTTCAAATGCATTTTTAAGAGAATATTTAAAAGATTTAAAGATTTAAAAGATTTTTAAATTTTTAAACATTCAAGTTGGCACTCTGAAGAAATAGAATAAACTAGATGTGTGTAAAATGCTGTATATAATGAATCTATATAAAAATGTAAATATAATGAGATACAGATCCTCATGTAACTCCAAAACTGAGCCCTCTTATTAAGAGTATTATTTTTAGAATGGTCTAAAAAATTAAAGTACACAATCAACAACTCATCAATAAGAAAGTAGATCTTAAGGAAGTGGTGGACAGAGAGCCCAATCTTTCCACTAACTTCTCCTACTACTAGTGTTATTGGAAAAACACATTACTTACTAAGTCATTAGAGAAGAATGTTCCCTGCCCCTGCTGTCAAAATGAACCTTCACTGGCTGCCTATTGCTCAGTTCTCAACTCATGCTATTTTAGGCAACTGTTAGTACAATTATGCAAATTGTCATAGATCCAATGATGTTCAAGAGCATTTGGTAATACCACATTTCTGTCTTTCATGGCATTAAATAGATTTGTAAGACAAAAAAAAAAAAAAACGTATTTATAATGCTTCATTCAGTGGTACATGTCACAAACATACTCTGGAGAAAACACATATGTCATCACCCACATCTTTCCTTCCCAGCATTGCAAAGAAGGTGCCTCTGTTTTTCTGATATGCTATTGAGCACAGAGTTGTTCTGAAGAGGGAACACTTAATATTATTCACAAAAATCCCAGAATCACGATTGCAAACACAATACTAAGGCTACAGCACAGCCATACCGAATTTGTAACACTAAGAAGTTTGAATACTCTCGAGTACAGAGGGTTGTGTTGGAGATTGTGTTCCAGCAGCCTTATGTAAAATTGGGAGCTTGCCAAGGTCGATTTTTCAAATAGGTGATAGAAGTAGAAATGGTGACACGAATAGAACAGGGGAGATCTCTCCAGTACTTTCACTTCATGGAACAGGTGGAGTTGACTAGTGATAAATTATTTATTGTTCTTATTTGCAAGGTTACAAAGTGAATTGAGAATTTAAAATTCTAGTCTGTGATCTTTTGAAACCAATGCCATTTCCAATAATATTTATTCTGTGTTGGACAGTACCTAATGATTTCATTCACAGTAGGATTTAAACCCTTTTGGAAAGGGAAGTTTTTATAGTCATGTTCCAATCAAAGCTAAGCATGAGCAAACAGTTATTAATCATACTTCAATTGAAGTACTTCCTTCTCTTCCAATTAGAATACAGTTTTTGTCCTAACAGGATACACCTCTCCTTTTTAGAATCGAATTTGCACTTGTCACTTACAGAAAGGCAGAAATTTATACAGGAAGAAGGAATAAACTTTACATATTCAGTTCACACCATTCTGATCTGCAACTCTTTACATTTTAATGGAAAGTATATATTGTATTTGTGTCTATCCCTGATATGAAGCATTTACACTGCTACCACTTTCTATTAATATTTAGTACTTCATCATATACTGATGCAATTTCATAGCTTCACATAAGCTTCTTAGATTATTATATTAATGAGATGTAAAAGAAATTAGCAAGTCATAGAAAAGAGAGAATTCTAATGAGAGAAGTTCCTGGTAACAACTCTTGGGTTCCTGAGATCCTGCTTCGAAGGAAAATTCACTTTGACACATGCCCTAAAAGTCTTTGCTGAAACATCAAGCTCTTAAGATGTTTTATATTAGTATAAATTATGACAAAACATTATCAGCAAGACAGCAAAAAATAATCAAGTGCTCATACAAATTTTGCTTATATAATGAAGACATACAATGTATTTTTTCTTTCCAGCAGAATTATCTTTTTATTTTTTACTTATATGTCAAGCTACTGTTAAAATATTCATTAACATTTTCCATTTCTTTTCCTTATCCCTTCCGTACAACTTTATCTGCTCTCATTGTCTGAATGCCTCAAGGAAGAAGGTGACTAGTGCTAGGAGTACTACTGAACATTATAATAATGGTCAGAGACTGTAGACTGCCTTATCTTCTTAGTTATTCAGCAAAAGAGGTACTGACTTCAGAAGAAATCTACTTACCAGGAAACCAGTTCTCTGAGACATGGAGCTCATTGGTATGTTCATGCATGTACATACATATGCCTTCCCACCCATAACTGGAAGACTTTCAAGCAGGTATATCCATGGCCTACCCTCCTTCATGCTTCGTGCATGTTTTGATGCTATTTTAATTTCACTTTAATTTCAGAATTTCACCAGATTTCTTAAAGAGACTCCTAAGGAATTACAGAATCATGGAAGACTCCAAAAAGTGAAACATGCAGTTAATGCATCTAAAAAAATGTGATTATTCTTTAAAATAATAGCATTAAAAAACATCTCTTCCTCTACTTCCAGGTGACAGCACAGAAACACTTCGTACTTCTCTAGAATTTTGCATTTTTAAAGCAAACGGTGACTTCAGGACTGCTCTGCCAAGCACTGCATTAGTACTGTGCACTCTGGGATTGGGTAACATTTTCAGAAAACAGACTTTCAGGTATGCATTTGTTATATGCTAGAGGTGAAGACATCTTTTATCAACGTCACTGTGTTGTCATGAGCAATGGAGATCTGCCTCATCAGTTTGCGTACCAGGTTCTCTGGCCCGCTCTGCTGCTCAGTAATATGCGTATCAGGAAGGCTGATTTTCTGCATCAATCAGCCAACCACACGGACAGAAAGACCACCAGAAAGATCTAGTTTTATTAATTCTAAAAGAATCCTCCTAACTGTTTACTTGTAATCTCATCCCTAGAAATATTTTGCTGTAGAAAAGGCTTTTTTCCTTTCAACTACATTAAAATTAAATCATCACTCCAGGAAGATGTTCAGGAAGAGCTTCTAAAATAATATTGTCGAATAGATGTCAAACAGCCAGTCCCAGATCTCTTCTACTCTCCTCATGGAAATGACTGTACCAGAACAAACACCCTCAATTAACACTAACAGTGAAAGATACATACGAAACTCCTATAATGTGAGTACTGAAGTATCCTTACTATCCCTTTCCTAGTCTAGGAATAAGAAAACTGTTTTCAAAATAGCCCAAACACAGATGATGCCAGCATCACTTCATGTACAATTTCTGAGAGCTACTGTTTCCTTGCAGATGATGAGACACTACAACATTTTGCTTGTTGAACTAGAATACTGAAATCATACTGCATTTGATATTTGCCAAATAAAGTAAGACCAAAAAAAGCATTGTGTATTTCATACTAATCTGTATTCCAGAATATTGACATGAAGTTTCTGGAGGGCTGGTTACTGCAAGCTTGTCAGACTACATAAGTAAATACTCCATCCTAACGTGAGGAGGCCTCTCTGAAGAGAGCTGAAAAGGTGAATCAAAGATAACCTGATGAGTCAGGTGATTCCTACCTCAAGGCTGCGAGCTGTATATTTCAGGAAAAGGAAGTCTGAAGTGAAGCTTCTAAACTTGAAGATGTAATCTGGCAAGAAATGTCACAAGCATCCATGCTGACATGTGTTAGGCCAGATTTCACCATGGAGAGGAGAGATGAAGTTTAGGCACTAAATCATGTTTTGTATTACCTAAGTTCCCTCTTAGAGAGGAACGACTGCTGCTACAGAGACTGATGCAATGCAGGTGAACTCTATAGACAAGCTAGGAATGAGATGCAACCTCTGGATGCTAATTTTGAAGGGCTTTTGAAAAGCTGGAGAATGGTAACAGATATGGATGGAACTGTCATTTTATTTGCTTTTTTACAATCAGTTATCCAGGTACAGAGCAAAGTCAAACCCCATCAGATGAGCGGCAAGTATGGTACACATTGCACCCTGTAGTTCCGATCTCTGTGCACCCTGGCTGCACTTTGACAGCACATATATCATCTTTCCACATTCCCTGATTCCTTTTTATCAAAGTACCTAACTCAATATCTGGATATTCACCCTCACCTCTGTTCTTTCACAAAACGCCTGACATTTTACAAGGGCTACCATACTCCTTGATGAAGAACCCCTAAACTGCTGAAAGATTCAGCAATAGATCTTGTATCAACAGAAGTTCTCACTCAATATAAAGTATAAATATTTCCTGTTGGATGACTGCATGGCAATGTGGAAACTAGTATTAGGAAAATCAAGAGGTATTAATGATCATTCTTGAATAGTTGAGATGGCAGTGGCCAGAGTTATCATTCTGTATGTGAATTTATTGATACAAGGCTTTTATCTCTATTAACACAAAGATAAATTATAATTATTTTTATTATTTTCTCCTTTACACTAAAACATAGTTACTGAACTACCATGACTCTCTGCAACATGTTTCATGGTTCCCAGTGCTAGGAAATACTCTTATTTCCTGGCATAGCGGAGCTGCATGACAGGGATCCTAAGAAAGTGACTACCCAGTAGTGACATTCCTAGCAAAAAGTGACAAATAGCAAAAGTGCAACTGTATTGAACAGATGCAGGTCTACAGTGTTGAGGACCAAGCGTCTGAAAGATATATAGTCATGACTAGTTAAAAAATAGACAGTGTATTTCCGAAAGGAGGATAGATGTCAGTTAAGTGAGAAGAAGGTGGCGGTGCTTATGAGGACAGATCATGAATCTCAGGTGAAACTACACGAGACACTGGTGGGATGCTGGTGGTTAAGTTGAGAAGGCACCACTAGAGAAAGCTACGTGAGAAACGTACCTCTTGCACTGATCGTCTCTGTCAACCATAGCTAAACTAGGATTGGACTAGTCAAAAGCAAAGGCGCCATGCAACTGAGAAATGCTCCTATGGCAAAATGATCTATGAGTTTCAATAATGGCCGATGTGCTTTACCTTAAAATCTCATGCCCCAGGACTAAGGGAAACAAAAGGAGGTGACATAACATTTGCACACACTGGAAAGGTTGCAGACTTTCCCATGTCAACTGAAAAACTGCATCTATACCAAGTATGAGTATGTTTCAGAAGACCACTCTTCAGAGACAGAGTCAGTCCTTGGTCCAGTCCTGTTCAATTTATTCATCAATGACCTGGATGAAGGCACAGAGTGCTCCCTCAGCAAGTTTGCTGATGACACCAACCTGGGAGGAGTAGCCGATACCCCAGAGGGCTGCGCTGCCATCCAGAGGGACCTGGACAGACTGGACAACTGGGCGGTGAAAAACCTCATGCAATTCAACAAGGCCAAGTGCAAGGTCCTGCACCTGGGGAGGAATAACCCCAGACACCAGTACAGGCTGGGGACCGA
>NW_010585759.1:1133-53134 GCF_000705375.1 Tinamus guttatus | reverse complement strand
GTTCAGCCTGGAGAACAGAAGGCTGAGAGGGGATCTAATCAGTGTCTAAATACTTTAAGAGAGGGAGTGCAGAGGATGGTGCTGGCCTCTTTTCAGTGGTGGCCACTGATGGGACTAGAGGAAACGGCCACAAACTGAAGCACCAAAAGTTCCACAGGAACTTAAGGAAAAATTTCTTAACAGTGAGGGTGACAGAGCCCTGGAACAGGCTGCCCAGAGAGGTTGTGGAGTCTCCTTCTCTGGAGATCTTCAAAACCCGCTTGGACGCAGTCCTGTGCCACGTGCTCTAGGTGACCCCCCCCTCTAGAGATCCCTTCCAACCCTAAGCATTCTATGATTCTATGATTCTATGAGATGGAGAAATAAAAAACTGAGTGAATGTCATTCACTTTGAATTCTCCTCTGCATGTTTTCTGCATTTCAATATTTATCTTTACACTTTTACACTCTCTTAAAAATAATAATAAATAGTAACAATAAATAGTAATAAATCTGTAAAGGAATTCTTACTTTTATGCAATAATTAAATCTTAAAATGTCGTGTGTTACTAATATAAAACTGCCAGAAGCAAGCATGCAAAAAAATCAGAGTCTAATTTCCCTGACCTTACTGAAAGAATGCAAGAAAAAAACAAAGCGCATAAAGTGTAAAGTCTGATATCCCTATACCAAATATTAAAAAAAACTTATACTATTAAAAATCTTCTGAATTTCCATCTTTCTGAGCAAAATTGGGAGTACTCTTCATATTCCAGCAAGTTTTGTCATACAGAAGGCCTTTTCTCTTACTTCTGTGTGGAAAAGAAGGCATTCTTGAAGCGTTAGATAAACAGAGATCAGGTATAGACTGAAAGAAAGAGGAAGTGTAAGACACCCTTAGATCCTTTTCATGAGCACTATAAGCAGGCTCTTAGTCTTGCACCATATGTGATGCTCTCCTGTCCAGAGCACCCTCAATCAAACTGGAATTGCATTCTCCCTGAGTGAGAGTGATGATATTTTCAGTTATATGAATACGCATTTAAACTACTTTTTGTAAAATTCGCTGTAATAGGTAATTTCTATCACTCAAAGCAAGAGGTACTTATGATAGCTCCTCAATAATAGATCAATATAAACACTTCTTACCTGTGATCCTTTCTTGCTACCTGGCAGATTAATTATGAGAGTTTTCCCTCTGATTCCACATACAGGTCTGAAAAGAAAGAAGAAAAAAATTAAATTATTGCAGGGAAATTTCTCCACTGTAAAAACATGAAGAAAGAAATTTCATTATTTACCAGCACTTCTGAGAATGCTTGCTGATCATATTCTTATAAAAAGACTCAGGAAAAGCTTCAGAAGAATCAGATGAAGCTGACATATTTTGACACTCTATTGACAATATAAAGATTGGTAATATTTTCATCTTATTTAGATCTGTGGTCTCTTAATTCTATTGTTTACTTGCTTGTACTTAAATACATTGCTTGATCTATTTCCTGTTTGTTAAAAGACATGGTTCCTTTGCAATCTGGTTGATGATGTCAAATGCCGATTGGCTCGCTAGGTAAAAATACGAAGATACAATGGTTGCATTAATTCCAATATATCCAATATCTCCAATTTCTCTCTTTTTAAGATGCAACATGAGAAAGGCACAGAAAGAAGTAATCCTTAAGCGAAAATAATGCTTATGCAATTCAAAACAAATAAATAAATAAACCAGCTATCAAAACAGTAAATTATTTATTCTATTCTTTTTGTCTTTAGTGCATTACATCGGTCTTGATGCAAGGTTGAACTTAAATACTCAGGCACTGAACTGTGCTGCTCTTATACTTTCTATGGCTTTTTTTTTAAGCTAAAGGCTAAAAAGAATAACAACAAAAAAAAACACGTAAGAGATTTTGTCTGAAATTTGGAAATAGTGCCTCCTGTTTTTCTGCACTGTTCACTAAGGTTGAACCAGAGGTCAAAATGCCCAGGACTGGGATTGAGGGGATAAGAAAAGAAGAAAACTACAACCAATACACAGGCATAGAAAGAACAGTTTGAGAGAAATTATGTAACCATCTCCTTAGCAAATAAAAACATAAGCCTAAGAAAAAGACAAGGAATAAAAATAAGTTTCTTGATAGGCTGCTGCCAAAAATTTGAGTCAAAGAGCACTGTTTGCGGGGTCCCAGCTACCTTGCTGGGATTGCTTGGCAGTATGGCATTTTCTAGTATGGTTACAAGATTTCTTGTGACAACTGTCATAGTGTTGACAATTAAATAGCATGGGGGTTTTCTCTGTGACACAAAAATGAATGTTTGATATCACAGTCAAGCCAGTCTGAACAGGAGAGAAATCTTATTGTCAACTGTCAGCTTGACTATTGCCTGACCCCTCACCTTTCTTTCCCTGTATTTACTTTTTACATGCACCTCCAAGTCAAGAAAGTACCTCCGAGTTAAGACAGAAGTCTAGGCAAGTCTGTGCTGCTGCAATATAAAGAGGAAGAGACCAAGCTAAAGAACTGCTACCGTGGTGAGACTTGGGGAGCACAAACCTGCATAGACAGCAAGTTCCCTAACGTAGGATGTAACTAACCACAGATTCAAAATAAGGGAAACGGGAAGAATTTATAGTGGTATTTGACATGTAACTCCTTTAGTAATGTCCATTTTGAATTCTTTATTCGGCTTTAAATGATTTTGAGCAATATAAGTTAAATGACAGTCACCAGTAATAAAAAGGACTAAAAGAGCAGCCATTCTCCAACAAGCAAAGAGTTTCGACTGGTAACAAGTATATCTAGTCGCTCACATCAGCAATGGAGCTGCCAAAATTGCTCAGGAACATGCAGAAAAAAGTAAAAACGAGTGAGAACTGCATAGCTTGCAAAAATACTGTTCGTGCTTTCAGCATAAAAAATGCAGGATGTGCCTGCTCTCCGGGTAACTTGGGAGAGAGATGCTGTGTATTTCCTGTTATCCTCAGCCTTGTGACGCAGAGCACAGAGGAGGAAAAAAAAAAAAAAAAAAAGAGAGAGAGAGAGAGAAAGAAAAGTCTGAAAAAGAAGAATAGGGATAGAAACAAAGGGATGGAATGAAAAATAGAGGGCAGTAAAACAGTGGATAAAAGAAGACAGACATACAGAGATACAAAAAGAGGTATATCGTCAGATGTATCTGGAAAAAGTACATAACCTTGCAGGGAGGAAACTGTGATGGGGAAAAATTGAGTATATGGGTGAGGAATCAGGGAGTGGGTTTAAAAGCCGCAGTAAAGACCAAAATGGCAAAGGGAGATGAGTTGGATAAAGAATCAAATGAGGAGAAGAGATAATTTCAGGACAAGGACAGTTCAAAAGCCACAGAGAAGAAAAGGAAACTCTCAGCAAACACAGAGAAACTTCGATGATCCTCCAGGATATTCCCTGCTGGACCTTACAACAGAATCCAAAACACGACAGTCACACTATTCCTGTTCATCAGCAAGCACTACTTCCTAATGCTGGTCCTATAACCTATGCTGGAAGACAACCTATAAACTGTAACAATGTCTGTAAATTCAAGTGATAAAAGTCAATGTGCTTGATGTAATGTTTCCATTTGAATGATTCATAGGAGCTTAATGCTTCATAATGCAACTTTTGTTTTTGATGCCTTTTAAAACCGCGAGGGTTTACATGCAAAATTATCTGTAAGAATGACACCTACAGTGCAGAGTATCTTCTGCAAGAGAAGGAACATCTAGAACTAAAACTTCCTGATGTCATTAAATGTCTCGCTCATGTGCAGTTAGTGCAATAACTTTTTAAAGCTAAATCATATATTTTTATGCAGCATACGTGTCTCAGTCCCAAGATGTGCCTGTCACCAATGGTGGTTTCATAAAAAAATGTAAAGATTGCATGTAAGACACTTATATCATCTGTTACTTATATAGTACCAGAAAGCCTGGCTTTACGGTTGGCAAGCTACTCTGCAAAATCAAAAACTAGACTCTTTCTGTCAGAGAACTTCTATGTACTGCTGGACAAGCCACCTAAGGAAACTTTTCACAAATAAGAAGTACTTGCTTGTTCCTCACTTGTGTGCATTCAGCTTGACACACTGAAGTTTGATTTGTGGAAGTGCTGATTATTTAAGAGTCAAAATGAAGTTAATGAGAGCTAAGCTTGGAATAAGTGACATTTAACATGAAGCATTCTGAAAAATCAAAACCTATACTTCTCAAATTGTGTACCTAAAATTAATGCATGTTTTTGACCTCTATCAATGTATGTCTCAGTTCTTATTGTAAAAGGGGGATAAATAGGTGACCTCAATTTACAGGGTTTAAAGAGTAGTTTAAGTTCCAGGGGAAGCGAGTATGCAGTCAGAGAAGATCCTAAATATAAACCAGCAAAAAAAATACAGCAGTACACATAAGACAATCAAAACCAAGAAAGCTTTTTTGTCCCCTCTAGCTTTAACACTTACAGAAGAATTCTATTAAAAAAAGATGGAAAAAAACCCTATATGTACAATCGCATAGAACTGAGATTGCAGAAGAAACTATGATGCTGGAATTATGCAATACTTGTGTACTTAAGCATGACCTTAACAATGTTATACAAGTATGAATGTTTTGTATGATGATTACTTTGAGGGATGAAATATGGATTTTTGAAGGGAAATTGTTTTGAAAGTCTAATATGATTGCGTGCAGTATCTTTGTAAAATGCTTTCAGTATAGATTGAGAGGAAAGTTATTTCCTGGCATTCTCTTCAATAACTACTGAAAGTGGCTGTAAACTACGGGACACTTTCTTGCTCTATGTACAGAAGAATGAGGATGCAATTCTGCATCCTGGTTCCACTACCATTACAACCATCCTTCTATCCACTCTGATCAAACCCTAAACCAAATTTGGTTATGCAGTACCATCTAAACAGCTCTCCTACTCCTAATCAGAATTGCTGAATTAACCTTTCCTTTCCTTGCTGCTGCACTCCCTGTTATCCTTTCCCTTCAGATAAAGGCAAACTATGATATGAAATACTCTTCCTGATATAAAATTGCAAATACTTGCTGCTTTGGACAGAATCCAAAGATGTTAACTTAGTAATATAGCCCTTGAACACACACAAAACACTACAAAAAGTTTTCAAATACTCTATCAAATCTCCAAAACTCTAATCTAAATGTTCATTAAAAATGCAAGCACCTCAATACAAATAACCTATCTGCAAGTTTCTTTTTCATTTATTACTTCTATAATTATTTTGTTGTTGTATCTCCATTATTCAATGAGAAATTGAAAAACTAATTCATTAGCTTTTAGCTACCTTGAAACAATGTGCAAGCACAAATTAACTTATGAAATGTATTGACACTAAGTCTATCATAAGCAAAATGAAGCATAACTGAATATCTGCAAGAAATACAATGAACAGAATTTGCTGAAAGAAATACAGGGTAACAAGAGTTAAGAAAAGAGAAAAGAAGCACAAATAATGAAAGAAATAACAAAGTTCAGGAGTTAAAGTATTAAATCTAAAATCATGGGATAAAATACCTTTTAACTTAATCAAGGAGTTTTTACTGGTACTGGATACATAAAATGCAACATCAAAATGTGTATTATCTCTTTTTTTTCTTTCTTCTAGAATAAGCCTTTTGATACTTGATGACCAATGTACTGAAGAATATTTCACTCGCCACTGAAATGCCACAGCTCTATGTGAAAATACAGCTATTTAACAGCATCCATCAATAAAACAAATAGGTTGTCAAAGCAAATACAGGTGCATACAGTGCCTAATGGAAACTCCAACAGGAATTTAATCAGAGAGTGCAATTACCATTCCAGGAATTTGACCACTTCTCTGAAGTTAAGACTTCTAACCTTGAGAAAAATGACAGTCATCAGTTATTTTCTGCCTCCTTATTCCATTATCTCAAGTATTTCTAAGGAAATAGTTCACTTAATATTTTGAAAGAAATATTCTTACCTAGAAAGCATGCCCAGAGGTGTAACATTAAGTGATCCCATCAACATTGCCAGGGCCATCCCTGGGGCTTCTCTCTCTATTACTTCTTTAGTGGCCTGTAATCAAAGATGAAATGGCAAAGTGAGTGAAAAAAATGAACAGGACAGTTAAATCTGGGGTAGGAATATCTCCTTTATTTGTTTCAGACTCCAAAGATGTTCATGATAAATTCTTAATACTGAAAGCTTTTAAAGAATTTTCTATTGGCTGTAAAATAAGGAAAGGGAGTGGGACAAAACACTGTTAATTGAAATTTTAAAGTCAGGACCCTAAATATGTATGAAACATTAATCAACACCACAAAAATTATGGCTCTATCAGAAGAGAGTATGGGAAGTAAACAGAGAGAAGATTTAATACGAAGAGACTACTAAATGTTGCTGTCGCCTTCTCCTCGATCTCGCTTGCATTTTCCAGCTGAGATTTGCTCAGGGATGAGAAGAGTGAATCAGCTTGAGCAAAAGACACAAAAAAAAAAAAAAGAAAAAAAATTGCAAAGGGAAGCCCATGTAGCAGGCAGGCAGGCAAAGAGTAAAACGGTAATGGAAATGGGCAGAGGCCGAAGCCTTCCCTTTTGATCACGTCAGCAAAATAGCGATTCCAAACAGGCTGATGGCCTGCGCAGTGGGCATCAAAAGGCTGACAAGCGGAGTCTGGAAATTCTTGTCCTTTTGGTCCCTTTTGCACACAGAATCACCTGGGAAATTATCTTCCAAGGACATGCATAAGTCCTTCCTTCCTAACATAAACATTCTCAAATGAAAGCAGGCATTCTGTGTTATAGTCCCCCAAATTCTAACTTTAGTTCCAACTTCACACTTCAGAGGAAGGTTACGATCCCCACCGCTGTCTCACTCCTGTCACAGCTGTAGCTGTTCATTGGATCTTGATTCAGGCACTAAATCAAAGTTCTAAGTTATTTAGCACAACTGAGATGTTAGCAAAGCTCATAAAATTGTGAAATCCATTGTAAAATACCCAGCAAATGGCCATGCTTTGATGGTACAACTAATCAAAAGGAACAACAGAAAAGTACTACTTTAACTTGAGGAATCTCCGAATAAGCTAAATTTTCCTGGCAGTTTAATACAGTAAAATAATAAAATGGAAGAAAAAACAGACACAGGGTCTTGTGGAGAAGATTACTTTATAAATCAGTACTGTGTACTTTGGTAAATACCTAGTTTACAAATAGAAATACAAAGACACAGAGAAGAAGAATGGCAGAGTTAGTCAATAACATCACTGTAAGGACGTAGGAGTCCTAACTGCAAAGCACTATACTTAGAACACTTTACAGAAAGAAATAAAACAAACAACCAAACAAAAAAAATCAGTGCATCTATTCCACTGGCCATAACAACATATATTGCCACTTACATTTAACATGCTTTAGAGAAATATATCAGCAAACATCAGGCACAATTATCAAGAAAAAAGGCTTGGATCTACTAACTATAAGCAAACTCAGCATATACTCAGTTGTGGGAAGCAGCAGCTGTGACTTTTACCAAACAACTTAAATTCAAGGCTGAGACCATCAGTTTCCCTTAATTCAAGCATAGCACATGGGTTTTAGTATCTGCCATCTTCCATTCAGAAACAAAACAGCATATAAATGCAACCTACAGTCTGTATTACCACAAAAGGAAAATGAGAAGAAACAGGCTAGAAACAATGTAGGATGTATTTAAAACTAAAAGCTCTCCAGAGAGGGAGATTGCCAAAAAGCTGAGATATTATCAATTGCATAATAAAAATTCCAAAGACTGTCCATACAGCTGATGATTTTTGTACTATAGATGAAAAATGCATTGCAATGGTGTAGAAAGAAAAAACAGAATGAAAAATACACTGAATTTTGTGTGTGCATATGCTGGGAGTGTATATCTATGCTTTTTATTTTCAGCTAATACCATGCTTCAAAGCTATCCAAAACTAGTTTTAAGTATAAAGCGTATTTGAGATTTCTTTTCTTTTGCCCTTGAGCACAGTGACACTTTGAAGATATCATTAGTTAAAATTCTGAAGAGGCTTCAAAGGTAGTACAAGATGCAAAAGAGTTCCATAAACAATGATCTTGCAGCTCAGGGAGTCCTTCAATGAAATTCACGTCCATTTGCTAACTTCACAAGAAAAATGACCTTCACGAAAAGTCACTGCTAGCAGGCAATGTGATTATTAAAAATGTATAGACTTAGCAGCAGCAAAATCTGAAAGGGCAGAAAGCCCAAACAGCTGTATAACCCTCAAAATACACTTCTAAATACATTTCTTCCAAAATATACGTGTCTACATTTATTACTTCAGGCAGACTTCTATAAACTGGGGAGCACTGTCTGCTTTCACATTTGCAGCCTAACCAGATAGATTTAATCAAAATGGCTGCTGCTACGTAAAAACCTTTCACAGTGACAACTGCTGTTTAAATCAGCCACCAGAGAATCCAGCCTTGGCACGTCCTTAACTAATGCATATCTTAAAATGCGCAGTGCATAGGAACTGCAGTCACCATGTCACTAGCAGCACTTTCTTAATTACATAACATATATATTTCTATAATATATATACGGATGCATATACACAAAGGTGTATCTATATAAAAGAATAAAACTAGCTGGGCTGTAATGATTTGCAAATACTTTGCATCTATCTCTGTCAAGTGTTAGTTTCCACGAACAGCTTACTGAAGTGCTGTTCACCAGCTTTTCTGATGCTTCTTCCCAGAGAGACTAATGTCAAGCCCTATCCTCACTTGTGTTCACCTCATAACTTAACTGCTAATATTTACCTGCATGCAATTTATTAAAGATTTATAGTGTCTCAGTATCTTTACATTTTACCAGTACTCTAGAGAGGGCTGAGTTAAGATTGTTAAAACTTTGTTTCATGGGCAATTTTAGATACTTTTAACCATGGTTATGAAAAATAAATCACTAAGCTTGTGACTTCCTGAAGCTAGCCCCTTGCAATGCTAGTAAGTCACAGTTTTCCTTTGCTGACTTGACAGGACTAGAGGCTACTGGGGTTTTGGGACACCGTGCAAGAGGGAGAATATAATGAATGTACTAAAATCATGAGATTTAGTACACTTATCACAGTTAAAGACTGAAATATTTTAACATTTACAGAGTCAGATGTTTTCAGACTGGCAGATTCACAGGCCTACAAATAAATATGTTTTTATTTCAGGTCCCACATTATTTAATATTTTTAAATTTTAAGACACTCCATAATCTCATTACTACTGGCACTAAGCTTATGAATTTTCCTTGTTTGAGATGAAACTACGAAACAAAGTAGGAAAATCTACCACAGGGTTCTTGGTTCTCTCACCATGAGCCAGCTTTTGCCTGTTGCAAAAATGCCACAGTATTTCTGCAAAAGTGAATCACAAATCAAGACTGTTGCTCCTGGCTCTCTCACACCAGTGATGATGACACTACTCCGTAGGTAGGACAAGGAAGAAAATGAGGAGATTTCATTCAGCGTCTTTACACTGATGCCTTCATCAGGACTACATCTACACACTGACTTCTCAAGCCTGAGGCTTATGAGGTGTGAAAAATACTCAAGTAAATTTGGAAGAAATATTAAAACAACACCGAACAAGTTGTCCTATTTGCTCCCTACTCCCTTACAGTGGTGGTACAAGACAGACAGATGGAGCCAAGGTACAGGTGGAAGACATATGTTCCACAGAATAGAATCTCCATTTGGAGATAAATGTGTAAGTTAGGAAAGACAAGGAAATGCAAGAGAGGCAATCTAGAGTTTAGAGACAGATGAGGCTTGCAGTTGCAATGGGAGAAGCTCTAAGGAAGCCTAAGCAGCATATGGAACTGAGGACTCTCAGAGGAAACCTGGGCAATCAGATAAGAGCGCAGCGACGACAATTGAATGGAGTGGGATGGAAACCAGTGAAAAAAGGTGGCTTGGAGGAACAATAAATGAGGGAAAAATTTCAGGAGAAGTGAAAAGGAGACAGGATATGATGGCACTGTAAGGCTGGGAAGCAACAGGATTGGAAGCAGTCGAATAGTAGTTTCTACTTCAAAGAGAAGGTGGTGGAATAAATAGAGACTAACAGAATTAAATAATTATTGCACAAAACTTACCCAGTATTTAATCACAGTGCCTATGAGAGCAATTTTTCTTAGCTATTTCATTGTGATATGAATAAACCCCAAATCTTTTCAAACACAGTTTTGGTTGTTTTCAAAGTGCCTTTTCACTGGAGTTAGGGCATTATGCACCCAAACTAACTGAGGTATTTTTAGATATCTTTGATGTAGCTGTGGTTGCTTAACAGATGGCTCGCTGCCAATTGCTTCTGCAGAGTCCTCTGCCGCTTCATTTCCTTCTCTGCCCTGCACGTAAATACAGCCAGCTCAGTCTCTAACCTGTGGAGGCCCTTGCAGGCAGCTTCGGCAGCGTACACCCACTGCACACTGATTTAATTAAGAAACCTACGACTCCTCTTTTACAAATGCTCAGAACCTCCCTCCCTGTCTTTCAGGTGTTCGCAAAGGCAAAGTTGGACCTCTTAAGACTATGTAATGATCTGCAGCATTTTTTATTCCTTTCAGCAGTTCTGTGAGGCTAATATAGATCTATGTTTTCAACTAAAATGTACACATGAGACTGGGAAGTCATAATAAATTTGATTAAATTAAGATGACCAAAATAGACTGTTAGAAATATTTCTGTTGGAAAAATTCAAGTCTGGCTCGGCACAGCATATAATAAAGCTACAAAATACTGTGGTGCTCCATATGTAAGAGTTTATGCAAATTATGTCATGAATGAGCAAATTTGCTTATAATTTATATTTAACAGACTACAGAATTAGCATAGATAATGGATTACAGCTATTTTGAGCTGAAAGCAGGAGTCTTGGGAAGGCCTAACAAAACAAGTTCCAATATTCCCCCTGCAACAGAGATGTCAGACTGCTATCAAATCTCAGATGACTGGACAAAGAAATCCAGGGATAGACCAGTCAAATATGCAACAAAAATGTCAGTCACGTCTTTCAGTGAGATGTGTAAGGGATGGACACATCAGGAACAAAAACTGCCTCAGCTTGGAGCTGAGATACCTTCTTCAAGGTTACTCAGTACATCTCTGCTGGAGATAACACATATGCCTGTAATTTATATTCACAAGTCAGCTATTTCAGTTTATTCTCTACTTCCCTACCCGTATTCTGCAGGGAAGAAAGTAAGAGTTTAGAAAGATCTAAACTAGAACTTCAAGCCTAAAAAATTAATGTACCTATTTTTTCTACTAGTACAGTAAGAAAGAAAAGATTGCAGCAATTCACTTCTTTCAGTACCCATTCTTTTAAATGGACATCAGATTTAAGTGACCCAAAGTCTCACCATCATGATAACTTTCCTTGAAATTTCCTTCCTCCACCCAATATTCTGCATCAGGAGAGGATGGCTCCCAGAGGTAGATCCCTCCCTGCCCTCCTAGGACATTTGAGAGACTACTTCCACAACGCCACATGCATTTCACAAGTAATTGCCAGAGAGTAACCATTTCCTGAAGAGTAATTATCACTGACTTGATGTGGGCATGTACATAGTGTCAGCTGTGTCACCCTCCTGCAGTGGAGAACACCTGACATCAGTGCCCACAAGCCCCTGTGGACCACTGGTGCTACGTGGATACCAGGCCAGTGCTGTTCTATCATGGGAGCCTGTTCCTCCTCATTAAGTAACCACCCAGGCTCCTTTCAGGTGTACAACAACACCCGAATCAATCCGAGTCTGGTGATTCTCCATTCAGATGCTCCTGTTATGTCTTTTTGATGGCAAATGCTGCCGTGTCTGTCATATGCATAGTGACATACACAGAGAGTTCTTCCAAGCTTGTATGACTTTGTTTTGTCTAAAACAAAACAGGTCTAAAA
This sequence comes from Tinamus guttatus, assembly GCF_000705375.1. The sequence continues at coordinate 41,208 of NW_010585759.1, read as the reverse complement.
TTATAAGGGGCCTTATTCCATCTCCTTCTCCCTCTTCTCAATGGCCAGTTTGGTATACACTCCCTTATGACATGACAGAATTCCATGTGCCTTTTCCTCTTTTTTTCAAATCAACTCTACATACAGTGAAAGATGGATGAAACCCTTATTAATGTAGACAACTAAAACGGAAACCCACAACCTGGTATACCTGCGCATATCCGTAAGACACTTCCCATGGTAACAGTTCTGGCTCATCTGAAGTCTGCCTGCGTTCTCAGCATGCCCGCACCGGCTCTGCTGCCAGCAAGATCCCAAATACTGTGGAATGACAGGGATCCCTAGATTTTATCTACGTGAGGAGCAAGTGTCACAATGATTGCTGTTAGATTTGATTAAATATAGAAAAAGAAAGCCTACTTCTCTGTGCTCTCTTTCTTACTGTATCCATGATTCTCTGTGCTCGTACCCTGCCCCTTCCAAATTCCCTTTCACTCACTCTCTCCAGTGGGATTCATCATACTATTCATACGACTTATCATTATCTAAAGACTGAGGAGGCTGGGGATGACTCAGATATCCTTCTTATTTATAAACCAATATCAGCACATGGTTCTGTCAGGAGATTTCCACCATAATTTATGAAAATGAAAAAATATATATTTGGTTGCAGTACCTCTGAAAACACTTCAATGACTTCTGCAAGACCCATATATATATTTAATTTACAAGAGCTGAGATTAATGATATCGTTATTTTTTAAGCAAAGAATTATCAGGAAGTGTATTACATAATCAAGAAAGGCCTATGTATAGCCTTCCTGAAAGATCTTTTTTTCATCAGTTGAAATCAAATTACTCTAGAGATTTCCTTCGTAATACTCAGTTTAATTTTTATTTACAACTCACGAAGAATTTGAGGAAAGATGCTTTGCATTTTTATACACAGTGAACCTGAAAAGCTAAATGAAATCAGTAGAAAAACAAAACTTGGACAAGCAACTTGTGTCAGTACCTCTGTAGGTTTCTACGTTTTGAATTAGCTCTGATTATAGCAGATTTACACAAATTCGCTGACCTCATTCACTTAATAGAAATGTTAACGAAATTATTGCACCTGAACAATAAAGCCATATGCATTTCTCATTAAAACCATGAATAAAGTAATAATCAAATTTCTTATATTTCTTATCTTGCTTGATAAACTTTTTTAATATAGTAAATAAACATTTTAATCAGCAATTTTAATTAGTCACTAGTAAATTTGTAAAAAAAAAAAACATTTAAGCCAAACAAACTGACCTTAATTTTATGATACTGCTCACCCTAAACAACACTGCTCACTAAAACAACAATCCTTTTTAGAAACAGTTAACCAACCACATAGAACACTTACAAAATGCTTTTCTATGCTATGAGGAATGCATTTAGATTCTGTGCAGATTTATGCAGCCCGCCAGATGCTATGTTACAGCTGGATGATGATGCGTTAAGTCAGTGTCAAAAGACAGTGTATTTGTACAAGGGGAGAGGTTAAGGGGATGAGTATGTTAAAATAACAGTTGGAAACAAGCCCACTATACTTGATTCTAAAAAAGGGTGAGATGGATATTTTCTTTTCCAGTCCTATTTTTCACTTACAAACTGCTATACTCCCTATTTCAGCCCCATTTCATGTTAAACTGCATTCCTAGTTGCTCGATAAAAATAGCACAACAGAAGATTTGCTGGAAAACTAAGGTGATACATTTCTGCTATTACAGAAAAATTATTAAAATGTTATTTATTTGCTGTTACTATTTGCTTTAACTTTTCCCTCAATTACCTCAAACTGTTCCATGGAATATAAGTTACATTGTTCATCATATCTTTTATAGAAATTAAGAAATTGGAAAAAAGTGTGGACTTTGTTCTCAGCATATCACACAATCATACATTAGAAATGAGCTAAAGTTCTTAATGTGTAAATAAGAACTCTACAATAAATGCAGCAATGACAAAATTAGCCAGTGTTCTGATAAATAGAGAGTTCTCTCTCAGATAAAACACCCTACATTCTGATTACGTGTACTGTTGTTTTGATTATGTATCTACGCCAAAATGAGACAGGGTAAAGTTTGCTTCATTTCATACAGAATTAATGCCAACTTGGGTTTCCTTACACAGTCAAAAATGTATTAGATGGTGAGGAACAAATTGGATATGAGGAACAAACCCACCCCTTTGCTCGGTTGTGATATTAACACCACTTGAAGTGAAAAGATCCCATTCTTTGGAGACTCTCATCCCTACAGACAGAACACAAATCTGTCAGCAGAAATATATGCTGCTTTCTCTGAGGATTTGCCCAGCCTGTTCGACAGTGAAAGAACTGAGTCTTTATTTGCAGTTTGATTCTCAAAATAAAAGCTTTTGCAATGCTTTAACTATGAGCCACTTGTTACCAAGGCTGAGATGTGGAACCTTTTTCTCTTGAGACCAGCAGCAGCACTGTCTACTGTAATTACTGCCTATAGTTTGGTACCTTGTGTCAAATATGAATATTGCCTATGAATGTTCATGGGAGTTTCTTCCACATGCACCTCTTTCAAAGGCTCTAAGACAGTCAATGTACCATTGAAAAATAACAAACCATCCCTCCTCAAATACACCTACACTATAAAGGATGGAATACTCAGTGATAATTCTGCAAGAACATATCATGCCAATTCCAATATCAAGGAATTGCAAAGAGTTTTTCACTTTCTCTGAAGATTCCCTTGCACAGCATCCTTATTCCCAAGGTAAATGGTAAAGTCTAACAACAAAAGCTTTAAGGCAGCTTTACCAAAACCTAAAAGCTCATTGAAATGATTCTTCGGTGAGATCCAATAACAGAATATATGCCTCAGAGTCTAAGCAGCTTGTTCATATAGATGTACCTGAAGGACGCCCTCAGTCGAACTGAACAATTTAACTGAACAGACTCTAAAAACCAAAGTGACTTAACTATGCATTTCTGTCAAGCAATTCACTATATACAGGATTATTTAATTCCTGGCACACATCATCATTTTTTTTTTAAATCCTCACAGATTCTCATGGAAAGAACTAGATGAGAAATTTTGTAAAGAGAAGATGGAATTTGATGCTCTTAGGACAAGGTCATGACGGTCTTACAGCACTATTATTCAGGAACACTTTCAGCCCATTATCTTTAACACAATCCCTTTTCACTTTAATACTGCAAACAGTAAAATCTAGATAATTCATATCTCTTACTAGAGCTCTCAAAACTGCACAGTGACTGTATATCTCCTACCAAAAAAGCAACATTGTTAAAAAGAAAAAAGTGCTGGGTTGAAAGTGATGCAGTAGGGAGCATATGATCAGTATAATATGCCTACCTTTTTCCCTGAAATTTGTTTTTATTAACTAATATTTTACATAGCTAATAATACAAAGCATATATAAAATGTTTTCCCCTAGCTTAACCTCAGTTAAAAATTCCATTTAAAATTTTGGCTAAAGCTAATTTTTTACAGTTTAAAAGATGCAATAATATCTTTCATATTCTAGTCAAAACCAGCTCCATCACATAATAACTCTTCTCAGCTGTACCAATCTTTTGTATACTTTCATATTAGTGCAAATTTGTACTGTACAGATGAATATCCTTTCATCTCCTAACTGCTCAGTTCTTAACTTTGAAACCTCTGAAACCTCTTATTTTCATGTAGGCAACTCTTCACTGAGATAGCTACAGCAATATAATTACTATCTATCTAAGCATATCCCAACCTTGCCCTACCCCAAACACACTTCATGAGACAATCTGGACCTAACTTCTGACAGCAATAAATTTTGCAGAAAGCTTTTTTGTCATTTCTTTAAAAAAATAGTTCGTTAAGCATGGAAAGCAGATTTATTTTTATGCTAGCAGTGATCACTGCGGAAAGCTGAAGCTTCTAACCGGTAAGGCAGAACATAGTCTTAGACAGGCACAGGGAAAAACTTAGTCCTTCCTCTGTACACTGGACTGATTAGATAGATCTGGACTCCTGCATTAAATGCCAAGTCGCTCACTGTAACAGCAATGTGGTTCTCATTCAGAGAAGTACCTCCTAAAATTTTAAGTCTAAACAGGCAGATTAACTTAAAATTTAAATTGCAGTATTTCAACATAATGTAAATGGATAAAAAAGACAGTACTTCAGAATAACAGAGATACGATAAACATATAAATTTAGTTGCTCAATATTTTTCTGTTTAATTCAGTCTATTCTTTAAAACTAAACCAAAAAAAATGAGTAGAAAAAAGAAACGACAAATATACAATATTTATTTGGAGAAAAATAGCCTGTGTTAAAAACATGGCAAGCTATCAATTGCGGGGAAAAAAAAAAAAAAAAAAAAAGAGTTCCAGCCAGGTTAGTAAATTCATTTTTCCTATGCCTATCCACTGAAAAGAAAACTCTACAGTTACAGACTGCCTCTTGCCTGCAAAGAGCAAAGGTGATTTAAAAGCAGCTTCTCATTAAGATGATGTCAGAAACAACATTAGTAGGACAAAAAAGAATCCAAGGAACCAAAGAAACTTCATGTCTTTCATCTTCTCATTCCAGGAAACACAAACATTGAACATCAGAATTTAGTAAAACTTGCATGAAATGTAGAAGAAATTGAGAGACACGTTATTTTTTAGGATTTCTGTGGATGCACTCAACTATGTTTACCACTGGATAAGCAAAGAAAATTTTGTTTGAAAAAAAATAAGCTCTAAGAAAGAACTCCAAGAAGGAAGGATATTATACATATTAAATAGCACTAAGCCATTGAGCTTTTCACTGTTGAAATGGAGACAGTAACCCAAACCCTAAAATACAGCTTAAAATGTAGGTGTCACTCAATTAGCCTCAAAATCATCAAAACCTGTTTCTTCAGGGACATAGAGGATTGTCACAGTCCCAATAGAAGCTTATTTTATAACCTTCAGTTTATACAGAAAAATATTTTTTTAAAAAAAGGCTAATTACATTCTAAAAATATTTTATGAAAGCAAACAGCAAAAGTGGAAAAAATGTAGTGTTGCTACAGCATAATAGGACAGCAATAAAAGACTAAATTAAGCAAAAATTGAGATGCAATACCAGATAAGATTTCCCAAGCATGAAATCTACTGAGCTTTATCAATCTTGCAAATGAAGATACTTGAATGTATTGAAATTCTAAAACCTGTCTGGACAAAACAACAAAAGAAATGTACTGTGGGGAATAATTCTGCAGCACTCACTGAGGAATGGATAAGTAGTTCTTTTTTTATGTCTAACATTTGGGAATATATTAACCAAGGAAATTCACTGTCTTGAAGCCACAGATATTGTCTCAACAAGAAATCAAAAAGAGACTGCATTTTGACCATAGTATTAGAAAAATGTAAATATCTTTTTCTAACCTGTACTCAAATAAAGAACATATGAAGAAAAGGAAACCCAGAGGATATCATGTTTATTTTTTCCCAGATATATTCAGCAGAACAAAAGAAAAAGTCATGGGTTACAAATTGTAATACTAAAAAGTAATCATATAAAAGCAGTATAGCATTGCTTCTTAGATCTACCTTGAACATGCATCTCTCCATTTTTTTTTCCAAGAAAAAGGTTTTTACCACTAATTAAACAGGTAATAGCAGTCTCACTGCAATTTACTCTGCCTTACTATACCTTCAACAGAGTTGTTACATAAATTGTGACCGCAGAAGTTTTCTTCACTGCTGATGTGTGAATTAAAAGGCATATATCTTCTTTAGAATTGCATATATCATCGGAGGCATCCATGCCAAAAGTTAAACAAATATGACCATTATATACACAGATATAATAAAATTTGAATTCCATGGGATTTGAATTACTCTGTAGGACACATTACTCTCAAAACAAAACAAAAAAAACAAGCAAACAAAAACAGTTGAAACTGAAATCAGTGATTATGAGGATCAGAACAGTGGAATCAAAGGGTAACCAATCAAGGATACCCTTCTGAGAATCAAGGGGTAACAAAATGGTCATGTTTAAGTTCATCTTTCTGAGAGCAAAAAATTGTATGTTATTCAGGAACAACAGAAAAAATAGCTATTCTGTTGCTACTATACTGAAAATCATCACAAGGAATACTTTTAATAGATAAAATTTAAAGCCTGCATGAACTTAAGGAAAAATTTTTTAACAGTGAGGGTGACAGAGCACTGGAACAGGCTGCCCAGAGAGGTTGTGGAGTCTCCTTCTCTGGAGATCTTCAAAACCCGCTTGGATGCAGGCCTGTGCCACGTGCTCTAGGTGACCCTGCGTGTGCAGGGGGGTTGGACTAGATGATCTCTAGAGGTCCCTTCCAATCTTAAGCATTCTATGATTGTGTGATCCTATGCATTAAAGTGAGAAGAGGATATGTGAAAAACGCTGTCCTGACAAACAATTTGGAGGATTTAGACACTGGAAATTACTAATACTAGAAATGCAAAAGTTTTTGACTAAACTATCAGAGATAATACGTAAGAGCCCAGGAAGAAGAAATAAAACTGAGATACGGTTAGGCTGATAATAGGAAATGTAGTCATCTTAGAAAGAGAGACTTTACATGGTGACAAGTCTCACAGCTCGTCATGAGTATTCCAGAAGTTAATGTCAAACCTCTTTCATTGAAAAGTGCACAAGTTAGATTAAAGAAATAGTCTAACAAAAACCAAAATGACAGAATAATTTTCTATTATTTTGTTTAATAAGTGATAGATCTTGATAGATGTTGTTCCCCAGGGTTTGTGTGCAAATTTTTCTTCTTCAATAAAATTATGATTAATTCATAGATTAAAATCTATTACATATTCTTTCAATTTAATACAGTCTTCTTTCTGCTGAGCAAAATATTTGTACCATAACTTGACCACTGCAGATACAAAACTGATTTTCCAGGATATCTTATACTAAAGCATCTGGAAAGCACCACAACAATTTTCCAGTAGCTCTAATGTTCAACCAAGAAAATGCACAGCAGGTCTATTTGCAGTCAGTGGGCTTCTCATGTTCTTCTGCACTCTAAGTCTATACAACCTGAACATCATGTGAAAATAAGCCATTTTCTAAGAGAAAATAATTAACATGATGTGCCAAAAAATGCCTTATGATTGCTGGGATAAGAAGTGAGCTCTAGATGTGTCCTGCAGTCCTACAGTGCTAGAGTAAATATTCCTACTTTTTTTCACATTCTCAGTTCAGACAATAACCTATGGAAGCAGCAAAACAGGCAAAGTAAAATGGAGAGTTAAGTCTCGGCGAAAAGAATTGCCATTCAGATCCATTCTAGTTGCCAGAAGCCTCAATAGTGTGAAGCTGGTGGGAAGTGAGAGACTCAGCCTACTACCTCTAAGAGTCTGTAAGGTTGTGAAAAAAATGTTTGGAGAAGCAAGGCGGAGTTGAAAATCCTGAGAAAAAGAGACAACACAAGAGTCTAGGATATTTTACTAGGAGTAAAGGTTAATGTTCGCCTGCTCTTCAGAACTTGATACAAGATATCTAGGTATACGTAGAAGTTAATGTGAAAACTGGGAGCACATTCCTGTTGGCTTTTATCTGGAACATTGTCTGCTATGCTGGGAACCGTTGCACGCAGTGTGAAGTTGGTGCTGGGAGCAAACTGCTATCTCATAGAGCATTTCTTATATTCCATAGTTAGTCTTGCACAAGAGGCATATGATTTAAGAAATGCTGACTTGTCTGTAAGATACTAGCTAGGCATAATTTAGCATATTTAGGGTGTCCTTGAAAATAGCAACAATATATATCTGGAGGGATTACAACCCAAAACTGGAAGAATGTTACAACTATTTTAATCGTAAGAAGGCTTTATTATGAAGTTAACAGGTTCATCATGACAGAATATTCATTATGGTTCTTGCTTGGTGCTGGATTCAAAAGCATTACTAGAAAACACTGTGAGGAAGCTGAAGTTGTGGAAGAGCTGAGTCAAGGGAGGTCAGGTGATTTGCATTCAAATGAAAGAAGCAAGAAATTTTCCTTTCTATTCTAAGATTTATTCCCTTGCCATAGACCTTACACATGTAGCTCAACCCTTATTTTAATTTGTGAAAAAAAAAATATCCTAAAGAAGGTATAAAAGTGGCAGTTGAATGTCCTCCCTGTACAGAGGGCTCAATAGATTGGGAAACAACAATTAGGGCATGCTGCAGTATGGTAATTTTACACTGATTCAGTGTCTTTTCTGGATTAGCTGCAACCTTATATTTTAAATAGGAGATTTGTATAATTCCTTATTCAGCTCATTGCATTCACTGTGTTTACTGGGCATAGCTCTACATTCAGCCCTTAATCTTTCTGAGCCTCAGCAACATCTTGTTTCTTTCTTTAATTACCTACCTTCCATGGAGTCTGTGAAAATTACTGTAGGTAGTATTTGTGATGTGTTTTAGTACTGGATTTAATTCTGAATAAAATATTACTGAACAGCCATACACCTAACCAAGTGAGGTATAATGGGAAGCAAGGACTAAGATTCAGGACCCCTTTTCGTAAGGAGGAAAAAGGGATCGAGCAGTTCTGTGAAGAGCTGGATGCAGGTATTGACAATAAACTTTTTCCTAGTATGTTGAACTAAATCAGATCATGAAGGAGCCAGATAATAGCTTTTCCCAATTCCTTACATTTCTTCGTAATTTTTCAAACTGGAGCATATTTAGAAATAAAATCTAGGCGGGTGGGCAGGACAGGATGATAGAAACGCCAGGCATAAGAGCAAGTGGAGAGGCCAGCAAAAGGGCAAGTATCGGTGAGTAAGCAGACTCAGAGAGCAGGTAGGGGACAGTGTAACCAAGAAGCAGGTGAAAAGGCAGGAGGGCAATGCCAGCCATTCAGCGAGCCCGTAAAGCAGTACCGAGCAGGCAGCAGATGTGCCAAGCAGCAGAAGACCAGCTCCCCGGCGGCAGCAGATGCACTGAGCAGGCAGCTGATGGCAGGCACTCAAGGTGGAGTCGGGCACAGGGCGGCAGAAGGCCAGTGCCCGCGTGCCATCAGACACGACGGGCGCAAAGTAGGCAACACGTGCCGTTCAGCAGATGGACAGGGCAGCGGGAAGTCACTATCAAGCAATTAGCTGGTCAAGAGGCAGTGCCAGACCACCAGGCAAAGAGCCGAAGCTGCAGGAGGACAGTGCCAAAAGGGCAGCGCGCAGAGAGAGCGCAACGAGTGCCAGGCATCCTCAGGCAGGTAAGGCAGCAGCAGACCAATGCCCGGGAATAATCAGATGCAACTGCCAGCAAGGAGGAAGCGTAAGTCTGTCAACAGAGTGACAGGCCAGCAGGGTGACAGTGCTTTTCCAACAACTGAGGATACCATGAATTAAACAGCCTGAAGAATGCAGATGCTCACCCTCTGGTAATACCATTAAGATCAATAGAGCGAACCATGAAAATCCACAAGAGAATAGCACACAAATGGAAACAGCAGATGAGTCTGGCCCTAGTGCTTGGGGAGGCCATGGGACCTTCCTATAAAACAAAAATATGAGAATCCACAAGAAAATCAAACAAATGGGAAAAATGTGTTTGGAAACTGTTTCTGATGATGATTAAAAAAAGCAAAAAAGTACTAGCAAAGAATTAGTTTGGAAATGATTGGGTGGGATTGAAGATGTTGCTTACCCCTCTCTGGAGCCCACATAATGGGAATGTTGGGAATTTCTGCAGCAGAAAAACAGAAGAGAAAAGGGATTTCTGACTCCCAGTTCAAAGAAAGCATGTCAGTTTAGGACTGGGTAACCTCTTTGGGCAAAAAATAAGAATTCAACTGAACTTTGCCCATCCCCAGCTACATGCCTTTACTGATGTTTCCAAGAAAATTTAAGAAGACCACATTACTTTTATCTCACAACATCCCACCCTTATTCCCCAAAACCACACTTACCTCTAGTGGAAGGTATATGAAAGGGGAAAAGGGATGATCTTGTGAGCTCATTCCCAAATCCACTCCAAAATAGCTTGTGAAGGTGAAAAGCAGTACCAGCGAGCCAATACAGGCCATTTAAGAGATAAACTGAAGAAGTTAATTAACTGATAACTCATCACTAGTGTAGGTTGGTGTTTCAAGTTGGCCTAGGTAAACCAACACTTTAAAAGAATTAGACTGGTGAGTCTTGTGGGGTAATCTTCTTCTACAGCAACAGTTGCAAAATATGAAACTTAACACCACTATTTTACCTTGAACCTACTGTTCTCTTTACCTTTACTACTCTCTGACATTTAACTTTTTTTAAGCATATTAACCGTGTTTCAGAAATCTTAGCTGCTGCTCTATTTCAGAAACACATAATCAGTCCTAGAATGTGAGAACGGAGAAAATCCCCACAGTAATGAGATTCAGTAATTTCACTCATTTGTCATTTCTGCCGTGAGTATTTTTATTCAGCATCTTAGTCACTAGAAGTCAATCAACCAGGAACCAAGCTTCACTATTTCTCTTAGAAGTCCACATTTTATGTGCATTTATCTGCACATTAATTTATTCCAGTCACACTGAAAGCCTACATTTCACTTTGATAATGTAACAATATGTAACAAAAGCCCAGCTCTTCCCTCTTCTGCAAACTGTAGAGAACCTCGGCCACAGAAAGGAAACACTAGTTCTACTGTGCATTGCTGAATTAGCATTTGGGTTGGTGATAGAAACACTGTCCCTACAAATCTGCTGTGTATCTATATGTAATAAAGCTTTTAAGAAACGATATGGCAATAATAAGCTGATGGATCATTATTTATGCAGATTTTCTGGGTATTAACTCCTCTTCTTGCGATCTGAGCATGGCACAGGGATAATAGGGACTAATATGCCTTCAAATTGTGATCATAGAAGAGTAATTTCTTCCATATCAAATGCTGCTACTTGGACTTAGAACAGAGTAAGAGGAAATCTAGACAGAGGAGAACGAGAGATTTGTGCTATATAATTAATAATGACATAAGCTAGCCACTAATAACATACACTAAATGACTTGACTACAGTACATATTAATACCATAAAGTAAATTGGTACTTGAAACAAGTAATTGCAGTTGTATCCAATCATGGAATTTTGCGGCCAGCAGCCACAATACAACCAGAGATAGCTGTACCACATCAAGAGCAAAATCGCTAGCATCTGCTTTCCCCAAAAGGACATCTTTTGATGCTCAATGAAAATGAAGTAAGACAAACTGATGTCAGTGGACCATGAGACACCTTTCATTTCCAGAAGAAAACTGGACTTGATATGTACAGAAAGTTTAAACAGCTATAACAAATAAACATTAGACTACGCACCTCACTTCATTAATTTGGGTATTCTCATTACAAAATAATTGGGAAAAGGAATATATGCATGAAGCGACAAGTCAAAAATAATTGTGTTTTCTCACAATTGCTGTGTTTTTTCTTCTCTCACAGAACACACAATGAATTAGCATTTTGCTAAATAAGCTTCCCTGTTCTATATAGCAGCAATTAAGCAAAGCAGGCAATGAACAATTATAATCCTAAAATGACAAGCAGAAGCCAGCTACTTTCCAAGACTCTCCTATTTTCTCTTCAATTAGTGGCTGCAAGTGCTCCTGCACTTATACAGCAGGCAAACGAGAAATACTGGAGCAAATGAGAAATTTTCTACCTCTCAGTAAGCACTAGATTTAATAATAAACTATTCTAATAGGGAGACATTTTGCTATTCTGATGCAACATGAGAAATATCAGTCAATTTCCATTTCTGATGCATATTAAATACAAATTAGTATTTGTCCTTTTTTCAGTTGTCATTTCCTTAAGCTGCCCTCACATAGAAGCCTTTCTAATGTGTCTATGCTTTTCTTTAATTTTCTTTATATCAAGCTTCTATTAAAGTTTTTGTGACAGAGCATGACCAGAAATAAAAACAACATTAAGGGTGATGATTACATAATTATGGGCCTGACAATGTTTTCAAGATTATTTTGCCTTAATGTTTCATTTTATTCAGTTCTGTTATCTGTTGTGACAAGGTGCTCTAATGCAAAATTAGAAATGCTTAAAAGGAAGATATTCCAGAAGTTCCAAGCTGAATATTCCAGTTATCCAGTAGTCCTCTGGCATTCTCCCCCAGTTAGAATATATGATAAGAATTTCATCAAAATATCTTTAAATTCTGGACATCTTGACATAAAAAATAGAAGCAACAAAAAAGTAAGTAAAATATAGGTAAGTACATGTTTGAATACAGAGAGAGACATAGATTTCATTAGGCACTAAAAAAAGAAAGAAAGTGACATCTAATTTATAACCAACTCACCATATGTACAGCACAGTTTTTATGGCTTCTTCTTATTCAAGTTTAAAACACCAGCTTTCCCGACATTTTTGGAAGAGTATTTTTCAGATTAATAGTAGTAATCATTACGTTTTGTAATAGGAGAATGTGCACTTTGATTTAAAATATACGTATCTGTAAGAGTTAAATAGAATAGGTCTAGTCTTTGAAAATGCGACTTCCTGCTACATAGAGCGACAGGGCACAACTCTGTAACTTAGTGTCAATTAATATAAGATTATTAAAAGGATCTGGAAATGGATACTATATGCTTCTAACAGAGAAGTAAGTTTGCCCTCATGACAAAATACTGATCACTTCAGGATGCTGCTGATATACAGTTTTCAAAGCTAAATCTCAACTTCAGATCTCATACAGATACAGAAAATATTATTTTCTGCTGCTTTGAAAGTTTGCCTGCTTTCGTGGACGATGGACAATAAATTGGAAACTCTCCAACCATGAGAGGCACAAGACGGTTAGTTTTTATATAGAAAAATTACAGAATTTTAAGAAATTAAAGAATTTTTAATTCTTACAATTGTTAAGAATTTTCACTTAAATTCTGCGTTCTAGTATTAATTGTGGTCATTATAATTTCTATAGCCAGAGATTATTTCTAGACTTAACTGCATTGAGTTTCATGATGTTGAGATGATTTTCAAATAGGTTTTGCCACTAACATTTTTATATACCATATAAAACACATTCACCAGCCTAGAAAGTAATTAACACCCAAATAACTAATTATCAGAGGTAGCTAGAATAACTGAACTTAAAGAAACAGAAAACAAAAGGATTGTAGGATGTATCTAATGCTGCAGCTACAGTGCTAAAAATATCCAAGACAGCTAATTAAAACTGACAGAGGCATGTCTGTATGAAATGCGGGCATTACTGAATGAAGTGGGCATTTCACTTCAAAGTGAAGACCCAGTGCTGACAGAAAAAGAAACTTCTTTTTACTCCTGTGACAAGTATTACTCTTTTTGGTGTATTATTTGAGGAATTTGGGATCACCAGGGGATGAACCATTTGCCTGCCCACGGAATATGTAGTCTTCTTTCCACTTCCATTTTGAAATTATCTTGAAATGAAAAACCTTATTGCAAAATATAAGAGTGAGGTTTCCTGGCTTGTTACAGAAGTTTCATTTCTTAAGCTATATAAAACATTCAAATCATGTCTCTTGTTTTACTGTTTTCTTTTTTTTTTCCTCCCCCAACAGCATGCAAAAATTTCATACATATTGAAAAAGCAGAAACGGAATTAAGTTTACTAAGGCTTTGAAAAAGCTGAAACATGTCAAAATTTGATCCTCCGAAGCAAAGCCCAATTGGACTACTTGTCAGAAATTCTATTAATATTATTTTTAGGATATGATGATGAGCCTACTTTACATGCTAGGGTCAAATAACTATTAAAATAATATAATAGATAGTTGTTTCAGCACCCTTCAGCAGTATCATCAGACTTCTGCATTTTCAGAAAAGGGAGAGAGAAACGATTCATATAATCCTTCAGACTTGGGTAACAATTGCTTACAAAGTAATTTCAGGATTCATTGGATTAAAATTATCTTTCAGACACCATTTAACAGACACATAACATAAGGGTAGAACCTTTTTTGGCCTTTTGCACAGAATGACTGCATCATCCATAGCTTCTGTAAGGTGTGTAATAGGTCATACCTTCCACAAATAAAATCAGCTCTGATTTGACAGGATAAAAGCACAGACAATACAGGTCCTTTTTTTTTTCGGGAGAGGAGGGGTGGGGGGAGGAATTTATTCCAATGGTTAAACCCCCATCATTCAAAAAAAAAAAAAAAAATCCAAACCAACCCAATTAAAATCTTCTATTATACCTATTTTCTTACTGGACTTCTCTATCATCAACTGCTGTTGATCAACCTTTCTTCTGAAGGCTGAGTGTCCTTAGTGTCTGATTTGGTATTTCCATGGGAAAACAATAATGTACTTTAAACTAAGTCAATAGCTGCTAGTCTATGCTACCATAAACAAAACAGAGTTGCTTAAATCTCAAAGAAAATTTCTATCTGTCAAGTGTTCCCAGGTCTTTCTCCATATCCACTGTGTTAACTGAAACTTTCAAAAAAGTGAATGTCAGAACATGATGCATCTTTCCTATCATAGATGCATCAATTCCCTATGCAGAGAAAAAGCACACTCTGTATTCCTATTCCCTTCTTACTATTCACCATCTTTCTATTTCTCTATGTCCGGAAGGCTATAGAGCAACAAGTTGAGACACATGCACTTTTTCAATCCAGCAGATTAGCCAGATCCAGAGACAACGATGTCAGTTCAAAGCTGTTGCTTGTGCACTGAATATCAAGAATTTTATAAAATCCTCTTTCAATCAGAAAGACTATTTCTCAAAATCAGAGTTCTTTAGGAATGTTCCTTCTGCATATATTTACTTCTTCCTCTGTTTCTCCCCCCGCCTTCTATTTTTCTATGTAACTTCTGCAAATGGAGCTGAAATGGGATCTGGCTTCTCTCCCTCTCAATATAGCTCTCCTGGCAGCCCAGAGGTATTACCAGGCAATGACTGTGGGTTATGAGAGCACAACCATACTGCTCAGTGTTTTTGGCATGCTATCAATTTTTCCTGAGAAACTCATATAAGCAAAGAGAAAGTGTGCTTTCAAAGCACTCCATAACCCAGCTAAATCCAACTGGAATTTCCCAAAAAAAGGCACTCCTATAATGTGACAATGTACTGTGTACTGCAAATAATCAGTATACTGCTACTTTTTCAAGAAGCTGGTAACAGTTATTCAGGGAAAAAAACATTCTGCAACTAAGTATACTAATTCTGCTGTAGTAAAATCTTCCAAATCTGAGATTTTAAATTTCATTAAGGAATTATTGACTAAATACAGCACATATTTTATAATCCTCAATACACTATTTCAAACTCTTATTAAATTAAAAAAATAAGGTAGATTGGATAAAAAAAAGAATTAAATGTACCAAAAAGTGTCAGGGGAAAGATATCTTACAGAGTTGCTGATAAATGTCTCTAGCAGGGTAGTACAGAATTTAGTAGCAGTCTGTCATAGAGCAAGCTACTCTATTTAAGCATATTTACTGCCTCCAGATACTAGGTAAGTTGCATAACTTAGACCCTTTAGGTAAGCTTCCTTGGAAACCTAATTTTCCCCAAAGTTGGAAAACAAGAGTTTTTGAAGGGTCCAGAGAGAAGTTATAGGGTCAGACATCATACAAACACAGCATCCTTTATTATGTACTAACTTTACAAAGAAATCAAAATGAAAAGGAAGCCCCATATAGATTCATAATGGTTGTAAAAGACCTTCAAGTCCATTGAGTCCTTCAACACCACACCAGTTAAACCATGTCCTTAAGTGCTTCAACTACACTTTTCTTGAACATTGCCAGGGATGGTTACTCCATCACTTCCCTGGGTAGCCTGTTCCAGTTCTTGACTACTCTTTCCATAGAGCGCACCATTAGGTGTACTCTAATAGAGCACACCATCAGGTTCCACCAAGGAACACCATTAGAAAACCTGACGGTCTGAATCCCTGTTGTTTGAATCAGGGAGGATAAAAGGAACTGCATATTCCAGTTCAAGTATAGACCATGAAATGAAAGACGTTATTTGAAACGGCTCAGTAGGTTTTGGTTTCCTGGTGGAGAATGTCTGGTTTGGCGTCAAGAGTATGGTTATAACACGACGTACCTGTGGTGTACGCTTGCCTGAACATCTCCAAAGTTGAATGGGAATGAGGCATGCAGAAAGAGCACCTAACATTCACACACCATGAGGCCATCTAAGGACTACTTGAGATTCAAGGGTGCCGTTACAACAGGCACCAAAATAAAATGGGATTTAGAATTTTGGAATTCAGAAAACAAGTATTTTAGATATGTTTGAAGAAATACAGACACTAAATTCTAAGGAGAAACTTGGGAAACAGTAATATTGAAAATTACCCCAGGGAAGAACCAGGTTATAGAAAATATGCAATTGATAATGATGAGGCAAATGCTGGTGTAATTTGAGTTGAATATACAAAAACTTTGCATCACAGCAGAATAGGGACTTTCTTCTCTTTAGACATGGCTTTTGTTTGGCTAGAATATTTTGTTAATTTTGAGCATTTTTCATAGAAACGCTGACAAATTGGAGGGAATTCAGAGAAATGTATTTTTTCATACACTAGGGAGCTTAGTTTTTACTGAAAGAATAAACAGGTACACATATGTTGTCAAAATAAATTTAAACACATACACATCCTAATACTTTAGAACAGTCTACAAATATAGAAAAAAGTAACCAGCAAGCCCTGAAAAGGGCATTCTTCATTTTTCCAGAGCAAAGGAAAGGAATACCATGAGAGATGATAAGACTGATTTTGCATGATGGAATAGAGCTCTTCCATGCTTATTCTAAAGTCCTGTCTTAAAATTTCAAGGCTATCATCTGCAGCATGACTGAAACAATAGGGAATATACATTGCTACACTTACAGCTCAAGGAATTATAACATGAGTCTAGACACAATAAACTGTATTTTTTTCTGAGTACATAAGAGTATTTTTTTAATGGAGGCTAGTAAAGCTCTTGAGTTACAGTAGATGAAGAGTAAGAAAGAGTCAGAGGATGCTGAGAAGAGAAAGGCCAATGAGTTTTTTGCATGTACAATTTTTCAAAAGAATGAATGTAAAAATGGACAAGACAGAAGAGAGATGACTACGCAGAGTGCCTGTCCACACAAGATTTTTTCCTTTTTTCATTATATTGAATGACAGAGGAAAAAAAATATTTCTGTATCAGAAGGATACCCAATGTCCTATTCAACAGTCACCCTATTGTTTAAATAGCTTCAGAAAAAAATAATATACAACATCATTAACATTCGGTAAATTTGCAATTGCCTACTAAATAATGATTGCATGGCAAAATGGAAACGAGGGAAATGGAAAAATGTTTGCACATAGACAGAAAAAATAGAAGTTCCACAGACAAGTGGGTCCTGATCACTGCCTAGCACTAAACACTTTACATTTCAACAACCACACTGTATAAAGATTTCCAGTATGGATCTAAAGAGCATCTCCCCAGTATGGATTTAACTCTATCCCCACAAATTATATTCAAAATAAAAATGTGGAAAAAAATGCCTTTTATGTTTAAATGTTAGGCCTGCATTTGACTTTACTCAAGATGAGAACTATCACGACCACCATAAGATAAACATTTAAAACATTCACTAAGACATCTACAATACCATTTCTTTCAGACATCTATCCGCATACATTCCATCACTTCTAATCACATACATAGACACTTACACTGCATAATTAAACTGAAAAGCTAAAACCTCCTCTTCAAAATGTGAATCAAAATAACTCATTTTAAAACTTCTTCCTGTCCACTGACTAAGTCTGGACTCTAAATTTAGGCAATGAAAATTAGATGTGATCATGTGAGTATCTCAAGTCACATATTCCACTGTAAGGGAAAAAGTTCATATATACCATTCTAATAACTGTAATAATACGATATTCAAAGTGGCGGAAGATGAAGGAGAAGCAGAATTGAATAATTCAAGTTGAAATATGACCTGTGAAACTGGCATTCTACTCTCAGGAAAAAAGTCCAAGTGTCTTCCAGTACTATACTCATTTATTACTCTCTTTAAAATCACG
Source organism: Tinamus guttatus (assembly GCF_000705375.1). Next base: position 23,173 of record NW_010585759.1, on the reverse strand, counting down.
CCTTGAAGATGACATCTCAATAGCACAATGTCATGATCCCATCATTTCGATACCGGTTCAGTAATGATGGAAGAGCACCCTCTACACAACATGCTAAAGCCACTTCCAAGTTTTCTTGAAAGTTTGCTATGATAGTATTTCATATTGACACAAGGAATTTTTCTATTCTGGATTTTCTTTTCTTTCTCACTTATTTTCTTACTTACATTTACTTACAAGAAATACAGTATGAGAGCAAAGCTTATATTTATTCAAATATATAACTTGTAACATGTACCGGTAGACTGATTTTCTTCCCCTTAGATATTTTTTATTTTTTTTGAATTGCTGCTTTAGAAAGCTATTACAAAGGTAATGAATAAACCTTAACAGTTAAAGATCACTGACACTTTTTATTAAAAACTGTGATTCAATCTCTTCATCATGATCTAAATTTAGTCACTGAGAACAGAATAAATTTTCTGAAAAACTAATACATAAATTTATATATTCTTTTAAAGCATAGGAAGAACTTGACAGGTAAAGCATTTAATTCTGTTATACACAGAAAAAAAAGAATTCTTACATGTTGATTATATTTAATAACAACATATTTTTATTCAGTACAAGTTATTAATATCTTTCTATATCTAAGTACTACTATTATACAGTCTAAAATAACTTCAATTCACAGATTTTCAAATGGGTCACACTGATGTCAAAATAACCAGACAAATCATCATAACCTATCATGTATTTAATTTGAGCATCAGTGACAAACCAATATAGAGAAAGTATTAGGTATTTAATTGTAAAGCTCTCATTACTAATTTCTTGGCTGAAATGCCAGTGCTGCTTGAGAATCTGTAGCTAATTTGGGGCACTGGCCGAAATGCATTCTCTGGCACTCCTGCCTATACTCCACTTTGCAAAAGGGTATTCCGTCTTCCTTTCCCACAGTGCTGGAATAGAACTTTCTAAGACATTAAAGTAGTTTGACAGTAAAGAGACCAATTAAACCAATGCAGTTGTTACTCTGTGTTGCTTTAGCAAAGTGAATGAACTGGAAATATGTTTTCACTAGCTTATACATTACAGTTCTTTTATACTGTCCCATTCTCTGATAAGCTAACTCTTAAATTTTAGCTTCTTAAGGGTGCTAGTACACAAGCTAACCATCACCTGAAATAGTGTATAGCAGTGTCTTCATTGCTTTTCTATTTAGTTATTAAAATGCTGTAAAACAAATTTAAAAATATTCTAAAAATTCCTAATGAAAACAGGTTAAACTGCAGTTATGGTTGACAGAACACATCGGAAGGTAAAAGGAAAAAAAACATTATACGCATTACAACGAACTGAAATCAACACAAGGTCTAACCATTTAAAAATCTGTAAGAATACTTAAAAGAAATCTAGTTATGTTAAATTATGGAAATATACCCTTAAGCCACTCAATCTGAATTCTGTCTTTTAGTGAACATAAAAAGACAAAAGCAAGTTATTTTAAAAGTTCAAATTAATCTCATTTGGGACTATAAACACCAAAATACTTCAATAATTAAGTCATTTCATAATATAACTCATGGCCGTGAGGTTGTTCACATCAGTTTACTTTCTTTTTTCTTACCTTACTGTGCCTTACAAGTAAAACGTAATTGAACTTCCCTTTCAACCTTTATTGATGCAGGTTACCTCCATCTCTGTGCCTAGTTAACATTTTTGACAATGTGGTGTCAAATGAAGTAATAAGCAGCTTTGCAGAGAATATTTTCCTCCCACCAACTACCTCCCACTCTCTAACCTGTCATGCAGCAGCTCTCAACGCAGCCTGCATTGGGATCTCTTTTGCTCCCCTTTTGCTTGTGCTCTACACAAGAGACACATGGATGCTCTGTTTAGCATTGCTGTATTACAATTCTAGTCTAGATTGCCCAGATAACTGTTAGTATTTTGTTCTGTGAGGAAACTGGAAATCCATTATACTACATCAAATTGTAGCCTGGAAGCCCTTTTGGTTCAAATCCAAGCTCACAGTAATTCACTGTACCTCCTATTGCTTTCACTACTCCCAAGCTGCGTGTCACCTGAAATGTCCAAACATATTGAAAACTAAGGTCATACAAACCCTTCCCTACCCCTCCAAAACAAAACGCCCAACCCAACACTGCCCCTTCCCGTACATTTCTACATCAAAGGCAGATTTTTCTTATTCCAAGACTCTCTCACCTCTGGAGTGACATCTCGTGGTGCAAACCCTGTTCCTCCAGTTGTTAAAATCAAATTAAGCTCCTTTTCATCACACCAATCTATCAGCGTCTCCTGAAAGAGAACAGGAATGCTGTCAGATCTGACAATAACACCTGAAATACAGCGATCTCAAAAACACCCCAAGGCTTACAATGTCTTAAAAAGGACTGAAGAAACATAATAAATCAAAGGAATTGTAAAATCGCTCGCATTTTTTTTTTCAAAGACTCTAAGCCACTGTAACCAATTCAAGTATCAGGCATAGTAATTTTGGAAATAGAAACAGAAATTCTATTCTCTATCTCTGGATCTGAAATAGAAAATTAAGATTTCTCAGTCATTACTTACTTCAAAGTTTACTTTGATTCTGAATTATACATAAAATACAGCAGGACATGCTAATGCGTTTACCCATTCAGCTTGGTTTACACGGTTCATTCCTATTGCAGTAATTTTGGTTTCTGTCCTTCACTTTTTTAACAGCCTCGGAAAAATAAGTACAATGCTCCTATAGGCCTCTCCAATAAAAGACACCAAAATACACCTGAAAAAGCAGCACAGAAGTTGCCTCTTATCTTAAATCATCTTTTCTACATTCCCTACTACATTGCAATACTATTCTGTATACTGGTCCCAAAGCTGGAATGAGAAAGCTTAACAGATCTGCTGTGTAAAATTCAGTGAGATAGCACAGTAATATTTCACCTGAACAAAAATTTGACATAAGTATATATATTTAGTTTCAGTATTATCATGCTACTTATCTCCTATATCTACTGTGGGCAAGCATAATAAGAAGGGTGTCTGCTTGCAGTTCAAATTTAGCTAAAGTGTTATCTGAAGTATACTCATGTATTACTCGGTAGAAAAACAATCTCCAGAAATCAGAGCAATTATTTTTTCTTACAGCTATCCTTATTTTAGCAAATAGACCTTTCTTCAGAAGAATGTGAAAGAACATGAATGCTTCTGCAGTATTATATTGGGGAAGGAAAGAACTGTTTGTGAAAAATTCATTATGTCTCTCATAAAATGAGATCTGAGTATTTGCTGAGATTTAAAAAAAAAAAAATTAAAATATTGTTGATAGCCATAAAACTGTCCACAACATTTTTTCAAGTACTATCAATTTACATTAATCGTCAGATGTATGTTCTGCAGGCTTAGCACTGCCAGTGTAACTTCTGGCTAAAAAAGAATCATACACATACAGCCTGTTCCAAATTGCAGGTTAAATGAATTTCTGTCTGTCTGCAAGGCCCATGATGCGAACACAGTCAAAAATTACTTGAAGAAGTTGCACAGCCAAAGGTTCTGTGTCTATTTCTCCTCCTCTTTACTCATGCTCTCTGCTTTTGAATTTATTTTATTGTCTTTAATGAAATTACATCTGTCATTTTAACCATCTCATCTTCAGCAGATTCTTTGTAGTTCAGTTGTGTGGGCTGTACCTTACCATGATTCTGGTTATACGAACATTTCAAATAAGCTAAAGAAAACAATGTGCATTATCTGCCTCCAACACATACATCAGTAAACAGCTATCAAGTCTGAATTTTATTTTAGTTTGCATAAAGAAAATCTATATTGCAACAGTTCAAAACATTTTAAATCTTGAAGTTCTTTAACACAGATAAGCAGCATTTTTTTTCCAACAGCTGACATCCCAAAGCTGTTACATCATTTAGAAAAATATTTGTCTTGACCTCCAACAGTAGAAAAATTACAGAGAATTCTTGTGAGGAGTTTCAATGAAGAAAGAGTTTGATGTTACATTTACTAAAAAAAATACCACAAAAACTGTCAGTATAAAACAGGAAGTGGAAATTTTGTGCTTGTTTCTTTTTAATTAATTATTTGTACATGTGCAAATATACAACTGTACATTTATTCTTTAGAAAGAATAAATCCTGTCAAGCTCCAGGTGATTTCAGGGAGAAAATAAGTCTTTCATAAGTCTAGTTTTGCTACAGTTCAGTGATATTCCAGTTAAAATAAGGCATCAAAAAGTAATATCACTTGATAGCACATAGAATGATAAAAAAACCAACAGTAAAGAAAAAAATAAATGGTTATACCTCAGTGTACTTAGGTAGGGATATAATTCTCTTTCAAGTTCTTACTATATTAAGGAAATAGCAATTTCCAGTAATAAGAGCTGTGATTATAAAGTGCTAAGTTTGTGTTTTACTGTATTTTTAGAAATGTAAATGGTACCAGTTAAATCTTTTAAAACCACAGAAAAAAAACTTGAGATCAATATTCAACTTATTTGCTTTCACTTTTCAAAATAGTGAAGGAAAAGCTTGTATGAAGATACTAATATAGATTCTGAACACTCCATCCATCTGCTTTCACAGAATCTTGAATAGTAACTATTTAAACTTTGAACACAGTGAGCCAGACATTTTCATTCAGTTCCCAAAACATTAGGAGTCTTTTGTTATTACTTCTGATTTTTTTTTTAAATTAATTTAACCTGTTAAGCCAGACTTTGTTTAGTATACAGTGTCCTACTACTTGGAGTGAGAAAAATAAGAAACTGCTGCAAAAACTTAAAAACCACTTTGACATATCATTCTCCATTAAAACTACGTCCTCTAGAATATTCTTATTTACATTTTAAATATCTAAAAAAAAGAATTACCACCTCAAGCAATTAAGGACAAAAGGCAACTCATATTCACTTTGCTGCTGCTACCAGTTCAGCTATATTCACCATTAGCTTAGCACAGGATTGGATTTGCTTTATCTTCAGGCGAGAATTCCTCCAGGCCAGAGGCTTAATATTTGGCAGTATTCCTTTACTGATGTTAAACAAATAAAGCAACTCTTCAACTACAGAAAATTCCATCAAATAACTGTTGAGTGTCCATCTCTTCTTCTGTTGTTCCACTGATGACAAGAATTAACAAAAAAAAACCCAAGACAGTGGGTCTATAGATTATGTATTCCATTACTTATTCCATTCAAGTCATTGGAACTACATTGATTTATATTAACTACAGTACCCAAATCTAAAATCTGCCATCAAATTACAACAAGATAAAACAGCACTATGGATCTTTAGAAAAAAACCCAACCAAATAAATATCTTGTTCTTCTGTAATAATTATTATTCTAAAGCATGCTTTCTCACTGATTTTCTATTGACAAGACAGACAAGGAAAAAACAATTTGGAGTTGGTTACTCTGGACAAATTTTTATTTCTGTCATCCTAACTGGTTCAGCTTTTCCTGTAGTCCTACAGGGAATGTATTGATTGCATTTTTTTTTCTCCTGAATAGAAATAAAACATCAATCAAGTTGTTTCCTTCAGCTTTGAATTAGATCTGGTGTCCTGTTTTATATCCAATTTCTTGGTATTTTCTCTTTCATTTAAATAATTAAGCCCATGTAATATACATTTTAATTCCATCTCTTGCTGCTTCTTCTAGGTATACAGCATACAAGTATACATTCAAACATTATTTTCTTTGATTTTTCTTTTAGCCGCACGAGTTTTGCATTTTTCACCTAGTGGATTTTCCAGGATCTCCATTGACACTTCTTAGACCACAGCTGACAAATGGGCACATGTATGTTCAGTTGACATGACTTATAAAAGCTTGGTATTTTTGACAGTATTCCCTATATAAAGCCTTTTGATTTATGTGTGCTTTAGTTTTCTACTTGCATTTTCTAAGGCATTTATGAACATGACAGCAGTCACCTAGCTTCAACCTCCCCCACAACCTGGAAGTACTGTTGGACTTCCAATGTATTGCCCAGACCTGAAATTATTTCAGTTATTACATTGCTCACTGGAAACATTGTTTATGATCTGTTTGAATTTTCAAGATCGTTTTATTGGTTTTTACCATTGCAGGAAATCTTGTCTCTTTCTTTGACTGAGTTAATCTTTCACATACATATTCACTGATCTTAAGGCCAGTAAAGACCATTAACTCGAGGAAAGCATGTCTACACTGTGTGGCACAGCACAAAGATCCTATGTTTCCTGTTGATGTATACTTGCAAGTTCCAATAAGCACTGGCATGTTAAGACATACAAAGATAAATGCAAAAATGGTACAGATGTTCTTGCGGCACCACAACTAGGCTAATGAGACCTGTCACTTCACTTGGTCAATGACTATAGCACTTCAAACTTGTTTCATAGAGGTATTGTAGGCATATCAATGTTCAACACGCAAAACTGTCATTAGACTGAGTGGCAAAACAGTGGGAAAGTCACAACTCCAGGACCCAAGCATATCTTTCAGAAAGCACCTTGTCTTGATCTGAAAGATTTAAAATGTAGAAAATATCTTTTCACTTAATTTAGATTTAGCAGGATTTTCTAACGACCATCTGCGCATACCATTAAGCATTTGTTATGTTTCATTTAACTGTTTCTTATTGCTACTTTTCTTGTAAAAAGTCTCCCCCTGCCAATGGTACCTGGGAAACCTCGTCAAGGAATGCGCCGTGGCAATGGCTGGCATACCCTTTATGAAACCATTTGTTTGCTGTCCTCCAATCACTGCAAGTAAGTGAACAGGAGAAACAAACAGGAAATTATAAAGGGGTCCTTTCGGGAAAGGAAGGAACAATTTCTTGATCTTTGGAGATAACTCAGGTTTATGGGTTAATTTGCCTAGTAATTGTCTGCAACATCTGTTGCCAATAGGTCTGCTCCCCGATTACTGTCCTTGACTTGTGTGCGTGCGTGTGTGTGTGTGTGGTCTCTGCTTCACTTCAGTAAAGGAGCTGAGCAGCACTAAATGTGTAATTAATGATTTCATTTTTAGGGTGATGTGGGCATCCAGTCATTGATATTATACTATGAAGCATGCTCTTTTGTTTATGCAAAAAAACCCAGATTTGAGATAGAAAGATCTGAGATCGTTGTAACTGAGAAATTACGAGTGAATGAGACTATGGAAAAATACACTGAAGAGGAAGTTTGCATGCTGGCAGTTTTGACAAACTAAGATCTCACAACAAACTTTACTTAGTCATGTTGTCTTAACTCCAAACCTCAGCTCACAAAAGTTTAGCCCTGATACTATAGCATAGGAGAGCCACTGAGAGTCAGAAATTCACATCACAGGACAAATGCAGAGTAGAAAAACAAAACTTTGAAATTACCTAGGTACTTACTGTACCTTAATACTATAATATTTGTAATATTGTAATACTATTAAAAGGAGTTTGAATTTTCTCTGCCAACTGACCATGACTGGTCACTAAAGTACTGAGGATCTTGCAAGAATATGAACAGACAAAGCAAAACAAAAGCAAGACCTAAATTCCTGCCAAAAAGGAAACCTTTCAAAGGCTTACTCTAATTCTTGCAATTAATTTCATATTTTTTGTCCCATTTCTTCTGAAAATCCTATATCCTATATATCCTATATGCTCAAAAACTCTCCCTTACTGCTTGAAAACTTCTCTGAAAGTGAGAAGCTATGAAGACACTCTCACGGATGGTCATTTTAAACTTATTTTTCTAAACAGTGTTCCAATACAAATGATAAATGAAAGTAGCAAAAAACAAAAACAAACAAACAAAAAAACCAACAATAAAAAAACCTGTCTTACTGAAGTCCACAGGATTGGGAGCACCAACATTGCTCTTGCTTTCCTAACTGCAACCAACACTGTAACTTGCTTTCTTAGTGCTGAGATTAGCACAATGTTCTGAACTGTTAGGCTGGAGAAAGGTACAAGCAATGAAACCCATTGCTGTATTTCTTGAAACATGCAAGACCAGGATAAGATATTCAAACCCTCACTTTTGTGATTCTTGTCCTCTCAGAAAAACAAAAGAGAGATTCGTAATTTAGTTAATTAGCTTGAGGCATTAGTCTTAGTGTAAAACAAGACAAATTGGGTTTAATTGTCTGATTTAGTCTACTGAATTAAAATCTACAATGGGACAGCACAGAAGTCTGTATATTGAGTAAGGCACAAGATTTGTTGGTTTCCTTTTGCATAAAAATCCTATCTAATCTACAGTTAGTACCACCAGGATCCTTCTGAAGTAGATGTGGAGTTATTTAAATCACAGCTATTCACTGCAAAGTCTCTGTTGCTTCAGTAGAACAGGCTTCCTCAGGTGTCTGGAGGAAGTGACAGAAGTCAGTTAAAATTGCATTTTCCAAACATGTCTATTTCTTGAATCAACCTTCCTGTCCACTCAGATTTCAGCAGCTACATTTGTACATACATATATATATATGTATGTGCACATACACACACGCACATCTTCACATATTGAAACTACGTTAGCAAAAGCACTGAAGTTCAGTGTGGCTTGTTTCTTCAAACACAAAAAAAACCTCTTTCTAAAATATGAATATGTACTAACATAAATATTATAGTAGTAATAAAAATCCAGTCTCTTCAGAACTTATTTCAAACTAATTAAAAATTTAATAAAAGAAAATCTTAACTCCTCCTGGCCAGTATTACTCTCTTTAGTGAGAATCTTAAGATCTAATATGTATTCCTCTGATTATTCTTATATCAACAAGCTAAAATACCAATTGCAATTCAGATAAAAGGGGAACAAGGGAGCAAGAAAAAACACTAAACTAATACAAAGCTGCTAATAATAGTTAATCTAAGGTGTCCTTTCTTCAAGGCTTTCTTTTTTTAAAACAGCACATGAAAATGTCATTAACCTTTTGATAACCCCATATATAAATACTGGTTTTGGAGCCATAAACCTGATATTAACCGTCGAGAAAAAGATGGCTTTTTTTTTTCCATACATTTTCTACCCCTTTGCATACATTAGTGTTAATCTAAGGTTGTTTAAAACTGCCTACTTTGGATATCCTTTTCAGTATATGAAAAAGCAGCTTGACATTACGCAAAAGTAACTTTCTATAACTAGAGTTCTTAAAAATATCTTACCTATGGTGTATCCACGTCTAGAGTGCATATACCCTACACACAACAGATCAGAACAATTCAGCCAACCCTCTTTGCTGGCTATAACTCAACCTTGATATCCTAGTTCCTATTTTTACCAAAGACATAGAAATGGCAAAGCCACAGAATATCAGCTGTCAACCTTTTTGAGGTGTCAAAATAACATTAAGCTGATGCAATGGTAAGGAACCAGAAAAAGCATGGGGGTTGCATAAGCCAACACAATACATCTCAGACAACTCTGAGTACAAACAGGTAAGAATCATATTGCCATGACAGCCCTCCACTCAGATAACCTGTATATCTTTGCAAGTTATACTTGAAAATAAGTACTCTCAGAATATCCATGTGCATATTTGCACTCTATATTTGCACGTAGAGAAAACCCACATTTCTAATTCCAATCAGGTTCTATTTTTCAATCACTTTTCCTGTTTAATGGACAGATTAAAAATGACTGCAAAGAAGCTTTTGTAATTAAAAAAAAACAAAAGACACAAGAAGCCCAGCTGTGGGAAAATTGTTTAAATTAAAATATTTGTTTTTCTGTAACTAGGAATTTGTACAAACCGGTGATACAATTATAAAATTATAATTGATTCCTACAGAACTCAGTTCAGTTTCTAGATTCATTTGCCAGTTGTAAACAATCTTACATACTATATGTATATTTATCTACAACTGTGCAAAATACTGATTTTTAAATTTTAATATTATTACAAGTTACACAACTTTGTTTTCTGGCATGGTTTTCACAGAAATAGCAAAGTGACTGGAGTGATCATCACTCAAATATCTAAAAAGAAGTTTTTAGATAAGGGGGGGGAACAAAGACAAGATACATGAAATCATGATAGAGACAGGGAACTGCTTTAGTCCAATGCAGATTCTGGGATAAATTCCCCATGTGTTAACTGTTCATGCACATCATCCACAGTCAATGAATGCAATAGTTTTGTATTTTTTTTTTTTTTAAGTCTATTGTTTTACATGTGGAAAAACAAGCAATAAAGAACATTTACCTACCAATAGCTGGTGCATTTTGAGATATTTAGTCCATATATACATTCTAAGAGTGGGTGAACTCGTGGCCTGCTTTGGGGTATCTTGGGAGGTGCGTTCCAGCTCCTCCCCTCCGCCTGCTTGATGCATGAAATCTAGGGCAGAGTGCATCCGCCACCACTTCAGTTCCTCTTAAATGCACAACCATACCTGAAAGAGATTCAGAAAGAGGGGAAAGGAAGGTAGGAGACTAATGTACATGCAGACTATAGGTCTCAAAGAACATCGGTTACTGATAAGTAACCTTTCTTCTTTGAGTCTGCATGTACATTCCAGCAGTGACTCTGAGCAGTTACCTTTGCCTTTTACCACCCAGAAGAGAGTCTGAGGACTCCCACAACCAACCACCACAGCATCACTCTACTGAAAGCTGAAAAAATCCTGGACACTACAGGTCTAATATAGGTAACAGCAAAGATAGAGCTCAAGATGAACCTATGCAAGTGTCCAAACATGCACTACAGACACTAGGTTTGACAGTAATCTAGTAGAACATATTTTGGCCATGGGTGAAAGTTCCTCTTGCTGAAGTCCATACACGGTCAGAAAGCCAAAAGAACAATTGTGCAAACGAAGTTAGTTGAACTTCTGGAGTTCCCAGTAAAACAAGCAAACAAACTGAAGCTTACTGAAAGAGCTCGATCTGTGTAAAGAAATGCTAGGACCCTTGTGGCATCAAGTATGTGAAGTATAAAATTCAATGGAAGAGGCATAAGACCTGGAGGTGAGTCCCAGAGGACTATATGTTTGGCTACTCTAGAACTTGGACACAGCTTCAGGAAGAAAACTGGAAGGAATGAAGGCAAACTACTTTATAAAAAGTGAGTATCTGAAGTGGCAGCTATATAGACCTTAGTTTCCCCTGTCAGTCATTGAGAAAATGGTCACCAGATGTGCCACCTTCCTAGACAAAGGCAGAGAGAGTAAGAATTTCAGAACACCAAGGCAGAAGTATCCTATGAGTTATGTTTTCCTCAAGTCTTTTCAGTTATAAACAGTTCAGCACATCCTGATCAGTAATTTTAGGAAGCTATGAATAATGAAGTGTGAGAACACAAAAGTACTGAACCAGAGAGAACAACCAGAGACCTACATCAAATTATAAGGATTTTTTAAAAAAATTGATATAGCAAATAACCTGAAAAACTTGGGATCAAAACATGGAAGATAAAAGGCAGCAGCAAACACATCATGTTGAAAATACTGCTTTCTTAACAGAATATGCCGGTCTAAATAACAACTTCATGTTACACTGGAGAAAAGCAAGGACTGCTCTAGAGTATGATTCACCTTTTGACATGGAGGGTCCTGAGACCAGGATGACCTGGGATTACAGGTCCTGACCAGATGAAGAATAAGTTTCACAATGAACAAAGAGCTTGAAACCCAGACTACTGTGACCGTGATGAAACTATCAAACGTTTTATTTCTCTAAGCAATAGCAGACTTAGAACACGTAAAGGAATATAAGGTAATTATAGAAAGAGAAGTATGTCTGAGAGGAATGTAGATTCTAGTCCATTTTCAAACAGAAGTCATAATTCTTCCTGTTATGGTGGGTGGCAAATAGGCCCATTGTGAACCAACCCCCTTCATGACAGACTCGCTCAAACATACGAACTGATCTTCCATTAATGATCCCAAAGTTGTGATCCTGCTTACATTGCTGGCAAAGAGCTGAAAGAGCTTGGAAAATTAATTGCCAAGAAGTGGTTCCCATTTCAGCCCCTCCTGACAAAGGAGGAGATTCTCATTTCTGCTGCTTGTTTACCACATCGTGGCTGAACTGCCTTTCATCATTCTCCGAGTAAGATTCAGGATGAAAATGAAGAACCTTGCACACCATTTCACACAGCAAAAAGGTCCAGAATAATGAGATATCACCACCATGATTAGAGTTTTGGCAGACATACGGGGAGAGCTCTCAACTGACTCAACAAAAGCACTGAAATTATTAATCCCCAAACCATGCAAAACAGAGATAATACTAGTGACTCAAATGACTAAGTATCTACTAAGTATCCTGGGTCTATTTCCTAAACTGGCAAAAGAATGATAAAGGGAGCAATATCTCAAAATACATTTTTTTTTACATTAAAAATGTATTTTTTTTCTAACATAAAAGTGTAAAAATTCAGTTTCTGTAAATCTGAGATGGCACAAAAATTCCCTTCAACGTGGGCAGAAGGACATGGCCACTGTGGAATGCTCTGCTCTAGGCCTGCATCAAGATGTCTCCATGGAAAAAAAAAAGAGTATTATCCTTCTGTTAGGCAAAGATTTCATAAGAATACTAAAAACAGACTTGATAGGAGGAAGAATGATGTTAGGCAATAAAGGAGACAGCACATCTAACCAGGAAAGAAAAAGAAAGCATAGGATAATGACCCAAACCACTCTGCAGATATGAAATAGGCAACTAAATTCAGGCAGTGCTGTGTTTGCATTACCAAAAAGGTATTGAAATTGTCTGCCCTCCATGCATGAGCAAGAGTATGGGAAGAGCTGAAATACAGTCTGTAGGAGTATTGCTAAAGAAATCTCACACAGCAGGGTATGAGTACACCCACAGTCAGAATGTACACAGTGGGATTACTCAAAAAAGAACAAGTCTGTCTTTAATGAATATTTCTCTGCATGTGTTCCAACCCTATTAACTTACAATCAATATCCTATAAAAGGAGAAGCAGCATATTGCAAGTCTAATCAACCCAAGATTGCGGTATGGCTTTATCAAGTCAGACATCTGAGTAAGATGCCAAAACAATGAGTGAATTTTAGCAGAAGCACATGCAGTACTCCAAAGAACAGACAACACTGTGCCCTCTAAAAGAATAGTCCTTTAGGAGTAAGCTGCCTGTATCCTAGTAGAATATAACTAATTACTCCTTGAGAAGGTCTAATCTAGCTAACTATAAAGTACATACAAAAACAGACCTGGGGAGACCTTAGTTATTCCTTATCTCTGACAAATTGCAATGGTAATCCCAAATCAGTGCTCTGATCATTAATACAGGAATACAAAACAGACCTCCAACTTTATGTAGCAACATCTACCAACTTTTTGAAACAGTGAAGCCATTTAATGAGATTGCAAAATATTTGCAGGAATATCCTACCAGCTGAGGGATGATTACTGCCAAATTGCATTCTGCCTAATTAGGATGCAAAAATTAAAAATCTTTTTGGACATCCAGTGCATGTACAGGCCGCGAGACCTAACAACTGAAGACAATAATTTACAGTGATCTGTGACTGTCCTGGAACTGTTAGATCATTTCAGAGAAGCTTTTGCCATGGTGAAATCTCAGGTATCTCAGGTCATCGATCAAATTAACTTATCTCCTGATTATGAATTATATGGGAGTTATCTGTGCTCCACTTTCAAGTATAACATAAAAAATTATGAGCAGAGAACGTTATGTGTCACCTGATAGAGAAAGGGTTCTTGTCCAAATAGGCTCACTATATGAGTACGCAGGGATATTCATTTTTTTTTCCACAGGAATAACTACTAGCACAGCCAAAGACAGAGAAGAAAGAAAGTATTTTTAGATAGTAAATGGCTTTCCAAGTCTAATAATCAATGCCAGATTTAGGTTCTAGAAAACCATAAAATACCAAGAGAAAAATCAATTCTTCCATAACTAAGCAGTGTCCTTTATTTCTCCAGTGTAGACAAGGGATGAACACCCTGCCCTGATACATTATTGGTGTGGGGATATATAGATATGGAAGAGAAAGATGTGAGAGAGCACTTGGAGGTGAATACTCAAAGACTGGAGTATTCTGAAACTGGTTAGACCACACTGCACCATGATATGTTTGATCAGGAGTCATCTTGAAAACTGTACAAATTGATCTTAAAAGGGACAAGGAAAGGATAAAACCCATTAAGATTCAATAAAAGTTCTTAATGCAAATAATAGGTTGACTGTTGTTGAAGGCCACGACAAACAAACAACTCTGATCGTTACAGGAAAAAAAAGTCTTTTCCTTTGAAGCTCTTGCTTTTTCTTATAGAGACAAAGCATAATCATATACATACATATATAATGACCTGATAATAGCCTGTCTTGTTGTTTAGGAGACTGTTTTTTCCTTCCTAAACTCTGCAACATAAATATCCAAAAACTAACATCTATTGAGAGAACCTTTTGGCACATAAGACAACCAATTTTTAAATTAAAAAGGCCATTCTCTTCAAAGCAAAGACATTTTCAAAATTTAACGTATGCTCAGTGGGCGCTCTCTTTATAAGCCTAGAGAATCATAGCAATTACACACGATACTGGGTGAATGCTGTTGCCATAGAATTTGATGAGCTCTCTGCTGCTTCTGTTGTGCTTGCAAAGGTATCTTAGCATTAGCTGGTCCCACTCCAATCAAAGATTTCAACTGATCATTACGCTCAGGAGCAATCTGAGGCAGAAAGCCTTTTGCTACCTAGAAATGACCACAGAGTGTCAGATCCTCTGTGGAAACGTTCTTAAAAAAAAGCTGAAAGCTGTTTATTTTTTCTTGATATATCCTCAAAATCAAATTCCTTGGAGTAGCAATAAAAACATTCAAAATGCTAAAGAGATTTCAAAATCATGCTCCAACTGTCTCTGCAGCTGGTGTAAATGAAGCCAAATCTGCCAGGATACTAAGGTTACCCAAACATGCCTTTTTCAGAGTATGGCAAATCTCAATAACAACTTCGGACATTTCTGCAGAATTCCTTGTACTGTGATCTCCAGAGTTTCTAAGGTCCTAAATTCTTGAAAAAGATTTGTTACTATACAGAAAAGACACTGCCAGTTTGTTAAATGGTTTTTAAAATATGTATATACACACATTTATTATATATACATAATATTTATATATTATGCATCATACTGAACTGAGGTGCAGATAATTTGGTAAAAGTCTGCCTAACCTGGTAAAGTTGCTGCAAAAGGAACAGTAGCACTTTTCTTCACAGGAGAAATCTCCCTCAAACTTACTTCAAAATGATAAAGGATAGATAGGACATGAATAAACGTTGAAGCAATACATGAAAAGAACTGGAAAGGATCATTCTAGGCAGAATCACCTGCCATCTCTCATTTTTGTAAAAACATATGCCAAACTGCACTTGCTAAAATTTAACAATCATAAAAGAAATACTTACTAATAGGTACAATGAGAATGGGAGAAATAGGCAATGTTTTCTCCTAAAGGAAAAACAATCCTTAAAAATGCTTATTTTTGTGACATTAGAATTCCACTACTAATTGTGGAATAAGAAACACTTGCACTAAAAACATTGCCCATACAAGCATTCCCAACCCCTAACCTCAAATGAATTAAGGCTGCAGTAGTTAAGTGACTCCGGCAGTGAAGATATTTGTTATTAATTGAGAAGTGAAACTCTCACAGAGTGTGCTTCAACAGGTATTAATGATTTATAAAGCCTGACATGATGAACCAGAACCTGATCTTGAAGTGCCTTTTTGCAGTAAAAGCAAATGAAGTCTTTTGCCTTTTACTCCTGAAAACAGTTTTTCTAAGAAACATGCTTTGGTACTCCTATAAATAATGAAGTTGAATATTTTTCAGCAGCCACAAAAACACATAGCACTAGCTTCTAAGAGAGGAATAAGTAGCTGCAGAGGCATTTTTTTCTTGGGCTATGCAAATTCTACCTCCTTTCCTGAAAACTTCCTTTTTCTTCAAATAAATGGTGGTCTCTTTTTTTTTTTTTTTTTTTGACTTTGTCCTAATTCCTATGTCTAGTTTCAAAGACGGACCTATTTTTAACGTGTTCAACTACATCACAAAAGCAATAGAGAAAATAGAGCATCTGTTATGGGTGAGCGTAACGATCCACACATGAGAAACAAGGAGTCCTGGAATGCGTAAAACTAAGTCTCTCCTCAGGGAATATTAACTATATATTAACTACAGTTAAGACAACTATTTACTAAGACAGTGAGTACTGCTGCAAACATCAAACCAAACAAGGATATCTTGCTTAATGACTTAAAATAGAGTGAAGAAACTGAGACTACCTGGATGCTCTTTCCTATTTTTAAATTGACTGGGAGACTCTAACTTTTTGCAAGCATGTACTTTCAAGGGATTTTATATGCAGTAACCAAAATGATGTCAAGATTGCTCTAGACTTTAAGTAAAGAGTTGCAAATTAACAGCTATGTGGTATAGCTATTCTTATATGCAAGTTCTCAATCTCATGTAACTTTTATTATGCTATTTTTCATCATGATTAATGCTTGAGATAACTATTCAAAAGATACTTCTTAAGCTTATTTTGAAACTGCCTTCACTTGGTTTATCTGAAGTTTATATTAAAATACCATAACAATCTAAGGAAATTATATGATTAAATGTCACAGTAAACATATGCTCATTACAATTATTTATCCCCCTCCTGTAGATGGCGTCTAATGCCTCTCTCCTCCGATCTTTCCTGAAAGGGAACCGAAAGAGAAAACATACACACTTTTTGTCTTCCAAACGTTTTGCCAAAAAGATGAGCATGGACAACCAGTACTTGCAGAAACATTTGAGGGGTGCAGTCGCAGGTTCTAGTGAAAACAAGTGCATTCCTGTTGTTATTGCCATGCTTGAATCAGACAGAAAGGGGAGCTTATGCACCTGAAATGTCTACTGCTTCTCAGGAACAGAAGTCCCTCTGCTCAAGCATGAGTCATTTCCAGAGTTGTGAAACCACGGAAAGCCCTCTGGACTAGGAAGTGCTTGTTCTTTAAAGACACACAGGGTAACCTTTAAAAGAATCTTGAGTTATTTATATTCTTTGTAAAAATAAATAAATAAATAAAAGTTGCATAAGAAATGGTAAGTCTTTTTGACTGGGTATTACATGCACTATATACAATTGCTCTAACACATGGTCTCTTGTATGAAAATGTTTAAGTAATTTCTGCTTTTTTAATTGCAAAACTTCCATGTCTGGACATGTTAAATTATGTGTTCAACGCAGCTTAAAACCAAGGCATCTCAATAATAATTTATAATATTGTATTACTCCTTTCTAAGACTTGTATCATCTCCCACACGTTCTAATTTGAGGAGGATGATGCATGCAGTATATGTTACCTCTGGACTACTACTTTCCCTTTGTAGAAAGGATTGCCACTTTAGTGCTGGAGAGTGATGAAGAGCCTACACAGTCAGAAGAGTCATCCATGGAGTATTTTCAGTAACACAGAGTAGGCGGGATGAGTGTATGTAAGAAAGTATGCACTCAATTTCATCTATGAGCAACTGGGCAATAACCTCTGGAAATTAAGGACCAGGCAATCTTCCATTTATAATGTCTCTGAGACACACCATGAATTTCCTTTTTGTTTCAACAGTGACCACTGCTGGAGAATGTTTTTCTACTACATGCTTCTTTCTTGCAAGTACTGAGAGTCTTTTCTCTCCTATAAGGATTCTCTCTACAGGCAAGATAACACCTGTGATAATTGAAGATCAAAAACAAACAACACACACAAAAAAAATGCCAAGGAATTTCTGTTCTCTTGAGAGTTATAAGCTTGTGGTTTGAAAACATGTCTGCCAGGAATCTGCAAACTCTATATAATATTATTCTAAAAGCTTTTACATTTGTATCCTTTGAATTTCAACACAGTATCTTACACTTTGTCCATTTATCATTTTTGCTGCTGGATCTGTAAGCATCAGTACCAAGCATCTCTTAAAAAAAATGAAGCAAATTTCCAAGCCATTGTAAATATTTCTTTCTAAATGTCAGAGATTATTTAGTAATTCATTAAGTTTCCAGTTGCTGCTTTAGCTTTCACTTCTGGCCAACTCTAGAAATAGGGTTATTTTTAGTAGGAATAACATTTTTAGCCTCTCACCCTAGCTCCAAAATATCTCCCAAGATAGCATCATAAGTACTTCAGCGACAGAATATGTATTTTAATGGAACGACAAGTATATCATACTCTACCCTAAAACTAATGTTACAAATAAAAACATTCTTTTTTCTCTACGACTCCTTTACTATCTCATTCTTTACATATTGGAAAACTTGAGTTTCATGTACTTTAGCCTTTGAATCTTTAGAAAGAGAGAATACTAATCATGATGAAAATGCTAGGCAGACTAACACGTTTTTTGTTTAGTGAATTGAAGATTATAACTAGCAAGTTAACATCTGACCATCCTCATTTTCAGTAGACAAAATCATAGACAAAAAAACACAATTTCCCTTTATCTGTGCGTATCTAATGGTCATTTCATTTGCTGGGTCACTCAGAAGTCAACTCAGGACACCACGACTGTGAAAGCTTTAACAACACTTAGAACATAGCACTGCATAAATACCTTACTTTTCAAGTGCAACTATCCCTTGTGTTTTCTCACCTAAAGAAGCATTCACAATTCTGTGCAACATTTAGAGATACTCCATGCTTTTGTATGTAAACAAGTTCTTTACAGTTCTCCGATTTCAAACTTATGCATCTTTGCTTTAAAATACTATGAAGACAAATGTTCTTATGTCTGTTATTTACAACAACAAGGTACTATATAAACCTAAGGTGTTAACCTTAGCATCCCAAATGACTTCCAGCTTTGTTTTACATGCCGCCTCTTTATATATTGCATTATTTTCTACAAGCTTTGCTTAAAACACATAACACACTCTTTGCCTCAAATACACACAGATTTGTTGTTTTCTATTTTATCAAGGAACGAGAATTTCAAGACATCTTGAAGTCAATCTCTTTCATTCACAAGGCATCCTTAGATACATATGCTCATTTTGAAGAGCAATAAATACTTGGGAAATTTCACTTATTTCAAATAATGTTTAATTACAAAGACCCCTTCATCTTTGTGACTGAAAAGAAACCTTTGAAGTGACTGTACTGAAGGGTAGGAATTTCTACAGCAGAGCAGCCTATTTCCATTTAGTAGAGAGGTTTATGCCATCATACTACTGAAGCAACACAGTGAAACTGTTACAATATTCAGTCTTAAAAAAACAAGGATATTGTGGTAGAGTATAACTACAGCAACATAGCAGTTGATAAGGAATAGGAGAAATAAATGCCAGTCTACACAGAGACAGGGAGAACAAATATACGTTACCTTTGCAGTGTTTACATCCCACCTAGTCTTGTCACCATGAGGAGACAGCTGAAACTGAAGGCAAACATTTCTGACAGAACAGCCCTAAAATTCCTTGTATAGGTTTTTAAAAGACAATATTTTTAAAAGTAAAACTCTGCAACCACTGCACCTTTCCTGAACTCTGATGACTCAGTGGCATTCTCTCTCTTGTACATTTCTCTAAGGATGATTAAGTCACATCATTTCTAAAACCCTACTGATAATTCAAAGGTACAGAGCCACTGTCACAGGAAATAAAATCAAAATGCTAGGTATTTTATCACCGTGGTGTCCAGAGGAAGAACATATCAAAAGCACAGAGACAGGAACATTGAAAAAGAAAAACATTAAATTTTAATCTTATATTAGCATTAAACTTGAAACAAATCATGCTTCTTGCCCAGATAGGCAACACTTCTTAGGGAGCGCAGAAATGTTCCAGAAGAGCAAATATTCCAACTTGGACCACACTACATTACATCAAATGCACTCTGTTATGAAAATGTTCTGGTTATTGTACTTATTTTACTGCAAATTATATAATGCTATTGGTAGCCAGAAATAATTAGCTTTTGTTACAAGCATAGTTCTCTGAGACTTTTTGCCCATATTGACCCTACTTTCCTTAAGCACAGGACTGGACCCATTTCATTTGGGCAATAGCCATGCACCCTGCACTCCCACTGCCACCCTGAGGCATCATATACTAGTTCCCTCAATTAAAAGCCACAAAGAGAAGTAATTCCACAAACTGTGGCTAACACAAACTAGACAATCAGAAAAAATATGGTAGTTATCTGTGTTAATTAACACTACAAGGTTTTTTTTTTTTTAATCCAGAAGACATGGGAGAAGTTCTTGGGAAATCGTTTTTCTCCTGTGCGCTGGTGTTAGAGCAACAGTCTTGAGAGGACCAGTTTGTTTCAGCTTGTCAAGATACCTGCCTCAGCTTCCGTACTTTAGAGAAATACAATATAGCCAAACTTTTATGTGAGAAAGGCTTCCTCTTGCAAATTCTTCCTGAACCCCTTTAATAACCTGTATTCAAGATTATTATGAATAACATAGATGCTAATGTATTCAGCTAACATTTGAGGTTACTGTATCGCAATTTTATAGATACCTCCGATGAAATCCTGAATCCTGGGCAATACAATGCCCTTTCAGTTGTCTGTGACAGGCATGAGAGAATTCAAAACACCTCTTAAGAGCTCTATTATCTATGGGGCATTTAGCATGGAGCAATCCAGAAAGCAGTTAAAGAATGCGACCCTGTTTCATGACTTACTGTTGTGATGCTCCCTGGACCTCTATATCATTTCAACAGCCTGGGCTATCATTCTTCTGAGATTGTCTTCCACAATGTCTGTGCACTCTATAATTTCACAGCTCTGATGACAGAGTATTGCTGTGGTAGTTGCAGTATGACACTGTGAATCCCACACTATTTGTAACCCTAATGGATTATGCTAACAGTAGAAGAGATGTCCTGGAGGCTGATGATGTCTCTCTGTTAGCCTGTTAGTTCAGAACAGCAGTGCATCTTTGATGGTCCTCTCTTACTGGACTTTGATTCATACTGCAAAGTGGTCTTAAAGCATATAAACTGCTACACTTGTAGAGAAAACTCATTTGTAAAATCAACTTCAGCTGTACATGTGCTACATCCTATGGACATTAACTTCAGTCAAGGGACATGGAGTTCAAAAAAACCCTTACTAGTAGTAGTTAGAAATAAAACATACCACTAGGAATATAACGTGGGTGTTGGGTTCCTAGCATCAACTGTTTTACTCGGCACACACATGGGTTTGCATTAACTATCTTGAGTATTGTCTGTGTTATTAAATGCTCAGTTCTTAACATGGGGGTACAGCAAAACTGAGGCTAAGGAGAGCATTTTTAACTTCACTGCCTTTTGCTTATATTGTCAGAGATGAGATGAACAACTTGCCCAACATGCTCAAAAAAATTAAAAGTCCACTGAAAGCTTTCCATTTTATATTTGTTCTCAGAGACAGCTCATCAACATGACATCTCATCTAGATAAATCTTGTGCATCTAATAAAAAAAGCATCTGGACAAACAAAATGCCTCTAGCCACATGGTTCATCATCCCATCTGTCTGTTATAAAGACTGTTTTACACCATTTCCTTTTGAAATTTCCTCAAAAGAACTTCTCTGTTGGCCTTCTGTTAAAAAACATAATGTTTCCTATTCCCTTTTAGGCAGTGGATTTTATGCATGATTGGCTAACTAATAGGATTAGGGCATCACAAAAAACTGTAATCAGAGAAGTTTAATTAGGTGTAATCATGTACTGAAGTACTAAGCATCACTGCATTAATACAAATTTTATATGCTTGCATATCACAGGGAGGCATGTGTCATTTCTGGTATCTCTCTACCATGCTTTTTCAATCAAGCCATTTATTTATTTATTTTAAAAGCATCTAGATATAAAATTTAACACAAAAGCAAACAAAGCACACTACCAGAAATATCTGTATTCTACCAGCTACAAATCTTTTTCACAAAAGTACAATCTACTGAATCACTTTGTGATGAAAAGATGATGTTGTGTTATAATCAGATAAGGTATCAGTTTCAGTAGCTCTAAGTTAATGCTTTCCGCTATTAGGTATTTCTGTTGTTGGACATTTTTTTAATTCTCTGTTATATTTCATTTCC
>NW_010585757.1:14855-29145 GCF_000705375.1 Tinamus guttatus | reverse complement strand
GGGCCGGCCAGCAGCAGCAGCAGCAGCAGCAGCAGCAGGAGGCAGGCGGCGGCGCAGCCGTCCCGCAGCGCGCCGGGCATCGCGGCGTTGCCCAAGAGCCGCTTGCGCAAAGGCCCCGCGTGCCGCTCCTTATCGACGCCGGCTGCGCTCTGAGCGGAGGTGCCCAGAGCTGGATTTATAGGAGCGGGACTTTGCCCGCCCTCTGCCCCCCCCACTCCGTCCCCATCCTGTCCCATCCCAGCCCATCCCGGACACACACGAAAGCGGCTTGTGGGCGACACCGATGTAAACAGTCGGCAGGACCCGTGTGGGCGCTGAGGTGGAGGGGACGCGGGGGACGTCCTGGACGTGCTCCGGTGGGATCGTTGCAGTCGGGGGGGATGCTGAGTGTTTTGCATGACAGCATCGTCCCCAAGGTGCCACGGAACTGGGAGACACTGGGATGCAGCCCCTGGCTCCTTCCCATGGCAGCACGCGGGGGATGCATGGGGGACACATTGCAGCTGGTGGCACAAAGTGCGCCACGTCCCCACGGCTCCGGTGCCAGAGTTGCTGAGGCACCTTCGGTGACCGGCACCGCCTGCGCCCTGGGCTCCTGAAGTAACCACGGGGAAAGTTGCATCATTCCCGGGTGGCTGAAGACAGCCGGGCCACTGGCACGGCTCCTGCTCAGCCGGGGCTGCGGGAGCCTCCGGAGCAGCCGGGTGGACGTGGCCAAGCGGGAGCTCGTGGGGCTCCCTGGCACCGAGCCAGGTGCCACGGGGAGGATGAACCGCGGTGCTGCAGCCTCGGCCAGGTTAAGTGGGTTCATCCTCCTCCAAGGGTTAAGTGGGTTCATCCTCCTCCACCGGGTTAAGCGGGTTCATCCTCCTTCCCCGCGCACGGGTTCGAGCCTCCTCCCTGCCGCTTCCTCCCAGGGCTGCAGAGGCTGCCGGGCTCCCTGAGGCCGAGCATCCCGCCCGGGCCCGTATGATGCTGGTGGGGGTCCTGGCAGCGCCAGCCGCCTCATGGAGACCATTCCTGGCTCTGGCTCCATGGGGATCCTGGCTGCTGGATGTAGGCAGAGGGAACATGTAGGAGCTAGACCCACCTCTTGGAAGAGCTCCTGGAAGTTCCCTTCCATGCTACAGCATCCACACAGCCCTTCCTGACCTGCCTCCATGCATCCCTTTCCAGCCTGCGTCCATGCATCCATCCCCAGTACACATCTGCACATCCCTTCCCAGGCTGCATCCATGCATCCATCCCCGGCACACATCTCCGCATCCCTTCCCTGGCTGCATCCCCTGCATGGTGGGGCCAGGACCCACTCCAAGAAGCCAGGGGCAAACACGGTGTCTGCACCCACCCCATCCAGGCTGGGCCCCCCCCACCACTGCACAAGGTGCCAGCACCCATGGGGACCTCGGTGCCAGCCGGGTCCATGTGACACCCCCCCCAGTCCCCAGCCTCGTGTGTCCCCGCGGAGCAGGAAGAGGCCCAGGCGCCTCCGCGCGCTCCGGTTTGGCAACGTCCCTGCTCCGGGCAGGCGCTCGCGGTTACTACCCCGAGTGACGCGCGCTGTCGCTCGCTTGCGGAGCAGCAAAGCTCGCTGAAGCCGGATGTTTTCTTCCGAAAGGCGCCAGTTACTGAAGCTGGAGATTTATGGTCCAGCAAGGGCCATAAAACCTGTTGCATTCTAACAGCAGCATTTGTGAGTGACGAGCGGCCGCTTAGGAAACCTGCCGGTGTCCTCAGCAGCCGGCGAGGTGCCTCGTCCCGCAGCGGGTTCCACGGACTCGGCCGCCCATGTCCCGGGTTTCCCTCGGTCCTTGTTCTCCCATTCGGACACGGCGTGTTGCACCTCCAGCACGGAGCTGTTCCCTCCGCGTTTAGGAGCAGCCGTTCCAGGGCGCATCCCCGGAGCAGCGCGCGGGTCACGGCACCGCGGGCGGCCCTGCGCGTGGTGGGGGCCGGGACGAACGGGAAGAGGAACACGGGCACGAGCCACTTCCCCATGAGACACAGAGCCAGCGCCAGCCCAACCAGCCTTGCTGCAGGAGCCGGCGAGCTCCGGCTGCTGCAAAAGCTGCTGCTGCAGCCCAAACCCACGCAGAACCTCCCGCTGCTTTTCATACCCATCTCTGCCACCGAAAAGGGGGGGATTTCCCCCCTCCTGGATCCAGCTTCTTGCCATTACTGAGCAAGTGGCTTCCCAAAGGGTGCCCGGGGACAGCCCCGGTGTCCAGAGTCCTGTGGGGAAGGGAAAGGGCCAGTTACAGGGGGGACAAGGCAGGGAATATTTCCACTCGGGGCATTTCTTTCCCAAAGCGTGGGGAAGGACACGGGGGGCCACCAGCACTGGCCTCCCCTGCGTCACATCCCCTTCCACAATCCGCGTCCAGCATTTTCCAGGTGCCTCCTGCCATGGCAATGAATCCGCACGCTGGAATCTTTCTTGACCTTTAGACGTTTCTAAATAAAAGATAAACAAGAGAAATCAGGTGAGCAGAAAAGAGCTTTTACCCCATTGCAGCAGGCATCACGTTTCTCTTCCTCTGTTGTAAGTTTACAGCATTCACTAAAAACGAAGCATCTGTCCCACTTGGGAACTGCACTTCTGCCCTGACCTCACTCCCGGTCAAAGATTAACTCGAGTTCCCAGACTCCTTTGCCCAAATAGTGCCGGAAATTACCCAAATCCAGTCACCAAAAATAGAAACCACCCTTGTCATGCTCTCCCTGGCTGTGCTGGGAGAGCTCCGGCACGCGATGCCGCAGGCGCAAGGAGCTCTCCGCGTGCACCACGCGCCTTCCGGGCCCCGGATGGATGTGATCGGGCACAAGGGGGACGTGACGCCTGCTCTAAATGGCATTTCCCCTTCCCTGGCCACAAAGATGCTGCAATGCCCTGAAATCATCCCCGGGCCACCCACTCGCCCTGGCAGGACCCCAGTAAGGCCTGTTGGGAGAAGCAGTTTTAGACTAGTGTTTCCATGTTGTGCTTCTCCTTCCCATGGAAGAGGGATTGCAGTTCCAACATGCCCAAACAGCCCCAGGTGTTGGGGTGCAACTAGTTTAGAGGATCCACAGTGGAAATTCTAATTTTCCACCTCCGTCTTTCGAGGAAATGCCCCGATCCCTCACACAACCCCAGGATCCACCTCTCCTCGCTTCAAGGCTGCTTCTCTGCTGGCTGCTATGGGGCTGTGCAGCCTCCCGCTCCGGGCAGGCCACATCCTCCCGCTCCTTCCACATCCCAACACCGATTTCCCAAAGTTATCCATAGTCTGAGCTTTCCAGGAACATTTTGCCGGAAGGTTTCTGCCTCTGCAGCCTGCATTGGTCTTTCCGAGCGCTTTCAGGTCCGTGGGCTTGGAGCCGGACCAGGCTGTGCCGGGTCCAGGCCCTCTCCCGCCTCCGGCTCCGGTCAGGAGGAGATTAGTCACCTGCGCGCGGAGCGCCGCGGGACTCGGAGCGCCCGGAGCGCCCGGAGCGACGCGCGGGGCACGGGACGAGGCAGCTCCGGGTCCGCACGAGCCGGAGGAGGCCACGCTTGGGCATGTGGCACGAATCCGTGGCCAAGATCCCTCCGTACCGGACATGGGGCTCGTGCAGGACGCTCGTGCCAGGAATCCTTCCCTGCGCCCCGGGATCTCGTCCGTCACCAGCACAAGGAGCTGAGGGTGGAAGAGGCAGCGAACCCTGACGGGGAACCTGCCCGCTCCTCATGGGGAGATTTTGGCTTCCCGGTTGAACTGGGCTCCTCCAAGACCTGAGCCATCGCGTGCCGCCAGGAAAGGCACCGCGGCGGCTGCTCCCGACGCGGCGCAGGCCGGGAATTCCAGCCATTCTCCCATGGCAGAGCTGCAGCTGCATTTTTCTGATTGAGGCCTGGGGAGCCCTTCGCAGGCACCATTAAAATAGAGGGTGGGTTCTCCATCACCTTCGTGTAAGGTCAGCTTTGATTTGCAAGCCGGGGGAAAATGTGGAGGGCTTGGGGGCTGCCAGATGGAGGCTGTCCAAAAATCCCACCTCATTTACTGAGGGTTTGGAGGACTCGAGCAGAAGGGGAGGAAAAGAGAGAGGGCCACAGATTCTCGGATAGACAAAGCTGCTGTAAGAAAGAAAGCAAATGCGTGAAGATCTATTAGGAGCCGGGCAACTGGAGAGATCTCCTGCTGGCTTGCTGGGGCTGCGGCCAAGAAATCCAGGCGGGATGCACTACCCGCTCCGCATTGCTTCCTCGCGCGGGACCATCATCCGCTTGGGTTTCTCCCTCTGGAGCCTTCTGGTTGCAAAACGCCCTTGTCAGCAACTGGCTCGCTGAGCAGCATGACCTCATCCTGGAAACAACACCTTGTAGGAAAAGCTTATCACCTTATAAAACAAATGAAACCGAGAGTGATTTCAGCAGCGGCACGAGAGGGGTTGGCTCCGCGGCTCCCCATGGGGCGCGTGGGCTTTGCAGGGCAGTTTGTCCTCCTGCAAGGGCAGAGCAGCAGCGAGGGGGCTTTGGGGTCCAACCTCCGAAAGCAGCAGCGGGTCCCGCGCGGGCTCCGCTCCCCGCCGCGTCCCGCAGCTCCCGGCATCGGAGGCGGCAGAAGGGCGGCAATGGCTCGGGAAGGAGCAGCCGGAGGAGGCGCTGGCTGCTCTACCCGCCTCGTTCCTCCCGCGGGACCGGCGCGGGTGGAAGCGGCGCCGCGGGCGGCCCGGAGCCGGTGCCGGCTGCTTGGCAGCACCATCCGGGGGCACCGGGACCCCGCTCGCCTCCCGCGCGCTCCCTGCCCGCCCCGGCCACCAAGAGCCCCGGTGGCTTCTGCCCATCCTCGGTCCGCTTGGGATCCAAGAAATCACACCGCGAAATTCACTCTCATCCTTTCTCAAAGGCTTTGGGGAGGTTGCAAGGGGGTTTTCTCAGCCCGAAGATGGAGCCGTCCTGCAAGCGCCCCGACCTCCGCTGCGTTTGGTGGCACTGGGCAGCAGAGCCCACAGGGCTCCGTGTCCGACGTCCTGGGGAAGCAGCTCCGGCTCTGCGGGGTCTTCGGCCAGCAGAAGGACAAGACCCAGCAGGGACATTTCCCCAGCAGAACCGACGGATCTGGAAGAGACAGCAGAGAGTTGGGGTTCACCAGGCAGCACAGGCTCTGCAGCACCCAGCTATGACACACAGGCTAAACACAGGCTTTGCAGGAGGCGGTTGTGAAATGGAGGTGAAGAGGAAAACCGCAGGCAGCGACGGCCGAGCTGCGCGTGTTCGGCGCCCTGGTTCACCACAAAGCGCTATCGGACTCTGACAGAGCCCTCGCGGGGCGTCATTGCCCTCCCCGCGACGCTGCGGGCACGCGGCTCGGCAGGAAGTCTAATATTACATATAGCCCCGTTCCCCTCTGCCGCACGTTCATCCGAGATGCTCATGGGAGGAGCGGAACAGGGGAGCACCCCAGGCCCTGCAGATACTTAAGAACACAGGGGCAGGAGGTATTATCTATTTCTTTAAGGAAATGCACCAATTCCAGCTTGGGATACACAGGGATAACTCCAGGCTCAGGAGGAAAGCGGCTCCTCAAGCTGCGGCCAACTCTCCACCTTGTGAATAATAGTAATAAATAAATAAGAAAAAAAAGCTCAGTAGAATTGACATTTTTGGCGTGAAAACTGTCACGGTGGATTTATTAATTAGATCTTTCCACCCCTCCCTGCTGGAATTATTCAGTGTGAACAGGGTAAGGCTCCAGCGTACAAAGAGAAAGGGCTCAGGGGCTTTTGCTCACCAAAGCTTTTGGGATTATTGGTTCATTGAGACTAACGGTGCTGCCAGGCGCCTCCAAGAACCATCAGGAAAGCCCGGACGCATTTGCTTGGCCTCTGTATTTTAATACTAGTAACTCATCACTGCCCAAGTGATGTTTTGGTTTAACACCGTGTGTCTTTGGGCCTTACCTGTTGCGAGGAAAGGCTGTATCTTGAGGCAGCTCTCCCTCAGCTCGGGAAGCCCAGTGCACTGGAGTAAACTGTGTAACAGAGAGCAAAATTTCCCCATCCTCATCTAACGAAAGCGACACGGACATCCACGACACGCAGCTGCGGTCCGACAGGATCGAGCATCGCTCCATGCAGGAGAGATCCACGGAGCCCGTCTGCAACAGGAGGAGGGTTCCAGGGGTTGGTGCAAGAGCGGGACAAACCGACTGTTATCAACCCCCTCCACGATGGTTGAATGTCATTTGAGAACACCGTGTCAGAGAGCTACAACCCTGCAAAGGGCATCTCAAAGCAAACCCTTGAGGACGTAAAGCACACCACGAGGCCGAGTTAAACTCTTTATTTACTTTGAAATATCAGTTTAAATTTTCAGTTACAAAGTCCAGTCTAGCAAGAGCAAGCTGAAAGTATGTTAACGGTCCTTTATTACACAGCCCTTTTGTGACCCACGGGATTGTTTGGTTTTACAAGGCACTGCAAGAACACGCTGAGAAGAACAGAAGACCTATGGATTGGAAATTGTAGCTCCAAGAGTCCTGATGAGCACGAGGCCGCCGACACCTGAGATATCCAAACGGACAAGTGTTTAATTCACCACAATTAACAAAAAGGGGGACCCCAAGGGCGGAGCGAGGCTATAACATGCAGAACCATGTCCAAACAAAGCGAATACAGTTAAAGGACGGGCAGAATAACCGTAAAAAGTTTGGCCGGTCTAGCCAACAGTGATGAGCAGGTAGCAAATATTCCGCTTTTACTTTGCCAGGTCTGAATGTGTTTCAGAAAATGCTCCAGAACTCCCTTCAGCGAGTCTCTAAAGAGCATGACGTGGGTCAAGGGGACACTGAGTAAGCTCAGCAGTTTCTCCCCCGTGATAAAAACCCAGTTTTCCACCCAACAGAGGGGTGATCGGCTCCTCTATCCCCATCACTGCCTTGCTGCTTCCCAAACATGAGCCCAGGCCGGGACAAGGCACTCCCTGCTCCATCCAAGTAAACATCTGCAGTCCAAAACCTGGTGCAACATAAACCTGAACGGGTATTTAAGTAGCACAGAGTTACTTAAGGGCAGTGTATAGCCTCATTTCCTATATCTAATTCCTATTTATTGGGAGGCATTTTGTTCTCTATTTTGCCTTAAAGTAGACCAAGCAGAAGAAGACCTCAGGTTTCAACTAATAACATAAAGAATTAACAATATTCTCAGCTTTGTTTCTACTTTGCAGGTTTGACGAAACTGTCCTTTAATCACATCAGATACTAATCAGACATGAATACAATTTTGTTAGGAAAAAAGTGCATTTTGTACTGCAAAACATTAGGGTTTCTGGTCCAAAAATAGCAAATTCATCTACACTAGCTGAAATGTGTACTTACAGCATCAATTAGCGATATTTTCACATTTTATTTGCTAGCATGGATAAACCAAGTCTCTGCAGCTCTGAAATTCATTACAATACTATTGGATAACATATTAAAGTAAATAAAGGAGACAAGAGGAGGGAAGTTACTCTGTGAAAGTATGTTCTAAGCCTACAGATCCATTGCTAACAATTTTAATATCTGTACTGCAGGATGAATTCTGAAAATCATAATTAAAAAGATACACGGTTGAACTTCCTATATCTAAATACCGGTTTCCAGTCACTTTCCAAACACCAGCACTCGCTCTCGAAGCAGCTTAGTGCCATAAATTGCATGGTTAGAGAGTTAGAAACACCCTACAAGTTAAGGAGAAACACAAGTCGCACCTAGTTAAACCATGATACAACATGGTGAAATCGTAACAGCTGGTCTAGCCTAGCGCTAGCTCTTGGGTTAGTCGGGAATTCCCAATTCAACTCATTTACATATAATTATACCCTTCTTGGCTTTAGGAAGCTCTTCCTACTGCAATTCCTTCGATACATTTCATAAGAAAGCCTGCATGCAAGGTCAACAAATCCCACACTCAACCCAATGAAGATTATTCTAGTGTCCAGAGAAACTTTGCAGACTCTTAAGCTTGTACAAACCTTTCCTTAAGGAATATAACAACACCGGGAGTCTGTGCTGTCCATCTGCAAGTCCGCAGGCCTGGAAGCTCTTGGATTCTCACTCCAAGCATGTCACGGGGTGGCACAGCCTGGAATAACACCCTTTGCCAGCTGATTGAGGCACTAAAAGGTTAGATATTGCCTGCAATGACAGACACGCTGTAGTGCGAACGCTACGTCTAAGGGAGACCGTCCAGGCGAGCAAACACGAGCACGGAGCAGGGCTTCCTACCCGACCTACCACAGGCAGCACAAGCCTAAAGGAAATGAAGGTAAGGTGACATATTAGACCAGATGAGACCCCCAGCAGAGCAGGGACAAGCTGCAATGCTTGGAGGTGGCACTGGGTGCAGCAAACACCCTCCCCGTGTCCGCAAGGAGGGGCAGGGAGCTGCATTCCCTCCACATTCCCACCTTGTCTCCCAATTTCCCTCGTCGTCGGGGTGAGGGCAGAACCACCAGCCCCTTTCCTAGTCCTAAACTCCTCAACATCCTCCTTGAACAGTCAGTTCCTCCTTGA
The DNA here is from genome assembly GCF_000705375.1 of Tinamus guttatus. The sequence continues at coordinate 20,626 of NW_010585757.1, read as the reverse complement.
AAAACCCTTTAAGCTGAACCGTTCCTGGCTGCAGCCCCATGTCACAACCACACTCAGCACCTCTAACCATCCTCATGACTTTTCCATCCTTTCCCACTACTACCACGTTTAAGAGGAAGCCATCCGATTGGGAAACACTCCCACTAATCACGGACTGTCCCATGTGCTCTTAGCAATCCTGACATCCTGCTCAAAAGTAGAGAATTTCTGGACAAAGGTCAGGCACAGCCTCAGCAATCTTAAGGTAGGGAAGCTCTCAAACCCACAGGATCTTTCTCCTGTGTTTCATAAATTATGGAACATGGTAGGACACATGGATTACCGTGTCCTACCTCAAAGGAAATATCTCCTGACATCACAGTTACCAACTTATGAAGGAGTTCAGAAGGATCTGGAGTTCCTCAAAATCCTCCGCAGCATTTAACAGCTGAAACAATTAAATTGTCATCAAACTTCACCCACTCATTAGCCAATCCCTACTCCAAGCTGTTGGCAAGCACGTGGAATGACATCAGAGCCAGTACAGCGGAGCCTCCCTCCTTCTCTCTTCTGCACAAAATATTCCCACACCCCGTTCTCAGGGAAGTGCATTATCAGATCCAAGTTTGCAGTCACAGGATTCCAGGACATTATCAGTGTTTGCATTTTATACATTGCAGCAGTAAACTAAACCTGAACTTCCTACACTTACTCACTAGCACAAGAGTTCTTGTGGTTGGCAACAGGTCTCCCAGTCAGTGCAAATTAGCAAATTCTATTTATTGATGAGCTGGAAGAGAAAGCAGATAGCAAGCGTTACACCAAACATCAGCTCTCTGAAGCTCTGCATTGTTTTTATGCCATATTTCCAAAGAAAATATGCAGCTATAGGAAAGACACAATGAATAAATGATTTTAACAGAAAAAAAATTAAAAAGTATTTAATTTAGGATGAGATTAAATAAAATTAGTTTAATGCCATTTAAAAGAGTTTCACTATACAAAATATCTCTACCACCAAGACACCCTTTACAAACACAAACTCTGATGACTAATTCTCAAGAACAAAAAAGATTACAAAATAAATAACGTTGCCTAACAAACTGATCACACGGAAGCGTCACGAAAGCAGATTAGGAGGAAACACAGTTTACAGTGACCCTCAAAGCAAAGTATTGCTGAAAATGAGAAATTTAACACTGACACGCAGAAGGTCAACTACTGCAGTTCTTCAACACACAGAAGTCACTGAAATGAACCCGGATTTTTCCTTTGAATGGCAGGGAGGACCAGAGACTGGCTCCTGGTAGAGACGTTTATTGGTAACGGAGCACAGGACTGACCAGGGATCCGCCTCGGATATCAGAGGATGACCCGGGCGCTCAAGCCGCGACGTGAACCGGGTTTTACTCCACTTTTACTCCGTCCAACCAGCCCTTGGGGTGGCCACTCAGCACCTCGTGTCCACGGTCGCCTTCTCACCTCACTAAACTGTGAATCTTCCCCTCCCATTTTACTCACAACTAGGAATATCACATGTAAATTAAACAGAGTTACTGAAAATTACCTAAATCAATTGCTGAACTCAGCAGAACACATGAATTATTTCTTTTTTAGAAAAGTTTAGCAGCTAAGATACACCAATGACAAAAACTTCTTACTAAATAAAGGAATAAACCTACAAGAAGATAAGTACTTTAACTATTTGCAAAAATGCGTCAATTACCAATATTTAAACAAAACATTAAATATAATAAATTACTAATCAGAAAGCCTGCCTGTTTGCTGACAATCTGACAAGTGCTACTTTATATCTGAATGCAAAGGAGAACGCTCACTTTGAAGGCAAATCCTTTTGATAGAAAGCACAGTAGTATTTTGCTTGGCAAGCCAGCAGTACATCCAAACACCCCCCAACACAGCCCCCTTCGCACAGCCTGCATCCTCTCTCCACAATTACAAGGAGAAATGGCATTTTCTTCTTCACTAAACTTCTACTGGAAAACAGCAAGTTAATAAGCAGCTCTCACTGAGAGATACTGTAGCAGAATCACCCGTGATTAGAAAAACTAAAATGGTATTACAAGTTTCAAAATGTTGGGTTTTTAAATATATATATATATATAATATTTGTAAAAGTATTAGAATCAAAGTACAGACCGTCTCCTTTAAGTGACTCCTTAATGAGACATCCTGGTCTTCAATTACTAATTTTATTTCTGTTCCCACTATGACATCCTCTTGCTTTCACTGTAGTCTTGTAATTCGGAACCAAATGATGCTCCTAGTGTATGGAGCTATTAGAGTCCTGCTCATAACCTGCATGCAACTTTTCCCAAATAAACTACTTGGAAAATCCACACAAGAAGCAGCGTTTCACACCCTCCCATTGGGAGGGGGCACTAAAATAGCCTGGAATACTCATTCTAGGCAAAACTCCTAGTTTTCAAAAAAAAAAGGCTGGTTTACAGAAACTGGGAACAGCTCTAAACTTAGAGTATTTGATTTGAATGAATATTCTTTAATCTACATGTTAGCATATTTATGCCTATAATAAATTCTAAGTTGCTACCTTGATTTAAGTTAAACATTACTCTTCATCTAACCTCTAACGAGAATGAAAATTTATAACTAAGGAAGTTATAAATTACTCAACCTTCACCTAAAAATAACAGCTAGCACCATGAGTCTAGGATTAAGATCTCCTGCAGAGAAAGTGGCCTTTAGCAAAGCTATTTAACCGCTAATGATTTGCTTTATACACGTACGAAACAATGTGTTTTGTACAGGAGGTATATGGTTGATTTGAGTGAGGAAGGTGGCATCAAGAGCATAATAAAAAAAGACATTTGGAAGTATTTGGCGCAAGTTAGGTTCATACTGGGTACAAAATGAACCCAAAACACATCCCTCCTATTTGCAGCTACCGGTTAGTCAGTACATTACAGAGAGCCCTACTAATATTTGGACATTGCGGGGGCTGAGAAATCAGTGCCTAAAATATTTTTTGATTTTAGCAAAGCAATTTAGAAGACTCCTTGTCTCCAAGTACCGTTTTACGGTGGATTAAACCCACATTGTTTGAACTATTTTCAGTTATATCTTTACAACTATAACTCGGGTCCAAGAGGAAAATGAAAACAAAATGAAAGCAAACCTTTCAAAAACTAGTCATTAGAAGATGGTTTTATCAGTTCCCCACACCTGAATGCCAAATCCTCATGAGAAAACTTCCATCTGTGCTGCATTTGACTGGTCGGTAGCTGTCACTTGACTGACCCATATGCTTTGGATAAAGCAAAGCAAATATACTCCAGTCACTACAGAAACGAGTAGTTGTGGGTGTTTAAAAGGAGAGATTTTGAATCCTTTGTTGCCTAGGCTGAAATGCACATATTTGACAAAAAAAATGTCAATTTCTAGAAGTGGAATTTTCATTTTTGAAGTCTCCAATTCTTGTTCTGTACGTTTCAGACAGACCGTCTTCCCCAGTACTTCTGTAGCAGGGAAAATTTTGGAAGTGCAATACTAAAATAGCTTCTGCCCAGTTTCAGTGTTCGTGCTGGCAATTGATTTTTTCATCAGAATGCTCCAAAACATCCAGCATTTCTTCTATTATAGCCTGTAGTGCCCGGCCCAGCTGTTCGGCAGTATATGGTTTTCCCAGTGGAGGTACATGAACAAAAGCAGACCTCCCACGGCTCTGGTACAAGGAAGTATAGTAAGTGAAGTCACATAGGTATCTGAAATATAAAAATAAAACTTATTTAGCAACAAGTAACAAGTACAGTGTGCAACTGCCTGGCAGGACGAACTGTATTCTTATCGTTCAGCATTGCATCAACATCCTGCAATAAAACGTGATGTACAAGCCACATATTGTCAGTTGGTTAAATTGCTTTAATTTAACCTAAGACTACAAAACATTAGAAACTCTCCTCTCCCACATGACAGCGGAGGAACGTGTGGAATTGCTGGCCCCACTGGAAAAGCACATGAATCACATGGGCCTCAGTGAGCTGAGCATGAAAAGAACATGTTCTGCATCCTAAGTCTATTTTCCCCATTGATTATCCATCCCATACCTGCCCGCATCCTTAGATATAGTGACAGTGACGTCCAGCTCCAGGGCTGAGACTCTCTTGCAAACTGTGTCCATGTCAATAATGGAATCGATGCACTCGGGGCCGCCCTCGACGCAGCACTGGGAGCCTGGGCAGAAGCGGCAGTTGTCTAAGCCTTTGTAGCCCACATTGTGGCCACACTTCTCCAGAGTTACAGTTGTAGCCATACCCGAAACACCTACATGGACCACCAGCTACGAGAGAAAAGAGACAAGTTAGATCAAACAAGATAGAAAACGGTGCAGAATCAAGAGCCCATCATTCCCAGTAAAATACTGATGAGGTTGCTGCAGGAATTGCCAGTGAACTCGTGGGTGCAGCACAGAACAATTCTGCTGATTCCACTCCCTCCCCAGGCTAAGTTTCACTCACGGAAAGGTGAATGTGGCAGAATCACAGCAAAACCCACTGCTGGAAGAGCCACGGTGGCACAGACCGAGCCGCCCACACAGCCCTTTGCAGCAGCCACTTCACACCAGTCGCTGCCAATAAAGAGACCACTCTATTCTGAGCTATAAAATTCTACAAATTCAAATGTCCTCGCAACAACAACAACAACAAAAATCTAATGAGGGATTACAAGTCTAAACACACATTAAAAAATGTGACTTCACATTACGCTCGTTACTGTAAGAAGGACAGATCTCAATCACTTGTTCTGTCTTTCGCCCTCTTCACTCTACTCACTTGTGGACTGTGCTTTTTCCATAATGCAGGAATTAGCCTTTGCACAGTCTGATATTCAACCGGGATTTCATACACATGCAGATCCACATCATCTCGCAGTCCTAGTTTCTCCAGTTCCTAAGAAGATACGGAAATAAAATTGAAGATGATGAGACACAAATTCAGCAGAGGATATACTTCTGAATGGCTTTTTTTTTTCTCCAGAAAAAAAGGTTTTTCTACCCTTCTACCTTTGGACAGAGAGGGTTTGCTGTGGGGGACTGGTATAGGCTTATATTACAGGTTAAATAACCTTATAGCCAGCACTTGCAATGCCTTCCTACTCCCTGAGGAGCCAGGAAGAGGGAGCTATTGGACTAACATCTCTCCAAAGTTACAGAGGAAAGGGGGGTTAATGCTGCTATTTAGTTCAGCTGGTCAATACAGAACCAAAACAGTTTTCTACATCATACCCTGCACTGTCCTCAAGTCAAAAAAAGAGAGAAAACATAAAGGAGGAAGCACAAAGGCATCTCCTGCACCTGTGTTAACAGCCTTCCCACAGGACCCTTTGTTTTGTTCCCACTTGTGTGCAACAAAGAAATCCACATTCAACTGACAACAGTTACCAGCAACGAACACACAAAAAGAAAGGGCTGTCTACAATACTCTTAGAAATACTTTTTTTTTTTTTTTGGAAAGAACTAAATAATATATAAAATCGGATTGGGACAATTACATTTGTAGTCTAATTTGCTCTCTTGCAGGGTTGCTGCGTTGAACAGCAAGTTTTCATGTTTGTTTACACATAAATAAACAACAACTCTCACCTCCAGTTAGCAGGAGTAGAAGGCAGATTGACTGCAATTCTCTACAAATATTAACAAACACTGCTCATAGGACGAAAACCAACAATAAAACAGAAGCAATATTGGTACACCCTCTGCAACATATTTGTTTTTATTCTTATTCTGGCAGAATCAAGAGATAGAAAGCAGCTAC
>NW_010585755.1:61964-77334 GCF_000705375.1 Tinamus guttatus | reverse complement strand
ATGAAGACAGGAGAAAACAGAATTTCTAAACAGTCTATCACTTTTCCAGAACACTAAAGCTGCTGGTGTTTCCAGATGTGACAAGCAATTTTGTATAAAGTGAGCAGTGTGAGTTGGTGTTTACACATTTTATTACTGTATTTAATGGCAATGGTGAAGTGATGGATTTGCATTTGGGTTTATACTTTTGATAAAAATAGATTTGTTTTTAAGACAAAGGCTGAATAGTAAGTTTACAAGGACTGTGCCTTTACCCACACAGGAGACATATATTTTTTCTTGAAAAATTAAGCTGATGAAAGATTAATAAATGCATGCATCAAGTGCAAAGGCTTTCGAAGGCAAAATAATTAAATACAGAGAGTGTAACAAGTATTTTTCGCAACATATTAAAATCTCACATAGGAAAGAGCTGCCCAAGAGGAAACAACTTGGACTGTATCACGTCCTTTTCATCAAGGATGGGTGAGAAGGTTCGTAAGCGGTTGTCAACACCAAACCGCTCAAACCCTCCATTTGCTACCTCCGATTTATTGTTTCTATAGAACTAAGCTCACGGAGATCCAAGTAGTGTCACAGCTCTGTGACAGGTAGCCCACTGGGGGCATGGAAACGCCACCTGGAAAGGACAAATAGATTCAAATCTCCACAAAACCATGTTTTAAAGCTGCAGACAGTATTTACACCTGTGTCACCGGCTGTTAGCTGCACCTTGCTTTATCATTCACTGACCTAATTCCTTTGGTTCCCATGTGATTTGAGAATATTTTGCCTTCTAAAAAAGTAAATTAAACTGAACTAGTAGAGAACAACAAAAAAATTAAAAAACAGACTATTTAAGAATATTTTTGACCTCTCATAAGAATAGCCTTCAAGTATTGGCTGCATTATACCCCCACCACGCTGCAGCTGCGGTGCTCTCCTATAGTTTCTACTGCATGAAACAACATATATGATAACCTTTTTCAGAGAGAAACATGTGCTGTCTGACAGGCGTCGGTCCCGTGTCAGGATCTGCCGACCTTATGCCTTTACTGCCATTTCTTTAGTGCCTCAAGATCATCCAGCCTGAGCAACATTTAAATCTGGGTAAGACAAAGAGAAATCCTCCTTCTCAGATGTTTGCCAGCAGAGACTCTGTCTATTATATATAGCCTTGCAGTCTCATGATATTAAATTTTTCCTAAAATCCCGGAGGAAAATTCAAAGCTACAGACACAAAAAAATGTATGTAGAGCTGAAAGGCCCACATTAATTTTCACAAATGGGGACATCCTTTAGCTGGCTCAAAGCTTACGTGCTTTGTGGTCAGGGGAAAGAGAATCGCTGTCTGTATTTGCAGCTTAACTTGGCACCAAAGTAGCCAATAAACTTTGCCTATGGCTGCTATCCAAAATAAACAGAACTTTTATCTCTACTTGAAACTTTTACTAAAACAATGAATATCCCTCTAGAATTTCCTTCTGTCCTGAGCTAAAATAGGAATATAGAGAGGGATCATTTGGGTAAATTAGCTCCACTGAATCCCAGGACAGAAGCAAATTTGTGCACAGGGTAATGTGTTAAGATGGAGGAAGGAACAGATCTTGGGCTCCCCTGCTCACCCTCGAAACTCCGCGATCTCCAGAGGAAACCTGACTCAGCTCCAGTTCTCCCGGGAACACTGCTCTTGCATGGCTCCTTTTCTTCCATTCACAGCAAACCTCCTATTTAAAGTCATAATCTCTCTTGGAATCTGGTTTCGTATTTTTGAGTCAGAAAAATACTAGCTTATTCTTCTACTTATTCCACAATTTGAAATAAAATTTTTCCAGATGCTATCAGGTACACTTAGCACCCCGTGGAAGGGACTGGGGTCAAACTTCCGAGTATTTAACTCTTAGTTTACAGCTTAGAGTCTTCTGCGTCTAGAAAGCACATTCACTCACACTTGGACCCTGGATATTTGACACTGCTAATACACTGTTCACTGTTTCCAACCACACATGGATAGGATCCAGTATTTCCCCGACACATGAATTTTATTTTATTTGAATACTCTCATAGTAGCTGGCAGCATTTTTCAACAAAGGACCTCACTCAGGGCGATATATTTGTTGAGCAGGCTTTCCAAATAATTCTTCATGAGCCTGTGCTATACTACTATGTACTGATAACATACACGTCAGCAGAGATATGTCACCAACAGAAGTATTTCAAGCTGAGAAATTGCCTGCCCTTAAGAAAGAATCCTGTTTTATCCAGCAAGCCACGTTAGAACAGCTTATCTACTTTGACCAAGAGAATAGTAAAGCTGAAATAAATAGTATCATGCTTTGAAAATGAAGTAAAAGCAAACTGCCCGGTTTGCAGATGATCAGGAGAAAGATTTTAGGGAAAGCCAGCTACAATTTCTTGGCCTCTCTTCCTTTAGCAAAACAAAACCAGACATTTCGAGCGCGGGCAGGCGCTTGGTGTGCTCACAAGGTACGTTCTCCTGGCAGGACAGAGCTCAGCAGCGGCTGCTCCCTTTCACATGACACACAAGTAGCACGAGGTCTGTCCAGCAGCTTGTCAAGCCACAGCGCCCAGGAAAGCAGGGCTGAAAATGCTCCCCAGGTCCACTGCTTTTGTCAGGTAGTTCCTTCCTTCATCATCCAGGTCATTTGAAAGGACAGGAAAGTTTATAGAAATCTTTTTTTTCTATTCCAGAATGCTTTACAGCTACGTCTATAATTAGCAATTTCCTTCCACCTGTACAAAAATTAGTTTTGTTCTAGCTATAATCCACAGGAGGATCCAAATATATATATCCATATAGATTTTGATCTAGCTATAATCCAAAGCAGGGTCTACCAGCACAACTGGTAGAGGGCTCCAATGCCTTGGCTATAAAACGGCTTAGGTGGAGTGTTGGCAGCAGGTCAAGGGAGCGGAGTGCGGAGTATATCCAATATCATCTGGAGTGCTGTGTCTGGTGCTGGGCTCCCCAGGGCACGAGGGACATGGAGCTACTGGGGAGAGTTCAGCACAGGGCGACAAAGATCATGAGGGGACCAGAGCATCTCTTCAATGGAGGGAGGCTAAGGAAGACCTAACACCCCTTCTAGGATCGAATCCTGACAGTTTCTTAGAAAACTTTAGCATAAAACAGTCTGTGAAAAGAGGTTTTTGTCCCACAGCTAACTGTGCATGGAGGAATTCCACCTCTTTCATCATCCACGGTGTTCAACATACTCGGGAATTACCACTGAAGGGCACACATGGGTATATGGAAACAACAAGGAGCACTGGCTCAGTTCCTGCTCTTCTGTGCAGGACATACAACTGCTGTTGTCCTTTTCCCTTTTTGTTATGGTATTGCCAATACTGAATGAAAGAGCTTACTAATATATAAAAAGATTTGGATGGAAACACAATATCTACATTTTTGTAGTTTGTCATTTCTAAAAACCCCAAATCCCACTCTTAGCCTTCTTAAATTGAAGTCTTCAGTTGTGCCCCAACCACAAAAACATGCCTAGGCTATCATCTGGATCCCAGCAATTACAGTTAGTTTCTATGATCTTAGCTCTGTAAAATCTCCAAACAGTTATTTCGGACAAAACATATTTCTATATTGTTATTAAACCTTTTTCAATGGCTTTCTATGGATTGTGTCATTTCACACAAACAGGTTGGTATTTCAGAGAAGGTTAGGAAGTAACTATCTGAAAAGGTTAGTAGTACCCCATTAGTTCTGTTTCGAACAGTACATTGGTAAGGGATAGTCTTCAACTAATACAGGTATTTAAATAAAGCAGAATTTATCACCACTGGAGAAGATACCCAATGTCTCTTCCAGCAAAAGTAATCTCTGGAAATTATTGTGGCACAAACTCTTCTTCTTAAGTTTGCATATACATGCCCACTTTTTGCCCTGAGGGAACCCATTGCCTCAGTAAAGATAAATATCCTTAAAAAGGGAGATATCTTCTCAGTAAGCAAATAATATCTGCAGTTGATAGGCCTGTTGCCAGAAACAGGGTAAGATTTCATTTTCTTAGTCTTCACAGTGATCTTTTTAGGGGAAATGTGCATATATTTTTCTTCAACAAGGATTCTGGTATTATCTTTGCTTGCTCAAGGAAGGGCATGGATTAACATGAAGATCAATGAGCAAACTTTGGATAAATATTAAGCTTTTTTTTATGCAAAGTAATATCAATACCTCTAATTTCCATTCTATTTTCACAGAATTTATCTGCAATCATTTCATGTTTCTTTCTAATCATATTATAAGCATGGGTTTAGCACCATAAAACCATCTTGAATTAGGCATCCAAATCTAGAAGTACAGTGTTTATAAGTATACAAGTGAAATAAAGAGTGCAGACTTATAAAACTTCAGAAGTGACCCTGGACCATAAGTGCATTTAACTGCACTGTTGGAAAGCATATCAAATAGAGGTGAATACTGTACTGACCTCCTCCAGTGTGGCACCTGATCATCATATAGCAGAGGAAGCACAACACAATATTTTGATCAGATACTCAAATACTTTTTGCTTTTTAAGGCAGAAACACCTGCCTCTGCTTTTTAAAAATAAGTTTAAGTCTGAATAAATTACACAACAGAAATTTTCAGATGAGTTCTTAGCCTTTGACACTCACACTACATTTCCCTCATCTGACATGGGTTTAAGCAAAAGCCCTCTTTGCTCCGCACTAAAAAATGTCTGCATAACCTATGAGCCACAGGCATCCAGGACTGAGCAAAGGAATAAGCAGTACCTGGTTAAGATGGAAAACAAACCATTTATGAAAGGAATGATGAAGTTTTTCATGCTGCACAGTTTATTCAACTGTAAAAATATTAGTTGGGGTATTACCGAGCTAGTGCTCAGAGCTCTTTTGGCCTCTGACCAGGATAAACGGTCCAAGCAGAGGAGCCGACTGCAGATCGGTCACATTTCCAGGAGGAAAGGAGCACGATTCAAGAGGGAGAAGCATGTGGGCCGAGAGGTTAATCCGGCACTTCCCGAGTTACACTTCTGTGTCCTGCTCCTTAGTGAACCTCTTTGCACCATCTCGACTAGTCTGGATGCACCGTCCCAAGGACACGGGCACCATTTGTAGCTGCAAATGTTATCACATCCCTCCTGACTACCTCTCATGCTCCCTTCATCAGGATGTGCCTTCATTTGAGAAGGAAGGATCAAACTGGTAAGAAAAAAATACCTCCATAACAGCCAGCCACAGTGCTCGAGTATATTGCCCTATCTTTTCACTGAAGAAATGTATTTCAGATAAAGTGGGAAAAAGTTTCTTCAGATATTTTGACAGACTTGATAGAGCCCTGTGTTCTAGGATACTCCTTTATACAGTAACTTTTTGCCCTGCTCATGTCTGGCTGAACACCTTTGTCACTACAAAGCCAATATTTTACCACAATTAGCATGAATAATGCCTAAGTAAATAATTAAAAAAAAACCTTAACAAAATTATACCCTAAAAATAAAAGCTGATGCATCTCAAAACCTTTGTGGATTTCTTTTGTTGATGGATGGACCACAAATAGAATTGTAATTCCTTATGAGAAGTACAAAGGAAAGGACTTTGGAAGGAGTGTCATTATTGAAATTCTTCTTTGCTTCCCTTATTAGTTCATCTGTTTGCTCTTCAATCTCAAATATTTGTTTTCTTGTGCAGTTAGAGTGGTTAATGCTCTCCTTTACTGCACCACTGTTACTAGATGCATTATATTGTAAGTTTGGGTGTTTTTTTTCCAAGTGAAAGAAAAATTGGAATCCCCTCCATTCTCAATCTTTATAAGCTTCCTTTCTAGATTGCTTTGATAATTGCATTTTTTCAAACATTATATTCTTAGCTTTCTAAAGATGTTATAGTAAGATTTGACTATGGGAAAACTGGTTCATATCAGTCTTTCAGCTAGCCTGGTGTCACAATATAAAGTCGCACCTACACAGAGTTATATGGCCTTTTTCCAGGCTAGAGTTATATCTTGGCCTCAGTGACAATCAACACAGAAAAATACCACACACACACAGAGTAATTCTATTAGGCATGTTATATTAGTGTTTCACAGGACATTCCTGTTTTTTCTTGGTTTGAAGCCTTTTCTTCCACATAGCTGTGCATCTAGCTGGTATTACTCAGAAAGCTCATTTGAGAGGCCCAAATGAAAATTTGTTTGCATTAAATGTCTCCACCAAATAGAAGCACACAGTATTTCTGCTTAGTAAAGCATCTTAGGCATTAAATTACTGGTTGCTAAATATTAAATCTGAAAAAGGAAGTGATCCTTTACATATAGCTAAGGTTAGTTGCTGAAAATTGTGCGTTTGAAAGGTGTAGTTCTATATTTATTCTAATTCAAATCCACTAAACCACAAACAAATGGTTTTCTTGGGGCTGGTTTCTAGAAAAAAAAGGAAAAACATTAAAGCTTGCAATTACTTGAGTTTGCACCATCTGCTGCAATCTATATACGTGCACCACCTTTCAAAGGGAGTCAGAGCAACTAGGGGAATAGGTACACGCCTGACGTAGATTAGCACTCTTGAGGCTTAATTCATTTCAAAATAACTATTCTTGTTTAGAAATATTGTTTAGGTTGGTGGGGAATTGAGACAAAGTTTATGATGTGGCAAGAGCAGATTTTTGGACAATAACTAAATTACACCAAATAAGACAAAATGAGAGAGACATACAGGGAATCCCTGGGGCCTCTACTGTCAGAGTCCTCAACATACAGCAAGAAGAATAAACCTTTGCATTAACTCATTTGATTTGGATCTAGTTTTTGGAAAAAATAACTCTCAGTTTCTCCACAGATTCTGGATTTTTTACAGCATTAATAAGTTTGTTTCTCTTTACCTGATTACATGGGCTTGAAAAGCTATTTCACCAAGTTCACCAGTAACATTAGTCAAACTGTGTAAAATTTGAAACAAAAAAAATTTGAAAGCTCGTCTGTATTTTGTTAGCTTGGAAAGCTCAGGGAAAAAGCTAACAGCATAGAAACCAGGTCCATGGGGAGCATCAAACGCCTCTTTGATTACACCAGGGGAACGGTCTCAATGACACAAAATCGCAGCAAAATGTCCCATCAAGCCTCAGAAGAGTTGGATGCTTAGTTGATGTTGGAAACACCAGAAAAAAAAAAAAAAAACAAACCACCTTTCTCTGTATCTATTAATCTACTTTGTGCATGAACACTAGAAAGAAAAACACTCAAGTTATTTGTTAATATTACCTTTTTTCTTTTTTTTAAAAAAGGAACAATTAAAATGTTTCTACATCCATGTGCAAATCTTATGAACAAAGCACAGACAATATTTACATGGCTAGGAACACTGTATTTTTTTTTTTAATAAAGTGTGATTGAATATTTACCAAACATACACACACAGGGATTGAATATGTAGCAAAGAGTTGAACTCAACATGTTCCCTGTTTTGGCTATTTAGTGTGACTGATATATTTTTTTTCTTCTGTCAGTTAATCTGTTCTGTGTCTAATAGACAATTACTGCAGCTTGACATACTTTGGCGTACCTATTCTTATTTGGATTTATTTAGAAAAAAAAGTTAATAGATTCTTTTATTTGAGAACATGCTATTCTTAAAAGTTCATGGAAGGATTAGAAGGTATACTGTCATTACTTCTCACATATGGTATTTTCCTGAATAATTGCATGTTTGGTGCTCTAAAGTTTCTTTTATTCACACAGAATTCTTTACCTTCAGTTAGCTCATGAATAGATCCCATAGAGATTCCACCTTAAAGCTCGATGTTATTTGCATTCTCTTTTGAAACAAACTTTTAGGATCTGGCATATTAGCAACCACATTCAAAAACTGGAGTGAATAAAAGAATCTTGATCACCTGCGAAATCCTGGCATTTCAACACCTAAATTGTTCCATCCTGATACAGGTCTCTGGTAAATAGCTTCAGAAGGGAAAATTCTGAAGAAATTCAACATAGAAATATTAGTATTTTCATACTTTTTTTGTCAAGCTGAATGTTTTAGTTCAGCTTGTAAAATATTTTTGTGTTCAAATGATTATTAAACTGTAAGTATTCTACCACTATATCTGCAGTAGTACCGCAGTTCAAGATCTTGCAAAAATATATATATACATTTATAGAAATAATGTGAGATGTAGTCCTCCAAGGAACCCTGTGTAAAATGCTAAAGACTTACAAAACAGTGTGCTGAGAGGGCAGGGCAGTCACACAGTAGGAATGTTTTGGAAAAAAAAGCATCATTCAGAAATAAAGTTATATATGTACCCATTCTGATCTGGGTCAAGCAGATTTTAAGAGGTTGGATTTTTTTGAGCTTCCCTCACCTAAATCAAGTAAGGGGAGACAGAAACCACACCCTTACAGAAGAGGAACATTGGAACTGCCCAGTTTACAGAAATTGCATCACTGATAGAGAAAATGACATAAATGACAAATTTCCAAACATTTCTAGTTTAATCATCATATTAGACATGCATCAGTCCTTAAGTGCAATGCCATTACACCATGTGCTGCTGTAAGGCCAAAGGCATGGGATTCATGGAAGGAGCAGCCCGCTTGCCAGAGGGAATATATAGTTATTCTTTAGGTAGTCATTTGTGGGTTTATGAAAGAACAAATGTTAAAAAGAGAAAGGCGTTCTCTTGCAAGGAGTGAGGGAGACAGATGATTACAATATAAAATTCAATATAATCATATATTTACTGCACAAAGACACCCACATGAATATGAAGCAGAAACATTACATCCATTTTGAGAGTTCCAGCAGATGTTCACCTACTGGAAGTGCAAGCCAGCAGCTTTCTCCACCCCCTTAGAGCCCTGCCTAAGGACAACAAAAAAGACATTTTTCCTATGTACAGACCTCAGTTCCTCAACTCTTCAACTCAATTGTGACTTATAGGCTAAAATGACCTAGAAGAGCTGAACACATTCCCAGGATCCAGGTAATTGATTTCCAATTTCTGAACCACCACATTATAAAAGCCTTGGAAATTGCCAAGCTGCATTATTACCCCCACCTTCCTTTTAAACGTGGTCCACAAAGGAAAAGTTGATGCTCCCTCCTCACTCCTTGAAGGTTGGAGTATTTGCCTAACAAATCCCACCCGGTTTCCCCTTAAGCCACAGTGTGCTCTGGAGAAGGCCAAGGGCTGGCTCCCAAAGGTGAGGGATTCAGGACTGAGCCTCTGGAGCCCGTAGAGTCCCAGGTGTCTCCCTGCATCCCTGCTTGGATGGTCTGCAAAACAGCAATGAAGATTTATCAATGTCCTCAGCGTTTCTTGGGAGCTAACTCCGAGTACAGCACACTGGGCCGATTCAGGCAAAGCACTCAGACTTCGGCTGGGAAAAGGAGTTGCCACAGGAAAAACCCTCATATTTTAAATATATATGTTCATATATAATACATTTACAACAGGGTGCCTCATAGTTTGAAATATAGAAGTATTAAAAATGCAGGAGTCTGATTCTAACTCAAGTAAAAAAAAAAATCTCACGTTGGCATCAGTGAGGCTATTCATGGGAGTGCTGCTGGTGCTAGAAATTGTCAGCAGTGTATTTTTATGAGTCAGTATATGCCTTCGGAAACTACATCTAAAACATCAACTCCCAAGTTTCATGGGAGATTTGGGTTTTAAGGCAGAGCCAAGAACAGTAAGAGTCAACTCTAAGACCCTAAATTCTACTGAAACACTTAAATAAGAATACTCATGTTTTTAACAGCAAGTTATTTGGAAGAATTTAAGAAAAAGAAGACTTCTTTTCCCCTCTTGTTTATACTGAGGTTTAGACTAGAAAAGGCTAATCTATGCTGTATTTCTCTGGAGTGACAATGCAGCTCAGCAGAAGCAAATCCCAAAACTCATTAGTGCTTCTGAGCTGAGATTCTGCAAAGCACATTAGCATCTCACGTGAAATTGCACAGATAAAGCTGGGCATTTGTGCAAGTGCCTTAGAGACAATTTACCATATTCATATTCATTTCCAAAATGCACTACTGGTCTCTACTGCCTACACCCCAGTATCAGCTTTAAAAGGCAGGCAGGGGGATGTTCTGTGCCCAGGTCTGTAGTGTAGCAAGTTAAAAAAAATCCAAAGTAATTCTAATTATTTCTGTATTTTCTGTACACCAGTATGGTGTATTGTTACATTGTGGTGGGAGCTGGCACTTCTCCCAGCCAAAAAATTCTGAAAATGATTCTTTTGCAAACCTAATTATTCACAAAAGGGGTAACTTTAGCAATAATCTAAGAGCTCTTCTGCATGATCAAGGAGGATGTCTTCTTTGGATTGTCTGGACTAAAAATGAGGGAAACATTGATTTGAAATAACGAGTGCTTTTTGACAAAATGTTTCCTTATTTTTTCATTTTTACAAAAAAAGTGACAGGGTGGGCTTGTCCAAACAGGTTAATGCATTCTGTGGGCGCACTATAGAAGATAAGTCAGTAAAATACCAGTATCATTCTCCACTGCATATAAGCAATATAAGCAACCAAGAGAAAGCTTGTCACCACTGCTACTGCCCCGCTGCTGCCACCAAGGTTATTGTTAGGGCCTCAGCTTCACATGTTTGCATCTATGCAGGCCTATAAGAGCAAGAAGTTCATGCACATTTTCCTACATATCCTTATGGGCCTGGATATCCATCTCATTATTTTAAAACCACAGTGCACATTTACAAGGAGTGCATTACCAAAAGTATTTTTTCCCATGCTTGCCTTTATTTGTCTTCCAATCAGTCATAAATAACTAGCATATATGAATCATGAGATATATACATACTGAACACCTCAAAAAATGGCTTTTCAATAACCATTTTCAACATAACCAATTAAAAGATCTTCCAAGACATGAAAAACAGAATATTTACTTGAAGGAGAAAGGCTGCTTTCTTGTCATTAACTGTTTTCTATTGCCCTTTAAAAATTCTTAGAATAAAGAACTTTGGGAGTGGGAAGGAAAAGAGAAACAAACTCTAGGTGTAAGAGTTGTTCTGAGCCAGTCAGTGACGATATGCCATGTAAATCTAATGTCACTCTTCCTTTCTTACTCTCATCCCCTAAATGTGAGAATGCAGCAGTTGCAACTTGTTCTGCATCTCCATTCCTAAGGGAGAGCTCTCAGTCACTGAGAACTACCCAAAAACACAGGCTCTTTCTATTCAGGAAAAAAAAAAAAAAATCGCTCCCAAGGGAAAAATCCTTTTGGAAAAAAAAAATGCAATTTTTGGAAAAGATAGTCTGGAAATAGTCAGAATCCTCTTAGATTAAAGACAGAGATAAACCTGCACTCATGTTCAGCAAATAATTTTAAAGTGCAAAGAACAAGCAGTTTCCCATCTATAGAAATAGATTTTTTTTTTTTTTTTTGGACATTGCGAATTAAATAGCTCCAGACTACTGCAAATGAGAGAAGGCAGCACTCCATCCAAAAGTATTTGACTACTTTAAAATATGTACCCAAAGGTAACACTTTGTAGATAGGGATAACTCTTGTTATTTGGAAAACAAATCCAAATTTTCTCTCCCCCTGCCCCTTTTTTTTTTTTTTTTTTTTTTACCCGATTAGGTAGTAGCAGTGTCCTGTTATCAATGGATAATATTCCACCTCTGTATTTCCTATCTAATCAGACCAGAATACAAGTCCACTAATGACAAGGCTGAAGCTGGACAATGCAGCACTGCCCTTCATTTAAGAGAAAATCCTGGCCTCTCTGGAAATTAAAAGGGAGTTTTATTCTAAACTTTAATCAGAAGGATTTAACCTCAGTTGCTAAAGAAGTTTTCTTTATTAAGGTCTTGTCTAGTTGGCTGATACCTTTCTATAAAGTCAATGAAATAGACTCAGACAGTTCTTAAATATGGAAAGCCCAAGGGATCAATTAGAAGTAGAGAAATTTAAACAGCACTTAGCCAACAAAAAATATTTTGTACAAAGTTGACAAAGAAAAAAGCATATTATAATTCTGACAACCAAGCAGCATGAAGAAAATCTAAACATGATTAAAAAGAAAAACTCTTTAATATAGAGGATGGCTCCATTTTGCAGGCTTTTAATCTCATTTTTGAACTATTCACATTAGCTAAGTAAACCATCTAATAATCTCTCATGATTTTCCCAAGTAGGGAAAATAGCAGTGTTTACTTATGCTTGTTCTACTAATTTATTCTACTAATAATCTCACTAATGTGAGATTATGCTAATTGTGAATGCCAATAAAAGTTTACTATTAAATGGCAGACAAACACACAAAAAAAATATTAATGATTCCTTGTGCTAGGGTCCCTCTAATTAACAAAGGAACCAAACTCAGTGCTGCTATTTGACTGCCTCCAAAAATATTTCTTGGAACCTCGGCAGCCACCTTATGTTCAGAGAATGAATGATCTCTAGCATGAGAAGTCCAGGCTGGCTGCACGTTGGCATTACTTTAACAAATACTAGTTCCTCCTGCCAAGCTCACTTGCTAAGGCTTCATCTGCTGTAACTGAAATGGGGGGGAAAAAAAAAACCCTCTGGATCTCCAAGCTTGCTGGGCTTGCTACACTCAGAAGGTAGCCAATAAAGGCACACAGAAGGGAACACAACTATTTAGGTGAAAAGCTCAGCTGAAATCAAGCTCAGGATAGGAGAAAACGAAGCTGAAAGGAATCAGACAGCTAGCGTGGCTACGCACATCACATAGGAAAAGACTGAATTATCAGTCGTAATGGACAGACAACGACAATAGATTATGAGCAGAAGTACTAAATAAAGTACAGTTTTTGTACCTGCTCAGTAGCAATGCACACTTCTCACAAACCCTTCAGGTACTAGCAATCCACTCTTACAATAGGCCAATGTTGTAAAGTCAAAGTGTTCTAGAGAAAAGCTGAATGCTAAATAACTTTGTGGCAGTTTGCTTTTCCTCCAAATGATCTCTCCAGGCTTCCCAAATCTACCATTCACTTTACTTCTCTAGTGTCCCTCTGCTATATAAGTTACTTCAACCATTTTGCCATACTAAAGTCAAACAAATGTTATAATTCCTAGTGTACGATAAGCTAATAAACATGAAGCATTTCACATTCATTAATTTTTTCTTAATGAGAAAACCTGGAACCAGTGTAGGATGTTTTTCCGCTGAGAGAGAATCTGACTTCCTGGAGTGAGTTTTCCTGAGAAACCTAGTGACTAGCTCAGACTCAGGCATTAGGCGAAATCAGATAACCTCTCAGGTAGGAAGAGATTTTAAAGCCCTCCTGTCGTTTCTTTTATGAACCATTATTTCAGAGAAGTAAAATATGTCGAAACAGAAAATCTGGGAAAAATCACTGTCAAGTACAGTGGCCAAGTGGGTAATTTTCAAACCAGACTCTTGCATTGCTACTTTTGTCCTTTTCTCTCAGTAGTCGGGTCTGGGCAAAGCCAGCGAGTGTGCGGTGCTGGGGCCACGCAGAAATAATGAAGTGCTACAGCCCAGGAGGGAATGTAGGTGAAGAATTTCAATGGGCAAGAAAGCAAAATGTGAATGGCTAATGCAGGTAAGTCTGTCCGCCAGAAAAAGTAGTCGTCATGTCAGGAAAGGCTGGCCAGACCTCGGTCAGGAACACGGCCAGTAATTTGAGAATTTTGAAGTCTGACTTCAGTTAAAACTGGTAAAACCGAGCTAACAAATCCTGTTCACTGAGCAGTGATCTTTTATATCTGAGGACACCAGAGCTGTGGTATAATCCACCCTGGACTTTAATGGCTACAGTGCAATAACAACAACAACACATCTATGTATGCTCTACAAAACTGCAGAAGAGTTACTTATATCCTTAGAAGGTCATGGCCCAAAGTTATACATGCACCTATAATAACCATGGAGGTGCAAGAGAAGATAGTTGGAAGGTTTACAGTAGCATGTATTAGCACACCAATATGAGGTATATCAAAATATTTGGATTATTTAATCAGTTGACTCCTTCCTTCTTATTAGAAGAATAATACTGAACTAGATGGACTCCTGATGCCGAATTGGAAGCAGAGGAAACAGGAAGGAAATTAAGATCCCAAAGATGGATGCAACACAGAGGAAAAATAAGAGAAAGATTTAGATCTACAGTCAGCTGAAAAGTAGCGCAGAAGTTTTTCTTTATTACCCTACCTCAGCTCTAAAATTCTGATTGGGTTCCTGAGGAGCACAAACCTGTTTCCTGTATGTATGATGTATGATGATGTACGTTTGCCCATACCCATCTCATTGGTACCTGAGTGTGTGTGCCTATGGCCCGCTTGCTTTCCGGGGGTGGGAAAAGCACCTGTCTTTTTCCAAACAGGGAAATTCTTGATTTTCAAAGCCCCTGATTATCCTCCAGCCCTAGTTGTTCACCACAATTTATAAATTATTAGCACTGAAATGTTACCGATGCTAGGCATTAAGAGACAGGCGCTGGGTCAGCACTCGAAAGCACCAAACGAGTTTAGAAATAAGTGCAGAGGATAACATTCAAATGAGTAGGGCCACAAAATACAGAACAGCAGTACTACAAGCTTTTTCTTGCCCTGTTACACAAGTGTGCCAACCCAAATACAGAGATGGATGTCAGTTTTTTGGCACTGACTAAATGCAGCGTAAAATTGCCATTCTTGTGATTTGGACAGTCCAGCTCTAGCTTGGCATATGATGCAGTGAAACTCTGGAGAAACACTGGTACCTGCTGCAGAGGTAGAGGGCAGCCTGCCAGATTAATTTTTAGAAAAGTTGGGAAAAGAAAAAAAATAAAACAAGGCTATATATAATTGCATGTGATAGCTGGGATCTTGTTATGATATAACTAAAGGGCCTTGGACTTGGGAGCCTATCTGTACAATTGAATAATATTCTCTGATTACACTAGAGCTAAGAATGGAAATGGTCCGAATGGCCGCTATAGGATCATCCCAAGAAACCACTTTATGAGAATTATTTTAACAAAGCATCTCCCCAAATGAACATGCAGAGATAAGATATTAATTACTATAATTACAAAGGGACCCATGAATTTAAGTTCCATACCAAAAGAAAACCCATAAATATCTAGCTCCTGACAGCCATCCAGGAAGTCAGCATTACTACAGAAGTCACACAGAAACATTTTGCTGCCCTACTGGAATATCAGAGGTGTGATCCATTTCTGTGCAATTTACAGCTCTTCCAAAGAGCCCAGCATACAGAATTGTCTGCTTCTAACATTGTTTCCAGATGTACTCTTGGCCAGCTTTCTTCTTCTATTTGGACTGATTTGAATGACTCGAACCTTGGGAACACAATTATACTCTAGGATAGAAATGCTATTCCCTGCTAATAAAGAACAAAAGGTTGCAAGGCAGAGATCGCTGGTGACTTAAC
>NW_010585755.1:49246-61922 GCF_000705375.1 Tinamus guttatus | reverse complement strand
ACCCATCCTCCAGTTTCTGTGTGTGAATGCACTCCAAAATATCCAAGGGGTTAATCAGACTGCTTCTGATTGTGTCTCACAATGTGAGAGACAATGTGTGTGTGTCCCAATGCATCTACTGAATCTCATATGTCAGTGATACATATGCATATATTATTGGGGAAAGGAGAATAGCTGGAGAAAAACAGAATTATGGTAAATAACTAAATTGAAGCTACAGATTTTACATTTGAATGGTGGTTCCTATTCTCTGCTGAGGCGGGCAGGATGCTTCCATGTTGTTATATACGTTATATATATGCTGTGCCCTTAGTGCGATGCTAGCATGTGTGACTTGCTGGACCCAGAGCTGCTTCCAGCCCACACCCAAAACCTTCTGGCCCAAGAGCAACAGGGGCTGGAAACAGGCTGTGAGCGCCAAGGCAGTTAAACGTGGCAGCTTCCCAACATCGTCACTCCCAAGAGCCCCACAACTGCCCCCCAGCCCTGCCACATGGCCAGGCCATCCAGGACGGGACAGCACGGGACTGTTGGTTTCCCAGGAATAAGCATCACTCCTAGTGTATCATGGATCAGAGACATTATCCCACTGAGCCACAAAGACTCTGCAGACTGGTTTAATATTGCTTTGGACTATTCACATTTTGAACAGCTGGATCCCATCTTCCAAAGAACCACTGAACTACAACATCTCTTGGTTCAGTGGGAGAGCATTTCTTTAAACCAAGTAGAGAAAATAGTCACTTGTAACAAAAAGAATCCTGTCCTGAGCTCATATCACATACAGGTACTTTGCTTTTATCTAATGAAAAAATAAATATAACATCAGCATACAAGACCATGTCAATAATGGGAGCAATAAAATACCAAGTGCTAACTAGTTTCAAGCCACTCAGCCTAGCATATTAATGAAATACAGACAACCAGCACTTCTTTAATTTAGTAGTGCTTCAAGCCATACATTATTAGACAGTCTATTTTTTGCCATTCATACTTAATAAGAGATGCCATTTTACAACTAATGATATTACTATCTGGAGAAAATTTGTGACCTCGCCACCTTAAAGCTAAAGAAGGTAAGTGGTCTTTAAGAGGAGGTTGTTAGGGTTCAGTGGTTAAACTCTAAAATAATATTTAAGAAAAATGGCACTTGGATGCTAACCCCGCTACCTCCGCGCTATGTGGCCTGGATGCATTTGTTCTCTACACTATTTTTTGACCTTCTTTTTAAGTAGGAATTTTCCAGTGCAGAAATTGTTTCTCACTGGTGTCTTTATCTCATGTAGGTATCTTGAAGCTTCTGTCTTTTGTGGCAGCCACAGCTGGATTAGCAAGTCAAATTAAGGATTCACCCAGTAGCATACACTAATAGTGGCTGATGTATCTCTTTCTTTTGTGCAGTTTGGAATGTTAAGGTAAAAGACATGTAAAAAGACTACATTGAAGGAAGAAAAAAAGATAACCACAAACGAAAGCTTATTTACACCAGCAGTTTCTTGTGTTAAATAAATTATTCAGCGCACTTGATAACTAAACATAATGCTAAACAGAAGCAAGTATAAAGTATCCCAAACAATTATGTATCCCATAAAATATTTGGCTGAAAAGGCATTTAAGATTTAATTGTACCTTTCCTCAAAACTGTGTGGGAGACAGACTTTGACTTCTAAGCTAATGGAAGTTTTTACCTCCAGCGCCAATAAATACATAAAGGTCTTTTATAGTCCCGGTTATTTGGGCAAACAAAACCCAAGCAAAATGCACTCGAGAAACACTGGCTCTCTGAATACTAAGGCTTGGGGATGAATTTAACTTAAGCCGCTTCCAGTCCATCAGTAGAACAAAACACTGAGAAGGGACTTCATCTTATTAATGGACACTAGTATGTATTTCAGATCTAGTGGTCCCTGGAAAGACACTGAGTCACTCTGTATTGAATCTACAAAGCTGCTATGAACTTGAAGGCAATAAGAATTATTCTAAAAAAAAATATGCAGCTCCCTAAGGAAAAAAAGTCCTCACTGGAGAAGGCAGCAAGAGCAGCTGTGAGGCTGGCAGAGCGTGCCAAGGCCTCATGCCAAGGGCACACGGGGAGGCGCTGCCCAGCATCGGGATCCCACGCAGCATCTTTCCTCTAGCTCGGCATGTACAGGGACGGGCAGAGGACAGCAGCATTCAGACCTCTGACAAGCAGGTCTGCACCTTCTGCTTTCCCTCACATACAAGTAAATGGGAATTTGCTGTTACAGAAGCATCAAAAAAAAAAAAAAAAAAAACCTATGTTTAATACACACATAATGCACCAGCTTTTTGACAATGAACTTGAAAAGATGAAGCATTTGTTGCTATAAATACATTTCATTTCGTTATTTGAGCAACAGTCCTCTATCTGTGATTTTCATTTCTTTGAAAAAATGCTGTTCCTTCCACAGAAAGGTCACAAGGGGGTCAAACACATTTTGCCTCTCCCATTAACAACTGATGTTTTCTTTTCCCTAAAGGCAAACTTTAGTATTTGAACACCATTGGGTTATTTTTCTAAACAATATTACTATTTAGCTCCTTCAGAAAAGGCACCAAACTTGCTTTCCAAGCATTTGGGGAGGAAAAAATCCAAACTAATTGCTGAAAGTGGTCACTGTTCAACTTCATTGCAAACGCAGGTAGCATGAGAAGTATAGAAGAGCCTTGCAGCTTAATGTCCCATTCCTACACCAGGCAAAATTGGGAAAGTTTCTGATCCCTTGCCAGCAGCAACCTTGACCATAGAAGAGGTTGGAGCCTGCAGCTGTAGGCTTCCATACGGCTCTTTCTTAAGCACTTCCCACATATTCACTTTTGCAGTTTTGTTCGCTGGTTTTTGCAGGGGGAGCAAGAACTTCAGGAGTTAACTCCCTCTTGTGACAAAACTTTCTCGCATACTAAAAACTACTGGCTTCATATCAGTTAGCTTCATCTAGATTAAGGCAACCTTTCACTCTGCAGACACAGAAGCTCTCATGCATCAGCCAACTCTTGCAGCGTTTCACCTGGTTGTCTGGGTTACATTGCCAAAAATAAGAGTATAAGAGAGGCAAACAGCAATGCAAACTGTATGGACAGGAGCCAGTCGACTAGCATGCTTATTTTGGTTGGTCTTTAGAAGTGAAGGGCAGATATGCTTTCAGT
This sequence comes from Tinamus guttatus, assembly GCF_000705375.1. Next base: position 58,754 of record NW_010585755.1, on the reverse strand, counting down.
AGTCAGGAATCAAACACTAGACCAAAAAGTCGAAGTTAGATAAGTCAACCAAACAAGAGAATCTAACTCCCTGGCAGTGGATTCCAGTGGAGCTTGTGTCTGGAAAATTGGACTCCAGGGCCCAAAGGGATTAAACTTTTCTTATTTATTTTAGTTTCCTGTAGCAGATTTGGAAGGTTGTGTTGTTAGGTCTCTCCCTCATTTTCTTCCTTCCTCCCAGAGCTGGATAGCAGCTCAGGAAAGAATTTTGAAAATATGTACTAATTACCAAGTAGCCTGAAAGAGCTCCTTTCAGCTTTTGCTCTAAAGAGGGCACAAACAGAGCAATAGACGTTCACTACCATAAAGGAAATTATAATGTCTGATTAGTCTAGATATACTAAGTATCTCTAAAATTGTATTTTAGATGCCTAAGAGTTACCATAATATATAATGAGTAACTAATTCTGTCACCGTATTGTCATTAAATATCGTTTCACAGCATTAGAAGCCTGTCAACAAATATTCCCACTAAAAACAAACAAAAGAAGTGAATACTTGCATATGGGAAGGCTATTTACTAACAAAGACCTGATAACAACGTCCTTCTGGGACACAGGCCATTGTTTTGGGAAACTAGCAATCTCAAATCCAAACTGCAAATTATAATGACTGCTGGCATCCCATCAAAGTGAAGTCTCTGTTTGCAAGCATAACTATTTTGGTTTTGTCTATCGGATTATCAAAGCACTAGCGCGCTGGATCCTCTACAAAAATAGCTAATCGGAAGAAGCATGGCAACTTTCAGATTGACACTTAAAAAGAATTGAGGCTTGTATTTTTTAAAAAAAAATTCTATTTTAATACCTGGATTTCTGGGGTACTAAGAAAGTCAGATTTTGAAAGTTTAATTTGACTGCTAAAAATTCTATCTAGTCCTTTTAGCAAGCAAAAGCAGAAAAAAATAGCTGTCAAAATAGAAGTTTCTGTAAGGATTTCATTTAGCTCACCTAAAGCAAAGGAAACTCTTCACTAACTTTATTACATCCTGAATGCAGCTCTAAATGAGTGCAAGTTGGCACGTGCTTTCAGTCACAAATGAAAACTCATAGTAAAAATAATAAATTCCTACAAGATGATTCATATGCATATTTGCATTCACTTAACTAAAGTATTATTTTTAAGCCAAGTTCAGGCAGAGGCAACACACATTATTACATCCACCAGTTCCCTATCACGGGGCAGTTCTGTGCTGAGCAAAACTTGAGTCAGCTGCCTGGAGAGCCAAGTCCTTCACCAGGGATACTAAAAACCAGCTCTAATCCTCAAGCTACCTTGCTAATTGGAATTCACAGTTTTGTTATACCTTTGAACAACACATACATGTCTTGCACAGCTGAAAGTGTTTCTCATGACATTTCTCCAGAACATAAGCAAGCCTAAAGGAAGGCTTCAGGGTATATTTACATTCAGATGGATATAGTGCTACATATAGGTCCCAATAATCAACAGCTCAAATCCAAAATAAGAAATTTGAAGAACAGCAATTACACTAGAAATCAATCTGAAACCTGTTCTACTACAGGTGAAGACAACCAAACCATTCTAACCCATTCTTGTATTTTATGTAAGATATTATATATATAAAAAAAGTGTACAGGAAGCTTGAAAGAACTGGATTGATCTGCTCCCAAGAAAAAGACTGAGGGAAATGCACTTTTCAGCATGTTTTAGAGGTTTGAAGGGAGTAATTTGCTCTTCATATCCACAACAAGACTAGATAGCTCATTTTTGACATACAACAACTATGAAGCTTACCACACGCTGACATAAGTGAAGACTCCGTGCCATGTTCATGGCTTGTAGCTTTTAAAACTTAACAGCTCCCTTATCTGCAGAGAATAAAATAGCCACAAAACATCCTCCCTTGGGGCTGGGAGGCAATGGAGAGCAGAGGTCTAGGCCTCAGCACTGCATGGTAATGTAATCCAAGCAGACCCAGGGAACAGAAGATTTGCACCATTTCATTCTGGAAAGGAAGAAAATACAACCAAGTCTGCTGGTTAGCTAAAAGTAATATTCCTTAAGGGTGAGGCCAATAAGCAGAGGATGCAAAAAAGAGCAAAGGAGCCCTAGGGAGTGGTTTTACACGCTAATTTGCAGTCACTACAGAGCACGTTGCTTTATTGTGAGCATGGTAGGGGCACATCAATATTACTTCTATTTTAGGCACTGCCTTATACAGTTTTAGGGGCCACTTTTGTGACTTTCGTTGAAGTGCTTGCCCTTTAAACAGGCCAGGAAAAAAAAAATTTTTTTTCCTTACAAATACTTCTTGACACTTATGATTTAGTGCACCTCTTAAGATATACCAGCCTCAATACATGCCTTACCTGTCCCAGTAGTTACTGTTCCTCACAGGGTGGTTGTGAGAAGCAGGAAGCAGAACAGTTGTTCCTAAGACCATCAACAGTGTTTTAAAATCAGTTACCCCTTTTAGAGTCCATGTTGCTTTGGCAGACGATACAGAAGAGTTGGAAGTTTCCCCAGAAGCTTCCTTCAGCTAATTCGAAGAAAAGTAGAGAATTCTTCAAAGGGAAAATAAAAGACAGCTACCAGCAAATAAAGAATAAAGCATTCATTCTGATGACTGTGCTTGGCAAGTAGCTTCATGCTATTGTTAGCAAAGAGCCTTCACAAAGGAAGGGCAAATGGCAGCTAGAAGGAGCACAGGCCAAGCAAAAGCAACAGTGGTTGGAGAAGGAAGAGCAGACAGCAGGAGAAAAAAGGGGAGGGAGGGAGGAAGGTGCACCAAGTTTGTCAGTACTTAGGTAACTAATTAATGCATATGTATTGCAAAATCACTTTTTCCTACCCTCACTTGTGATTATTTAAATCCTGAAATAAAAGCTTTTTGAAATGTTTCTCCTATAAATGAGCATGATAAGAAATAGGTTTGTGTGAAAATAACTAAATTTATTTTCTGTTTTGACACTGCTTATAGTGGGCAGTTGAGATAGGTGATTTGCGTGATCCAGAATGAGCAATACTCAGTGAACTGAGTGGTGGGATGTAAAATCTATGTAAATGAGATCAGTATTTGGCTGTGTATATTGATGTAATGAACCTAAACACCTACTAGCTTCCATTTGATACAAGATTTTTTTTTTTGAATGAACTACATTACATGAAGAAGTTACAGAAACCAAAGGTAATGGCGTTTTCATCAGGTAAAGACAATCCAGTCTGCAATGAGCTATAGAAAATCGCAACACAAATCACCTGTTTCAACTGCCTGCTCTAATTAATGTTGTAAAAGCATGTATGCTTGATCAGCTTCTCTAAGGGAACAGTTATCAAACAGTAAATGAATTTATGAGTGGCATACATCTTTGATTATAATAGGTTTCTTAGTATGTATTCCCCTGGATTTTCTCACTCAGAGAGGTTGTAAAACAGCCTGGGTTTATGTTCAGAAAAGCATCCTCAGAGGAGTTAAGAAAAACGTCAAATATCAATAGATTTACCAAAAAAAATTAATTTAGCAACACTTACAATAAGGTAGTTTTATTAAGCCCATTATAACTTTAATACAATAAGAATAGCAGATATTCAATAAATTACTCATAGAATAGGTTTAAGCTTTCCTAGCTTCTGTAAAAAGTTATTCCTTTTAATACTTTTGTTACTCAGTGTTATCGAACTCTTGTAGAAGCAATTGGGTGTTTCCCTCGTGCCATATAAATTGGTTTTTTAGCCTTTGTCATGTCTCTTTGGCTACTGTTGCGAGTGCTAGGTGGTGACATTACCCCAAAAGCAGATTATGGAACTGTCAAAGATGCAATCTAGCTTGCAGTCTGTGTCTGGTGGGAAACTGATGAAGTTTGAAAATGTAACTCTAAATCTAAGATTTATACAACAAAGTTTTTAAAGCTGTGTTTCAAGTCTCACATCTAAAACTTCTGCTTGATTATTTCAGAAGATCTTAATAGATTTCTTACGCATGCATCAGTGGTTTATTACTAGAAGTGAGCAGGACTGAAGTAGCCTGGCACATAGCTGGTTTCTTTGCCTGGTTAACATATTTCACACCTCCGGTCCATGCACAGCACATCCTGGATATTTTAAAAGTGGTGATATTTGTGTCAACTGTTTGCTCCTTGCCTGAGGGCAGTCATATCAGCTGTTTCTTGGTTTTCCCTGTGAATCCTTATCTTCCCATAGCCTAAAAAAGTAGAATATGGTAAAGGTAAGAATGAGTATTTTGGAAGTTATATCCTGATTTGATAGTCTGCTCACCTTATGGACCAATAAACTCAGCAGTAATGGGAAAAAAAAAAAAAAAAAAAGGTCTGCCCTCCTAAGTATTTTGTCACTAACTGTTGTGTGCCACACAGGTTGCATGGCCAAGCTGAGAGGGGAGGAGTGACTGGGTGATACGTGAAGGATGAAATCCTTAAATACTTACGCATATTATAAAGAGAAAAATGAAGGGCTCTTAAGGCCATATATGCTTTTTCTCCCTAAAAAGTCTACCCTACTGCTTCTTGCAATGACATACCTTACACTTTAAGATAAATTTAAAATGCAACAAACTACAGAGATTGATTTTTCAGCACCAGGTTTTGTTCATACTTTTTTTTCTTTCAGTGATTTACTTAAAGCAGTTGAAAGACACAGCAGTGGTTTTGCAGTAATGAAAATTCCACTTCTCGTAGCACTTGTGTCTTGGCTCAATAGTTGCTGATTTGCTCCAAAATATATTACATAATGAAATGGAATTTCCAGACAGAAGTGAGTATTTTACAGCTAGATATATATCAGGGAAAACCTCTTCTATGCTTTGGCTGCTAATTATATGCTGTTGGTTCTTGACATAAATACTTTCTGGGTTACATTTATTTTTTGTTCCCCTGAAGCTATTTAGAGAAGATTCCACTCTATAGCATACTTCTTCCATTTTATTTTCCACACTCTTGCTAATGAAAAATCTATCCTGTAAGTGGAGCAAAGCAAGAATTTCTAATGAACAACTAATTTCATATTCTAGAAAAAGCATGTTTTTTTTCCTCCCCTCCTTTCTCCTAAAATTGCTTATCTGGGCGTTAGAAAGGCGATTCCAGAGGAAGTCATACTTGAAAATAGCCAAAAGAAACATGCTTAGAATCCAGAACAATCCGATATTTGATAGCTGATAGTGGAGTAGAAAAGAACCATCATTTCTGAGGAACCATGGAAAACAGTAGAGTGTTCAAAGTTAAATATTGGAGCCATATGAAATTCAAAATTATAAACAAATAGCCTATAAAAATTAGTGGAATTTGATCAAACTTTGTATAGCAAATGCATTTAAGACATTCATGGGAGAAGAGAGGGGAAAATATTGACTTTATTTAATGTGGAAATGAATTATGTTTTAAACAAACAATAGTGCTGATCACAAGAAAAGCTGTTGCATTTTCAAAATATGTCCTGCTGAATCATCTTATAAACAACAGAAAAGCCAGAGCAAAATGGCATAATGTCAGTGTAAAGCATTAGGTGGTGATCTAATTAATTGTACAAAATATGAAAGTAAAAATTAAATAGCCTGAATGCACTCTAGTGAAATCACAGATGTTCTGGCCTGAAGACTGATTCATTAGCATAGGTAATAAGAATGAAATAAATCTACTACAAAACACTCCACGGCATGGAAAAACTTACCAAAAATGCAATCCATCATATATCAAAGTGGAATATTACATAAAAGAAAGTTTAACAGCATCAGTTGAATCTTCTACATTACCATCAGCTTTCAAATTAATTTCCTCACAAAAGGAAGCTGTTACATTCTCATTGAATGCTCTCATTTTTTCTTACTGCAAACAAAAATCCATAAAGTAAATCAGTTTCCCAACAAATATATTCTGATTATTCACAAAAGAAAATTACACAATAACTTTCATTTGCAATGATCTTGAAGAAAGGCAACAGCGAGATACAAACTTAAGGACAATAGAATCATCACCATTTTATTATATTATGAAATTATATTTCTGCACCTTACTACGTGCAGAAAAAAGTGTCATGCCAATAACTTTTCAAACATTTTCATGAAGTAATTAAAATAGCAAAGGAAAAACTCAATTTCAAAAAATAAGTGATCGACATCTGGTAGAAAAGAAGCCAAGATACCTACATTTCCATAAGGAGTAAGACAATATTGGGGGGAAGAAAAACATGAAATTTTAAGAAACCTTGCTTTATGATACAACTTCAAACTTCCTGTATTTATTTTTGTATTATGAGTACTTGTCAAGTTGATATTTCAACTTAAAAAAAAAAACAAATTTTCATGGGTTCAGTATTTATATTAAGATCAAGGCTTTTTCTTACTTTATTAGACATCCGTTGATATCATTAGATTTAGTTTTCCATTTTCTTCAGGAAATAAATCTTGAGATCCTTTTTCCTGGACAAAACACTGCCGAAGTATCTTTCAGGACGTTCCCAGTGTGCAAGCAACAGACTTCGCATCTCATCCTAGCCCCTGTTTACTAAGGAGAAAAGATGCTTGATGATGAAAAGTCAACACTTTTCAACAGAACTTCCACATATAGCATGAGGTCTACTCTCCTCATGCATCTTCTCAGTAAAGGCAGCCACATCAGACTGTTTTAACCAGGCTTTCTCAATTGGTTAACTTAAAATATATTTTTAAAGTTAAATTAATCAACAGAAATTTATTCATAGTATCAGCTCATTAATTTAAATTAATTCTCCAGCTGTTCTAAGCACAAAGAGGCTGCATCAATTGGTATCTCTTGGAACAGAACATTTTTTGATTGAATAAAAATAAACATAATCCTTCTACTTGTGTGTGGTAAAGAAAAGATTTCCAGCCATTTTGCGACAGTTAATGCCATATAAAATGTCATATAAATCTTTGGCATACAATGTAATTCTAAACACATTTAATATAGTAAATAGATCTCACTTTTAAAGAGGAATTCTTTGAAAAGGTACTTAATTAAAAAAAAAGTGCAGTTCAGGGAACAGAGTAATGGAGCAACATGGGCAGATGCTGCTCCTGTGATCTCACATACAGATGACACTCTTGTGTCTTGTGCTTCATCTTCCCCCTTTTAACACATGGTCCTGGCACAGGGGCCGTGGGGAGGCCTGGGAGCTAATTACCAAGTGTATGTTTGCAATCCTTTTTTTGGGATCTACCATAATCTGAAATCTTCATGCATGCAACTCATGTACATCATTCTGAAAAACTCCATTTATAATAATAATGATGCTTTACAGATCCAGCAGCAATCTGATTCTTTTTGGAAAACTTCCCTTTCTATAACCAGAACCCTGGGTCTCTTTTACCCTGAAGTGCGAATCAAGAGGAAAGACTTTATTTTTAAACTTACCCAACTTCAAGTCCTCCTCACATCTGAGAAAACTATCAAGTGTCTGCACAGTGTTCCTTGAAAAAAGAAGTGAAACTTAAACATCTTTATGGGACCCAAATGTTTAATTCAAAATGGTATTAAAAAAAGAATGAGCCACAAACCCAGAGATTTTCCATGCATGTTCCCAATCCGTCTCTTTTCGTTTTCTCTTGTCCTCTACCATAAGGGCCTACTGGAAGAGCAGTCATGCTGACGAGAAATACAACAGTGCATAGAATAATAAAAATGCATTTACTTAGAATTAGGTCATGAGTCAAGAATCTGAACTGAGCAAGTGACATCACATTTTGTGAAACCTCTCCATACCCCAAGGGGCAGAAGAGGCAGCATTCCCTCCCACATCTGCTTTTCCTTCCTTCCCCTCCAAATGTGCCCCATTGACCTCCAACCTGCAGCTGTCAGAAGCAGTTAAAGGCATTTCAGAAAAGTAGGCAAAATTTAATTTTGCTTCCCTGGGAATTTGGATGGAGAGGTGATCCTGGCAACAGAAGAGGTAGAGGGAGCTCTTGCTGTGTGAAGAAATGGGTCTTTTTGCAGCAGCTGCAGCCCCGCACACCTTCACGGTCCTTGTCTGCAGCAGGAGCAACAGTCACCATCGTTCTGGAGGAGCCAGGACTAGACATGGACGTTTTTTTCCCCAATGTAGGTACCTACTTCTGCCCACCTCTGCATAATCCCTGGCATTGAAGCTAAAGGAGTCAGCTCTATATTCCTCAGGCAGAAATGAAATGAAAGAATGAAAGAAATGGTGTTTTAAGAATATTTTCAAGATATTCTCAACATTGGCATCAGGCAGATGTTAGCTGCTGAAATATTTCCTTGGGAAATTGCAGGGCAGGATCAAACAAAATTCCTGATAATTTTTGGAGATTCTAGAGGCACAAGGCTGAATGGCTCACAAAGAAAATCATTAATATAAATGGGAGCGTAGGGAAAATTAGTATCTGTGGGAAAAGGAAGAAAATCTCTAGGATACTGATGGAGTCGCAGAATATAAAAAGCCTTTTTTTCTAATTCAAGAAACAATGAAATCTGGCATCCAAATATGAATAAGTGAAGAGTTTTACATGTGATTTCATATTTTTTCTCAGCCCTTGGTCAAACCTGCTTCTGACTGTGTTGTAGGCCCATTCTTAAAGTAACCTGCGAATTAACTTACTCTTGCTAGGTCTCAATAAGTCTGTTTTTAAAACAGAAGTATAACTTCTCAACTTAAGTTTCCACCAATAAACATCTACTCTTTGCTTCTTGCACCTAAGCTTTATGAGCTTTGTCTGAATCCATGGAGGCCCCCACATACCAAACTTTCATTTGTCCCTAACGACAGAGAGAAACTTCTAACACAGTTAAAAGAGTCTTTGGAGACGTTTGTTATGCAGTAACTAAGAAACACCTTGGACTCCTTTACCATGAAATCTCTCCTAAGCTTCATGTTCTCCTCAGTATTATCTAACACAAGTCTTGACATTAAGAGAATATATTTGTATGCAAGCAGCAACAAATAGCTAGTCTTCTCCATAAATGACTGATTTTGTTACTAACTAAGTCACTTAAAATAAGGAAAAAACTTTGCAAAGAGCCTAATTAAAACAGGCACATGTCCCGCATTATCTATGTTGTTAGAGTCTACTTCTACCTGTTTCTGATTTCTTTAGTGATACAGGAGACTTCTTCATTGGCAGAAATTCATTCCTCACTTCACTCAACAGAGACACATCATACTTCTAAAGAGCCTTTCAAAGCGATTGTGTAGGCTCTTGGTGATGTCAGAGCCTTTTTTTTTTTTTTAAGATAAATAACTGTTCACACCAGTACCCACCTGAGCACATTCATATGAAAATTTAAAATATTTAGTCTTCAAGGAATGATTCTTCAAGTGATATTCAAACATTTTTCTTTAGACTGGCGTGAACTAAAAGTCTCCTGTTCATGTACTTCGTAGTTCTTGCGGGACACAAGGAATCCATGAGAAGGTGCCAGCTGGTCCCCTCCTGCTAGCCCAGTAAGTGATGTGGGTGCTAAGCTGGTGGGAGCCACAGAAGGAGAGGAGTTAGGAGCCTCACCTGTACTTTGGATGA
>NW_010585755.1:18458-49229 GCF_000705375.1 Tinamus guttatus | reverse complement strand
AGGCTGCTGCTATCACAGCATCCCTGACTGTGTGAAGCCATTCCTATCGCCCGTCTCATTGGAGAGATCTGTCAACTAAAGGAACAGAAACAGCTGTCAAAATAATTAGTGTTCAAAACTTATTTTTTAAGTCAAAGTCTCCTGTCTGTTCCAGTGAGTTAGCAGGATTTTATGATGCCCCACTGAGTTCATATATTCTCTAAATTTCAAAATAAGTCCAGATTTTCTGAAGGGACAACCCCAAACCCAGCAAGCCAAATCCTCTGTTCATCTCTGCTTCTCTTAGTCTATGGCCCACACCACACTTTCTCGCTGAGATTTCATGCATTTGATGGCAACTTTTCTGTTGTCTGATATATAGCACTGCTTGACACACTACGGTAATGAGGTAGTAAACATTGCATTAGAAGGCATTAACGAGATCACAGACTTTATACATCCTCAGTTAGACTGTCAAATCTCTTCTGGTAAAGCAACTGGTTTAAAAATTCTGTATTTGTGTCTAATCATAACATTGAAATAAAACAAATCGGTTTACCAGAATTACTAATTAAAATATTTGATTCAGAAATATTTCTGATATTATCATTTTTCCCACCTATCAATCACACCTACTTGAAAAGTGAGCATTGATCTTAGGCAAGACATTAAATATTGATTTTTAAATGGCCTGTGTGTTTTGGAAGCTCATTTTATATGATAAAATACACAAGTGCAACTTAAACACGTGGGTCACTGAAATTCCGGGGCACAGACAAGCGCTTAGATATTTCCAGCATTGTGTTTCCTACAGTCATGAAGCATTTCTGATGCTGGAATTAAACACCATTAGAAGATGAAAGAATGATTTTGCAGTGCTTTCAAAATCAGGGACTGAGAATTATGTCCATACATAACTCATTCAACAACTTTTCTTCGCACAACTTCGCACAACTTTTCTTCGCATTCAACAACTTTTCTAACTTTCAAAGTAAAAAATAAAGCTGAGATAACTTCTTACTATAGTGTTACCTGTTGCTTTTTAAAGTACCAATTGTTTAGTTTGTCTAAGTAGCGCAACAGATTCCACAGATTTTGTTTGGTCTACAGGTCATCTTCTGGGCAAGAATTTCAAGAACATATGCCAATAGTTAGCTGAATAACTACTGTATGCCAGAGGCTGTTAGAGAAGAAAAATCCCTCCCCTTACTGTGACTAACAGAATAATAAAACAAAATAAAGAGAAAAATGTACAGTAATATACTCAAATAGATATTTTGCGGTTACAAATCAACATTTTTTGCATTCCGAATTTATCATAATCTCTGCCAAATATCTTTCAGATTGCCCCAGAAGAAAACCATTTAAAAGTACTTATGGAATTTCAGATTATGAATTTAAGATTAATTTAAGAGTTCAGCTTTTACTGATTTACCTAAATACTCAAGCTTAATCAGGTTGAAAACTGTATTCCAGAACATCTTGTTAGTGACTACATTAATATGTTATCACTGAAGTAAAACCACTTTGGGTAAAAGGCCAAATTGCTTTGTCATTTGGTGAGATTTTGACATCAGTACGTGCAACAAAGCACACTCAAAAAGCAACATGACAAGAACACTGATTCTACAAAATTCAGAAACAACTGGTTACTGCGGATATCCCCAAACTGCTTTCATATGAATTCCTACTTAGTGACCCAGCCCCAACAACACAGGACAGGTTTTGAATCATGTACATGCTATTACTTCCAGAAATTCTTCTGCAAAGCCCTCATTTTGGTTTCGCTTTATATGCACCAACTGTGTTAACTAAGAATGAGTCAAGCAAACATGCCCATAAAATATATAATTTGCTGATTGCTGTTCCTATTCCTTTTCTCTTTCAGCTCTGACTAGTGCTGTTTCTCCTGCTTTTATCTTTTCAAACATGTCTTCTACATCAAAAGCAACACTAAAAATCAACAAAATAATAACCATCTTCTTCTTCTTGTGGTAATGATGATAATTCTAGTCTTAATTTTTTGGTAGAAGTTCCTCTTCCAGCATGCCTACTTTATTTAAAGATAAAATCAGAATACTGTTGCAGCTTTGTCACTTTCTTAGGAAGCATCTGGCGCTGACCACTTGTTGGACAGGATACCAGATGCACCACTATTTTCTTTCTGTAAGTCAATTCATATGTTCTTAAAATTAAAACCAGACTAATACAATTCTTGACCCAGCAAAATGAACTTTGCCAACTTACCGAGAATGAATTTCAGAATCCATAACACATCCGTGTCCACTTAGTGGCATTGGTGTCTTCATCTCCCTGTGAACTTCGGCCATTGTTATTATAAAAAAGAATATCAGAGGCAACAAGTAAAAAGAAAAGCCATTGTTAGAGGAGAGGCCAACCTGCTAATTGAATTATTTGTCTCCATTCACCTGCTGCCCATGCAGTGTTTGCCAGAGCCCTGGGAAGCTGCCCTGGACGCTCTTGCTGTCACCAGAGGCTTTAGAGAAGCAGAGGCAGCAGTTGCTTCCAGAGTGGGCAGCTTTGGTTATGCCTCAACCTGGACTCAGCATCCCGGACTAGCATCACCAGCGAGTTTGTGCCTTTGCTCCTCCTTTTCCTGCCATAAGAGTGCCTGCTCTTCCTCCTCCTCTTCCTCTGTCTTGCCTAATCATCTGCTGAGAAGACTTGAGGCAGGTCTCCACTGAAGACCATGGCAGGTTTCCAGTTTCATTAAAGGGGCTGAATAACAAGCAGTGCAAAAGGTCAGGAGAAATCCCAAGCTGCTAGATTTTATATTTGATTATCCAGGTAGTCTTGCTGAAAGTGACTTAGAGCCATTAGTCTACTAGACTTTGTTCTGGTCCTCCTAAGCATCTTAACAAGAAGAGAAACCAATTTTCTTTGTCTATCTTACCCTTTTCCATCACTACCTACAAATAGTATTTAGCTTTCAGGAAGATTTCATTGGAGGCAAAAAAAATATTCCTAGGGAAAAGTTTGGGTTCACCTTTTGTATTGCAATCCAGTGCAATTCATGGAAGAGATTAAAGTTGTTTTTATATATGTGTGTATATATATATATGTATTTCTTGACTTCTTGCAGTCACTGCTTTTACTAGTGGCTTTATTATTAGGAAGATAATAGTAAAGTAATAGACAATATTAGGACAAAAATGTGAGAAGGTCCTTGCCAACACTGCTCGAAAGTGATAGGGCAAAAACCAACTGTCTCTTCACTAAGGCACTAGCCTTTGGCAGACTCCCCTAGAGCTCTCTCTCCACCTCCATCCATGTCATGCTCCATCCTGGAGAATTCCTGCACACCAGGCCGTGACCCTGCACACATTCCTCCGAGAGCTGAAGCCTTTGGTCTTGCTCTTATGGACCATAAACCCTTCCTCATGCACCGTTACCCCACTCACTCAGCTCAAGTGTCTTCATTTTGAAATAAAATACATTTTAAATTCTGGCTTTTCAAATATGGCTTGCCTTACTGCACATAACTGTGTGCACGTCTGGGTGTGTGTGTGTGCACATGTGTGTGCGCAGACGTGTGCATGCATGAAGTCTGGGATTTGTGCTAACAGTGACTGTTCCGCAGAGAAACACAGAAAGGCAAATGAACACAGCAAACTTACAGAAAAAGATGACATGTAAATCTCTTCTCTGTGTATATTGGGAAATCCTTAATTTAAAAATTCACAAAATTCATTTTTTTTCCTCTGGTAGATTTATTATGTTTGAGAACTTGAATTCAATCACTGAGAGCTAAAAAAAAAAAAAATCTGCTTTGATTTTACATATAAATGTTAATGTATATTGAGCAAAATATTAACCAATGATACTTCCATAGTCTGAACTACACAAACCATGCAAATATCTATTGCTTATAAACACTGTAAGTTTTTCTTTTAATATTTAACATTATCTTTTCCATGAGACAGAACGTTAACACCATCTTGATAAGCAACTTAAGTGGTGTTGGAATGAGGTAAATAACTTGCCAGGCCCAGTTATGGCTAGACCACAAGTAAACTCCAGTTTCTGTTTTTTCAGAGGTGCCAAAGTGGATACCAGGTGTCTAAAACCATTAGTCTACTGTTGTGTAAACAGCAAAAGCATCTGGAAGTCTAGTGGGAAAAGAGAGGCCAGTTTGATGTAAATAAGCTTGCTTGTAAGTATTTTGATAGTTATTGTTTCTGTAGCTACTAATTAAATAACCAGGTGAGTATTTTGTGTGCTTATTTTTCTAAATATAGGTCATATTTTCAGATGAATATTAAGCTGCTATTTGCTTAGAGTTCAAGGCAGGTTCTTTCAGCAGGGTTTGGATGCACAGGTTAACCCTTAGACATAGCTTTTTTTGATGCTCAGCTTAGTAGTGGTATGTGGGGGTTGCATCTCTATTTCAGGAATAGTCACTTAAGTAGAGCTTTCATATTAAAGAAATGTTCTTTTTGCAAAACATGTGGTGTCACAGCTGCATGGATGAGAGAGGTGCATAGAAGCTGACAACACTGAGAGTGGAGATAGTACACACTACTTTCATCTCATGTAATGAACCAGTGATCTGGATCCAATTCTGCAGCAAGGTCTGAGCATTACTACTTAGCCCCTTATAGCCTTAATTCCTTGATTCTTAGAAATGATTTTCCATTATATTAAAAAGGTTGCTTTTATATTTCTTTTGTTATATTTGTACTGCTTTTGCTTTCTTTGCAAACATATTTGCAAATTTATAGACAACGTTTTCAATTTATATAGTTTGAATGAAGTCATTAGAAACTGATTATTCCTTATAAAACTTTCTACCTAATGAAACAGAAACTGAGTAAAAGAAAGTCATATGTCTCATCTGCTGCAGACATACCCAATCTTTCTATGTGATTTCAAACACAGTTAGGGTATTCATTTCTATGTAACAGCAACAATTTTCATGAGGTCACTAGAAATTAAGGTGACATTTCTATTCTATGCTCTTTGCTTAAGCACTGTTACATTTTTATCTTCTGAATTTTACGTAGCATCTATTCGCTGCAGGCAGTGTCAGCGCTCTTCCAGCCTGCAGCTCTGTATCTTTGTGTTTGCCTGCTTGCTAGACTACTTGTTTATTCTTGTGGGAGATGCAGCATCTGTCACCAACGCTTCACCTGTCTCAGCCGCTGCTTATGTGCACTAAGCAGCAACTTCCACATGCTGTGCACTAGCCAGGCTCCTTCCCCTCTGCTCCAGGCAGCCTTCCAACTTTTTCCTCTACTATCCCAGCAGTGGCGTGGGAGAGATCTGCCTATAAATCCCTGCTTGGCTTCTAGTTGATGTCCATCCCTAGCACCAATAATCCAAACACCTTCATGACTTAAGTAGAACACCATGAAAAGCTACTAATGTATCACCCTTTTTATGCTGCTAGACATAAGCTAAGTCATGAAAAAGAAAACATTAACTTAAGAAACCTGCAGAAAAAGCTACAAATAGAATTTATCGATGTTCAGATATTAATATGGTATGGTATAGGAAGCGTGAAATAAACTTAGCAGTATAAGTATGCATTCTATTCATAAAGAAGTTTCCAATCACTGCATTTGAGTTTTGCTCCTGCTGGCATGAATCTAGAACCATTCCCCTGTTTTCACATACAGCTGCTCAGAATTTGCCCTGCTGTAGCTGAGATCAGTACCTGGCCTTGGAACTCCCTGTCCTGCTCAGAAGCAGCTGCTGATAGGAGATCTCCGTATTTCTCTCAGCTCACGAACCTTCTGTTAGCTCTTTCGTCTTCTAGGGAAATGTATTCCTTGTACATCACTTAAGCTACTGTTACTGCCTTCCCTGAGAATTAAGATGTCTATCTAGCAAGGTTTAAAAAATAGCTTGCTGAACAACTCTGCAGCAGGTACTTTCCTCTGCGGTGTCTAGCTTTTATGGACACCAGGGTGTAGATGTACCTTGACATTCCTGCGGGCTCTTGCACAACCCCATCCAGCCTTTTAGCCTACACCGAAACATCAACTGAAGCTGACAGGCAACTGCTGCTGAAGAAACTTTCCATTAAAAAATCTCCACCTGGGACCACTTTGCTGCGTCAGTTCTCTGGGTCTTCACTAGAATCAGGACTCACTTGCAGGAATGAAACTGTTCCTTCTCCCGTTGAAATTCAGAAACATGCAAGTCAGCACCAGTGTGGTTCTTAGCTCCACTTTCTGCTGTAGGAACCGAACTGTGGTCACTTGTTCTCTGTAACTACCGGAGAATGCAGGAAAACTGTTAAGATCAAATTATGCCTTTTCCAGGGCAGCCAACTCACGTGGTAATGTGCTGAGCCACCACCCAGGAATGCTCTGGCTTCTATTAATATGGGGGCAATTTTGTAGAGTTTTCTCTAAATATATAACCTTACAAAAAAGCCTTATTTTCATTTAGCTAACACAGTGGAAAATGTGGCTAGAAAATAACTAGTATAAGCATAATAACTTTGGCTTGAATAAAAGGAGGATTATTATAAAGCTTATAATTCAGAAATTTGCAGTTAGATCATAAAGTAGCCTACTGGGAAGCACTAAGTATTAAGGATCACAATAATACATATTTCTCTGTTAGTGACAGAAAGAGACATAAATAAACAAAGGCCACTTCACTAATTGTAGCATGTATATGTGAAATGATTAGATTTTATAAGCACATATCTGTTCAAAGTAACAGTTCCAACAGAAAATTTCCAAACTGATGACTTCAACAGTCTTCTCTCACACAGCCAGGCATACGAAAATCCTGACATATGCTGAAATATATTAAATAGCTTGAGAGGAGAGTTAAATTTCTTAATGGTATATTAAATGGATACCTCAAAACCTGCAACCCAAATTCCGCAGTCCTCGCGAGAACTGTGAGCTGAGGTTTGCTCTGTGATGGTCAAGTACAGGATCCCTCCCACTGCCCCTGTGCCACACACATGTGCTCACACAAACACAGAGTGCTGGTCTAATTTCACCATATAATGGTGATGCGACACTTAAGCCTTTATAAAGAGACCTGGGTATCTGAAACTGAATATAATACTTTAAAATAAACAACATCACGTTCGAGTTTGTACGAATTATTACTACTCATTTAAGGGATATTTTGGATAATTTTCTGAAAATTGTAGTTCAGTAGTCAGATGCTGAGCAAAAGACAAATAGCAGTTAAAATGTTTAGGAAAGAAATAACAGAAACAGGAGAAAATCATTATACACTGACTAAATCCCTAGCACATTCACATTCCCAATGCTGCTACTGGTTCTCACCTTTCAGACAGGATGCTCCACTGTTGTACTAAGTAGATGGAAGGAAACCATTTAAACAGAATTATGGAATGGTTTCTGGAGAAGAACAAATGTAAAAGATGAGGACTTTCCAGCTTTGAATGAACTGACCTGGACATAAAAAAATATATATGATGATACAGAAAGTGATCTGGAATTATTTCTTACTGTTTCTCATAATACAAAGAACTAGCAGTCACCTGAAGAACCAGAAGAAATTATCTAAATTATAGATTTAAATTTTACAAAGGAAGCTTTTTCAGATCTTAGATCCTAGAAAGCGTAATATATGCTGCAATTTTTTGAATGCCAAAGGTATAAACAGGTTCAGAAAGGAATTACACAAATTTATGTTGAATAGGTTCATCAGTTGATTTCAGACATGATAATGCAGATGTTTCCATCACACAAGGGCTTTAAACAGTAGATCCCCAGAAGGTGGAAGTACACTGGCAGATGTCTTTACACTCCTGTTAACTTCCCTCCTGGCCAGTGTCTCAGAGAGGATGCTGGATTAGATGGAATGTTGATCTGACATGATATGGCCATGCTTATTTTTGTTTAACTGCATTGACTTGAAAAAAAAAATGAAACAAAACAAACAAACAAACAAAAAAAGAACTGACTTGGGTTGTTCTGTCTTTGACCAGCCTATTCTTCATACACAGACAGGAAATCTTCTTTAGCTCCCGAGCAGACAGGAATGGTCCTGAGGAATGGCTAGAGTTTCAGAATGGAAAAAAAGAGGAGAGAGAATTACCAATGCAAACAAACCATTTCCTGCCTTTCGGGAGTCTCGTGACTTGCTGCATAATGCAGTATAAACATGAGCTCTCTGTTTTCTTGTAACATTTTCATCTCAATTCATCCTAAAATCATACTTAACTATAAAAAATCCAATTAAAACCAGCTTCGTGCATTACTTTGGAAATTAATTTTATGCTAGTGATAAAAACAGATCTAAAACAAGTGCTATTTTTCCTTCTTTCCATTACATTATTTAACAGAGTTATTAGCCCCATGGCCCATTGCTTCTTTCAAACTCAATCCAGCACGTAAGACCGACACACTATAATACTTAAAGCAGAGCTTTAGTGTCTCCTTTTTCACACTGGTGGCCTGGGCTCCGCGCCTGCTGTTCTGGGATGCATCGGGAGCCATGAGAACAGCTGTGGAGCTTCTAAGGAAAGTCTTGCCAGTGCCCTGGCACTCGGAGTCTTGCTAAGAGATATCCTACCAAGCCAAACAACCAGGCTGCTGGAGAACCCGAGAGGTTTGGGTTGGCACCTCTTGAGCCAGAAATCACTGAGTATTTTCTACTTGATTTCCTATGGAATAAAGACTTTGGGATTACAGTGCCTTTCTTTGTGCCCGTCAGATCCATGTTGTTCCATTGCCCTCTCCCTGGCCATGGTGGCTCAAGGTTTTCATAGGCACCTCTAGAAGGCAAAGCGATGATGGGACTTTTTGAAGTTGCTGCAGTTGGAGTAAGGAGGCAGCTCTCAGCAGCTGGCTCAAGGGGAGGTGTTTTCACAAACTGAACTGAAATAAAATAGACTTGGACTTTCAGAAGTCTTAATTCCCATCAGCTCATCCCAAGAAGCTTCTGCTAGTGCAGGGTTCAAACTCCTTCTCATCTGTCTCCTGAGCTGGGCGTTCCTCCTTTCTCATTCTTTATTCTCTCCTCACCTTGTCCAGAGAAGACCCCTCCTCCCTATGGAGAGAAAAACAGTTCAGTGCCTTGAGGTGCTCCCTTGAGTTCATTTGTAGCTGGTCTCATGGTTGTGCTTATTACCAGAGCAACATGAAGTCTCTGATTTCTCCAAAAACTGGAGGTGAGACTGCAAAATGGGATAAGCTATCTCGTGTTTTAAAATTTCAAAATTCTTCAGAAGATTTGTGGATTTAATATGTTTGCATTCCTGTGCAGTTATAGTTAAATATCTAAAGTAAATTATAGTTAGGATCTATGCTTCAGAGAATTTGTTTTTAGTAGGACATTCCCCTACTGGTAAACATTTAATTTCTGAAGGAGAGCAAGGGATTTCTCTTAACTTGTACAGTTCTCTTAAGTTGTATAGTTTACAATCAGGGCTTTATATGCTTAAGACTTTTTATTCCACTTTCAATGCTTCTTGTACAAATTCTTCCATAGTTTATATCATGTTGAGATCTTCATTGCGAACACTGGGCCTGTGCCAACGCAGTTTCTTCTTTTCTTTAAAATGAATGTTTCTATCTTTTTTTAAATATATGTATAGTCTATGACTTCAGCATATTCAAGCTGTCATTAAAAGAGCTAAGTACCCGTAGGTCTATAATGCTTGCCCAGACAAATGCACATTCCTGTCTGTAAAGACCTAGCCGGAATGTCTAGCATCAGAGTTACACATTTTGTGCAGTCAATTCTGTTTCATATACTGAGCCACAAGCCCATGATAGTTGAAAACAGCAGAAAGTCTGTTTTAAATTAGGTGACGCAAATACAGTAGTAACACAAACCATACAAATAGAATATATATGAATATAATCAAATGTGAAAGGCAAGTATCAGCCAAAAAAAAAAAAAACACTTTCTAAAGGATAAAGTCACTATTTTTAGCAAATATTACTTAAGGATCAAGTACTACATTAATTGGACAAAAATGCAATGTTTTACATTTAGCTTTTACAATACAAAGCATGAAAGCAATAAAATCAGGGAAAATCCCAGAATCTCTTCTGTGAAGACATGTTGTATGCAAGCAGGGGGTTCTTCCTTTTACAAACAACTGGAAAATGCAGTGCAATACGAACTGCTAAACAACACGAGACATGCTCATTAGCCATGAATAAAGCCAGGGAATTTTGAAGATTAGACACTGTTACGTTTTATACCATAAATGTGATTCCTTGTGATAGCAGGTGACTGCCTGCATCAAACTTGTTTTTATAATCAGGAATACCAGAGAAGAATCTAGATTTAATATGGAAACAAAAGCAAAGAGACTGATATTTTTTTAACCTCATTTATATAGGTGTTCTGTTCTCTGTAATTGTGATAGATTCTGCAATTGGATGCAATAAACTGTTTTCATTTTCATGATCAGACTAAATTTGTATTAGTAAATCAGTGGTTTGAAATGATACAGTCACCAATTTAATACAGAAGTGGATCTAATTATGAGGTCATTAACAAAAAATAGAAGTGAAATTGTGCAAGGACAAAGAACAAATTTACTCATAGGTTGTTAGTGTCTACACAATCTGTGTCTGCTGTTGTTTCAGATTCTTTAGGTCAAGAAAAATTGCCCGGTTCTGGCAATAAAGCCTTGATTTGTATTAAAGAAGTTTAGTAATTCAAGAGGATCTGGCACAAGGAATAAAGAAGCAGTGGCTCTTCACAATAAATAAATAAATAAAACAAAGAAGAATTATTGAAGAAAATATTTTTCAGCTTTAAAATCAACTTTGAAAGCGCTACAGAAATGCTCTACTTTTAAGAATGAAAGCAAGAGAATCATGTTTTGCATGATATAGATCTGTCTTAATGGACATCATGAAGGAAGAAGCCAAATACTGATAAAGCGACAGTTAAGTGAAATGACTATTGTACAGCCACCAATTGGCTCCCATACAACCGAGAAACCAGAATCTTTTCTGTTAAAAGAGGCAAGGCTGGCTACATAAAGCAAGTAGCTTCTCCTCTCCTTAAAAGGCGCCAGAGGATTTTTATCTTGCATCAGTACTAACACTAGATACAGATAGTACAGACTTTGTTTTAATGTATTTTTTGCATCCCACATAGAAAAGAAGTCACAGTAAGCAAGTGTCCGGAACGGCTTGCTCTGTGTTTATCCTTCAGCTCTGTCTTTCCTTCTTCCCACATTTCTCCTTTCTAAATGTTTTATTTTACTTGCATTAATTTATTTTTCCTCCCTTTCATTATTTTTTCTAAGAATTATTTACCTCTTTCTCACATAATCTACATTGTTTGTTTAAAAGTCATTTCTCCTCATAAATATTATTCTCATGGATTCTTCTAATCCATGTGCCAAATTAGTATGTTTGTTTTGGATGGGTAGGATGCATTAAGGATACAGACAGTCTTTCTTAAGTAAGATGACTCAAAAGTGCAGAAGAGTCAGCAACATATTAGGGTATTCTTAAAACTTTCATACTTTTTGATATGCCCAAAATATTGCCTTCACAAATACTACTGTGGTATATCTGCTACCTAGTTCATCCTTGCTCATCACCCATTTTACCCCCAAAATATTAATGAATAGTATGAGTGAAGCTAGAAGTTAAAAATTAAGTAGTAGTGTTTGATGTTTAAAATAATCTTTTGGCAATATCAGGTGGGGTAATTTTGAAATAATGTGATCAATGGGCTGTTTTTAAAAAAAATCTGTAAATTAAGTGTTCTCATATTCATAATTAGTGCTTAGCTAATAATTTTTTTCAGATGCACTTGTAAAAAACACTGGAAGCACAACAGATCTGTATAATTGTTTTCTTAATACAGTAAGCCAAACCTCCTTATATAAAGAAATTTCTGAAATTTCCTAAAAAAGTCTTATGTTTTTAAACCTGTCTTTCAAAGTGAGCGGAATTCATAAGATTTAACTCTAGAGCAATATCTTTAGGTCTTGTTTATTGCTATTTCCAGAGACACATGGGTGTTTCGGAAGCTTGTATTTGTATTTGTACTTACTTATTTTCATTTTAACTCATTCCTGCATTTTAATGAAGTCAGAGCATTACCCTGAGGGGGTTAGAGATTTATCATCTACTTTTATGTAGAGTATGGTGCAAATCTGGAGCAACTGTTAATAAATGTGGACAAAGACGTGCTTTAGGAATCTATCACATGGCTTTCTCCTTCAATGTGAAACGTTCAGAAGACATGGGACATGAGTTTACTTAATTTGATGCTAACATGCTCACTTTAATATGCTCCTTTTCAACTAACACATCAGATGAATGAATCGCTGGATGGAAGAACAATTATGCATTTGCATAGAGAATACGTGTAAATTAGTCATGGGTAAATGTAGCCTACAAAATAGGGTTTTTTTTAAACATTAGAGGAGAGATTTATGGAACAGTCTATCAGTTGCTGTCTTGGTCAAGCAACCAAATTCATCTGAGATTCGGCTTGATAAATTTATAAAAGAGGCTGTATGGAAGAGTTGCCTGAAATACCAAGGGACTAAACTTGGGGAGGTCACTTCCTGTAATCCTGTAGTTTTGTTTCCACATTATCCCATTCCCTACATATTGTAACACTCAACTTGCTCTCCTGAAGCTGGCTGTACTTTGAGCGAGGGACTTAATAATTAACTGTCAACAGTGAGTTCTTTAAATGTATGCTCTCATTTCGGTTGTACTTCTGTTATTTGAATTACTTGCATCCTCGCTTTCCTTTCTTACCCCAAAATGCATTTGGTGTGCATAGCTTCCTTTCTCTGCCTCTTCCACTGTTGTCATCATGGTGCAGTGACAACATGCCCAGTAATGTTTCATGGCGTGTAGAGTTTCATAAATTCCAGCTGTTGGCCATATGCTCAGTCTCAGGAACACGCACAGAGGGGATAGATTCCTGCATTACATATCTTATTCCTGCTATACTTAAACACATTATAGAGCAGAACTGTCATTTTTATTTAATGTGTGTGGAACCTCCCTATTTTTTACAGAAAGCTAATAGAAAATGAGCATCTCAATATATTAGTTTTAGTATATCCTCTCTCTAAACATCAGATTTCATGTTGTCGACAGATGTCTTTGCCATGTGTCCATCAGTGAGTTCACTATGCCTATAGTCTGGTTTCCCAAAGAAATATTTTTTAACAGAATATAGTTACTGTCTTTACTATCAGGAACCTCAAACAAAGATTTAAAAACTTTCAATAGTCAAATACAAACCAAACAAAAACTTCCAGAAGTCTAAGAGTGTTGTTGACCAAGAAAGAATGACTTTGAGACACAAATGTGGAATTAGAGATACTTAATTCCATACTAATAAAAAACTCTCTAAAACACCTACCTAACTGAAGCAGAACAAAAGTATTTAGCTACCTAGCTGCACTTTCAGGTTCTGTGTGGAGGACCAAACTTCTGGAATAATGAAAGAGGTTTTCTTTTCCTCCCAAAAGGAACAGAACAATTCAATTGTCCTCTTTCCTCTGCCTGGCCCCATTGCCCTGCCTTTCTCTACAGGATGTCCAGCTTATGTTCATTTTAATTATTTTATGATGTAGGTTCACTACACTCTCAACAAAGCAACTGTTTCTCCATATTATTGCACTGTTTACACAGTGAACTTTCTTTCACTTCTTTCCTGCCTACCTGATTTTTTGGCTGGAAACACTGAAGTTTGGGGAGGGGATCTTTTTAGATAAAAATTTCTAGTGCTGTTTAAAGCAGGCTGATTACATTTCCTGACAATTTTCAACACTTAAAAAATATCTTTTGTTCTTTCCTGAAATATAGTTGAATCAAAATTATTCTTGACAGATATAAAAACAGATTTTCAGTTTGGGATTTTTTCTTGCATAGCTTTGATTATTGCAAAATAAGAAAAGGGCCAGTGCTGACTTTCTAATTTAGGTTATTTGCATTTTACCATTTTATATTCTTCCACTTATTTTTCCTCAATTAATTTATAAAAGCAATCTTAAATATGAAGAAACTAGAGAAGTCAGTCAGTGTTTATTTACCTATTAGGTACAAATTGCTTAGCTCAGAACACACAATTTAAGACTTTACCAGAAAGACGGTCCTAGAGCAAAGCTGTTACAACTAAACCACAGAGTTCTTTGCAAGGAAGGAACAAAAAGAGCTGCAAGAGGTCAGGGAAAATAACCTTTTTTTCTCCATCATTCCTAGATATTAATTTTCAATTGGTTCTTAAATATATAGAGAGATGTGACAGAAATAGCACAGACTATTTTATGACACACTTAGCAAAACTAAATAGAAAATAGATTAGATGGATAGATGGACAATCAGTCCATTGAAATACATTAAGTTCTTACACTAAAACCAGCTGAAGATCTGCTTTTAGAGAATTTGAGTTTCTTGATGAATTAGTGGAAAACACACAGACAAATGTAAGCACATACATATGCACTGAGTCCAAATTTATATTCTGCTCTTGACTTTTATTCTATCTGAATTTTCTAAACTCTTTCCTTTCAAACTACAGAGTATTTTCTTGAAGGGAGTAAATTCCACCTTGAATTCCAGCCAGCTGAAGACTTTGCATTCTGCACGCTCAGAGTCTACCCTCGGAAAATTGATGATAATAGAGTAATTCTTCATCTAATATTCGATCTCTGAAAGAGCTCTTGAACAATATTATCAAACAAAATGTCAAAATTCCTGAAGGAAATTTTTTGATAACTTGAGCAAACTTGAATCAGTTGTTTATAAGGAAGTTTTCCTATTGCAGATAGTTTTGTTTAGTTCCTAGCTGAATGCCTTCTCTGCAAAATTTCATAGTAATTAGGATATGATAAGATAGATTTTATTTAATAAGCACTAAATAATTCTTAAATTATATAAAGAGCGAAATGGGCTAATCAGCAGAGCAGGTGTCCTCCTCAGCATCTTATATAGAAAAGCTGCACCAAATACATCAGTAGGCCTTCCAACAAATGACAATCAGATTACATGTATCGTTATATACGTCTCCCTATTTTATTATTTCTCTTTCCTTGGTCTGCTTTATACCCCAAGAAAATAGGAAAATAGTTTACTTTAGATATAGATATATATATATGTATATATAACCATCTAAAGGCATCTGAAAATAATTGAAATATCATCCAGAAGTATCTGAAGACATTTAATCTTTCATACTTTTGTACATGGAACGTTTTTCTGCAGAGCTAAAAACCCTAAAGAACAGCACACAGCCTGGAGGGCCTCTTTCTTCCCGTTGTCTAACTGAACCAACAGTCAGGATTCGCAGAGCTGTTGTAGAGAAAGCAAAACCAAAGGATATTGCAAGAGATAGAACAAGATGCAAGAGGTAGAACAAGACAAAATGTAAAAGATAAATCACAACATTGCCCACAAACATCACTTCAGATACATTTTCAATCAGTGACATAATAAAAAGAGTTTGCTGAATACTGGCATTCTCTGTTATTTGTAAATCTTTAATAAATTTGACAGAGCAGTAAAAACGCACTGTATTGTTTTCTAAACATAGTTCTCCATAACTCTAATTCAACATTTTTCGGAGGTTCAAAATGCTCAAAGTAGAATTACTGCCCTATAGGGTTCAGAATATCATTTGCACTTTTGAGATACTCTTCAGCCTACAAGAAAGTGGTAGCCACCTTAAACTGCTTATACTGAGGTCTTCACCAAAATGCTTTATGAATTATTTTAGCTGCAGAGACCTAAATGCCGACGCTTCTTTACATCTCAGACTGCTGATAAAATATGCCTGGAGGAAACATCAATCTCTCCTAATGGGAAGGACAGAAGAGGGCTGATCCTGCTCCTCTGTCCTCAACTAGAAAAAGAGATAGAGGGAAATATACCTCAGTTACAACTCTGGTGTAAAATTGCTTTACTTTCATGCCAGACAACATGTATGTTTTATTTGGTTTAGATTACCCTGCTTAACTCTTGTTCCATAACAATTAGCATTTTAAGGAGGAAAAAAAAAGTTAATATCTAGGAAACTTTTAAAATTTCCTAGCGGCTTTACAGGTTACTTAACCTCTCAAGCTCAGGAATACTTTCCTGATGTTTTAATGTTTTTCTTGTTTAATGTATGTTTTGTAGTGTCCATTTTATGTTTATGACAGTATAAAGAAAATGCAGGAAACAGTATATAATGATATGATTCCAGCACTGTAATTCTGGACTTGTGCATCTAAATGATCGCATTCCTTTAATATGCCATAGTAAGTTTTAAAATGCTGCATTTAATGGTAAGTTGGGTAAACCATAATTGCAGAGCTTGGTAATGCTTGTCTTGGCTTTGTAAAGTAAGATATCAAAGTGGTATAAGATCAACTTGCCATATTTGGCACCATCATGTTCAAGTTAGACTTGTATCCTAGGTGAATGGCCAGTCAAATACAATCATCCCTCTGAAAATAGCAGGGTACTGTATATAAACTAAAAGAATTATTGGTTGTAAAGCAGTCTGGACTGAATATAACATAAACTCAGCTGGCTGGAGCTAAGGGAGCTGTTTCTTTTGCTCCATAACAGAGCTTTTGTTTCCGAAGCTGGAGCCCCTCTGTTTAGCCCTCCGACAAATTCTTGTCAAATGAATTAACTGTTTGTAGATTTGATAGCGTGTTTACCAAAACTTCCAGACATGTATTGTTTGTCATGTACCTTGTTTGGGACTATCTGTTAGATTTTAAAATATACAAAGTCTTTTCTTTAAAATCTGTGGCAGGTTTGTGTCATAAAAGGTTCCTAGTCATCCAGAGGGCTGCTGTCGTAGCCCTCATAAAAGGACAGGCCTGCCCCCCTACGAAGTGGTGTTTGCGTGAGGGTTTGCCTCGTTCTCACTGCTCACAGCGGGTCTAGGCTCTGGGACCACTTCTTAGTTCTCTGCTTCACTTATCAACGTCTTGCTTTTCCCATTGCCACGCTAATCCTCTTTCATGTCCTAAAATACTTTATACAGTCAGGATTTTTATTTATAATAACAATAATACTATGTTTCAGCTCATTAGTATTGTTAATAAAGTCAATCTCTCACTTAAACGTAATACACCCTGCCATGAATATAACTAGTTGTGTATGGAAGTATGAGTGAAAGTAACTTGTACCTGTGAAACTTGCTGGCTAAAATTTGAGTGCACATTTGCAAAATCTTTATCTTTGAGATCAGTTAGCGCAATGCCTGATGCATTCAGTTGGCTAAATCATATGATCTGTGTTTACATGCTTATTTGTAATGATTACTGAAGAACGGTGCTCAGGAACACCAGAAGATACACCATATGGGCAAGAGTAAGTTCAATCTTTTTCATTCGAATGGCCTGTAAACCCACCGTGACTTCATGTTCTGGACAGCACTCCCAGGGAGAAATGTGATGTGCCATCTAGCAAATCGCAGCTTGGAAGGCAGCTTTCCAAATCCTGGGCAGGTGAGCAGAAAGCCCAGGGAAGAAGGAACATGGGGTGCAGATTCAGACTCTGCTTCACATGAGATGCTGTGTGAAACATTTGTCAGCACTGAGAAGAAAGGCCAGTTAAGACCTGGAAAAGGGAGAAACTAATTTATCCTGTTTCTTAGGCATTTTTCTCTGAAACACAAATTCAGAGCACTCACTCAATTGCTTTGAATGAAAGCCTGCCTCATTTTACGACCTGGAAAAGGGAGAAACTAATTTATGCTGTTTCTTAGGCATTTTTTTCTGAAACAAGTTCAGAGCACTCACTCAATTGTTTTGAATGAAACCCTGCCCCGTTTTATTTGCTTTCGCCACTACCAAACTAGGCAAGAATCTACCGATCTCAATCGCTTAATTTCTATCTTGTAGTCATCACCTTTTATTCCTCTTCACATTACAGTAAAAGCCTATACAAGTCATCAAATTCAGACAATTATCCCTGCTTGCAGAATACTCGCAATATCAGCTAGTGGCTCTGCAGTTTACTATGGTTTCACTTTATCCTTACATTTCAAATCTCAGCTTCCCCCATCCTACCTTTTATTTTCTCTTACAAACATGATGGGAAAAAATGTGCAAATTGTAGAATGCTTGCAAAAATACCACTTGATTAGTTATCTTGTACATTTTCTGGTGTAAATTATAACAAGCTGAAGCAATTGATACCCCACAGCTGCAACAAGCATTTGCTTATCTCTTATTTAATAACACTACAGAGAGAAATAATGTTTTGATAATGATTCACTCGCTGCTTGTTCACTGGTATTTTTGTTTGTCTAGAAAGCTGCTAAGAGAAGAGGTTGTCCCTTGCCACTAACGTGACGAATGCCAAATGTCAGTGATATTGACACTTACAAAAGTTTGAAAAAGAGGATGCACCCAAAAATATGGAAGAAAATATACAAATTCTACTTGCTTCAGGATTAAGGCTTTGTTGCATAATACAGTATTAAAATCTTCTCTTGTCTATTTATGTTAGAGAATTCAAGTTTGTCATTAGTGGTCTTTTTTTTCTGCCACCAATTTCTGAATATTTACAGGAGAGTCTGTATCCAGATATCCAGAGCATAAGTACAGTCAAATTACACAAGTTATGGCCTACTGACTGATTAGTGATTAAAACTTCATGCTACCCTATACATATATAATCTTTTAACTACACATGTAAGTTATTTTAAAGTAAACATATAGCATTTTATATATATAGATATATAATTAGAATTATATTTTTGAATTCCTGTGACTAAAAGGAGAAAGCTCTAGTCCGATGAGTCTAATTTTGTAGGCTTTGGAGGAAAAAGGTAACAGAAAACTGAGAAACTGCATTTACTGGATGCTTTTAAAAACAACCAATCTGTTTGATTTTGCATAGGAATGTTAGGCTTTAGGTTGTGGCATCTTAGGACTCATTAATGCAGTGTAATTTCCCCTTTTTAATGACAACAGTTTTCTAGTTCTAGCCCTCACAGCTTGTTTCTTGCTCTAACAGACTGTTTCACAGCAATTCAACACCAGTCAAATATGGAATATTGCCCTTCTGGGCTTCAGGTCAACATAATTGGGAGATGAAGCTCCATCACGGCCGGGGAAAAAAAAGGAAAAAAAAAAAAAAAAAAGGGAACATTTTTGTGGTAGGTTAGTTTCAAAAAAATGTCAGCAGACGGAAACCGTTCAAAATTTTGGAAGGCTTCAGGGATCTTGTGGGAGGTGGGTTGAAGAGGCAAATGCAGGTGCAGTCGTCAAAGACGTTTGGTAAATGAAGCTTTTCACATGACGCCACGAGTCATCCTGGGGACAGCAGCAGCCACATGCTAGTAAGCAGACAAAAAGACAGTTCCAGCTTAGATTTGTCATGAAAATAAACATATTTGCTGGAGAGGAGTCTGGCTTTTTAGCGCTGTGTGACAGGACCCTGGGCATGCCAGAACTTTGAGGCAGAACTGGCCTTTCCTTAGTCAGTCATCAAAAATGGCAACCCAATTTGCAGTCCCTAAGTGAGGCTTCAGTGGAGCCCACACGGGAACAAGGTAGCCTTTGAAAGAGAGGAAATTCAAACTTGTTGAAAGAGGCAAGTTCACATTTTGTAAACAATCTCCTCCCTCAATAACTGTAAAATAATATCAATGTTGATTTAGATTGCAGACTTTCACAGTGCAGCAGGCTGCGTGTGTATCGCTCCCTGCTCCTTCATCCTGGTAGTTTGCAGAGCTGTGAGGGATCCTTGAGAGTTCTCACGGGTGGAGCTGCACAAGGCTCTTGTTCAACATAAGCCTATAGCAGACTTGCATGGCCTTTCATTTGTATTAATTTCTGGCACTTAACTTTTCCCTCAAAAATTCGACAAAATTTTGAAAACTCTGGATTTGAATTAACTACCGGAATATGAATCCCATAATACATATTTAATCTGATGAAATTTTAATCTGATGAAATAAAACAGCAAGTTTTTAAGAAGTGCAGATGAACACATTTTTTAAAGCTACGGTCTTGGCAACTTAAGAGGAAGCAGAGCATTGAACATCCAATTTGAAGGGGATCTTTCAGAGACAAAATAATTCCTGCATTTCTTCCCACTGTCTTCTGCATAGAAAGAAGACACTGTTTTACAGGCCAGACCATTTGCCTTCAGGAAGAAACAGGGAAACTCCCTGTTGAAGGGACAGCAGCATTCCCATGCCTGCAGCCCATTCCTGTGGCTCCCACAGCTGGAAATTAAACAGAAAAAAAGTGGGTAATGCAAACTTGTGGTCAGGTTTCAAAGTTAACACACTGTGCTAGCTTGACATGTTTGAAATCAAACTGTGCATTCTTTCATTCCATTTTCTAGTGTCGGCTCTGTCTAGGTGTTTGAAATATTATGAATATCTACTGTGACAACGTACTATATGCAATTTAATTATAATTATAATGCAATAATATTGCATTAAATTTCATAATGTGATTAACAGTGTGAGGGCAACTAATATTAAGTAAATTAGCGACTTCATTTTGTAGGGCAATTTTTTGGATGTTTTAAATTATTTTTGCTCCCCCAAAACAGAAAGTCCAGTAAATTAGAAGCATAGGGGAAATAGCTGCTATCACAAGTGATGTTTCTAAATAGCAAGATGAGAAAATACCTATTCTTTCTCATTATTTTTTGTAATACAGAAACAGTTTCATCATTTTGGGGGAGGACTTAAGACATATTCAGAACAGACAGCACCATGTAAATTCCTTACAGGCTAAGGTAAACCATAGGGGAAATGATGCCTTGGAGACAAAGCCGTTCAGAAAAATCAACCCCACTGAGACGAACAAAGTGACAGACCCACAGGCAATTCCCTAGTCAGCAGCTCTGCTCCTTGTGAAGGCTGCCAAGAAGCAGAATTTGCCCAGGTATTTCCAGCTGCCTCTTTGTCATGTCATTATTTTCATTCCTGTCAAAAGGCATCTTTCTTGCAACTCTCTGTCATTCATGAAACAGCCACTTTAGGCTCCAAAGGAGCCCACAATTTTGTAATACTTGAATCTATTATTGAAGAGAAAAAGATATACACATATATAGCTTGTGTGTGCATCTATGATATATATATTTAATAAATATATGCATACCTATGCACACACCACAATTGGGTACACATAAATACTTATACACTTGAAAATGAAGCACCTGAGCAAATACTAGCAGGCTCAGAGCCATAGCTGGCCTGCAGCTGCAGGAAGAAGAACACAAACAGCATTTATATGGTGAAGATAGACTCCATGTTCTTATCTAGGAGAAAGTAAAAGACAAGATTGCTATATAACATCTGGAATACATTTTGAACTTTTGACATACTGAAAATAAAAACAGATGCATACAATCCTATTGGCATAAAACAGGCCAATTTTGAAAAGACTATTGTCTGCAAATGCAATGATCCTTAAAGCTTACCTAAAGGAAGGCTTAAGCATTCTGAGCAATGTAGGAAGGATAGCAAGGTAGCTAAAAACAGTACTTGGAATGAAATGCACTTTTCTGTCCATTTTTCAATCTCTCTGTCGTATCTTATTATAAATGTAAAGCATTAGAGGACTAAACTATATAATACTTTTTGGGAAATACCTGCAGTCATTATCTGGAATGGTATATGTGGATATAATACATTAATCTTTATCATATGTTAAATATTGCCTCCTAGACTTCATTTACTGCACATATACAGTGTAGATGTTATATGCAGACATAAAGCTCGATTTCTCCAGACACTGATAATCTATAGTTTGAATGTGGATAGTATAAACTGACTCTAGCTTTTGGTGCTCCCACCTTGAAGGCATTACAGATTATTGCAACAAGAGTAGGATTTTTTTGTATAAGAATAGTAAAATATATTACATTATCTCTAATATTGAAGAAAATCAGGCTATTAATAGTTAGAATAATTAGAAAAACATGGTTTTAAATAGATTATACGCTTGAATTCTGGACTTACTATATCTAGTGCAGATTCTTAGCTCATATAAACTTTACTTAATACTACGATAACTTCTAAATCAGTTTCCTTGTACTTTGGTCTTAAATGCCAGGAACATATAAATCAATATAATAGTGGGAAGAGCAGTGTAATGGAACTTAAATTTCCTTAACTGATAAGCCAAATGTGAACTTTCATATTTCCTCTTTTACAGTATTTCATGAATAAATAAATTAAGCTGGATTTTAACACACAGTTTTACATTTGGTTTTTAAGAATCTTATTTCATCATCTAGTTTATTGTTTTTATCTTTCCCAACTCAAGTAGACTTCTATAGCTTTTGTTTCATTCCAGAATGGCTGCAAATGAATCTAATTATTTTATAGCTTGGGCAACCTCCCTGTCAGAGAGCAGCAAGTGGACACCAAATAGTTGTTAATGTAACTTTGTAAAGTGTGCGTTAACTTCTTTTTTGTTGTTGTTGTTTCTAAAAAAGATGATAATTTGTATGGTATTGATTCAAATAAAAAAAACACTTCTGAAAAATAAAATAAAATAAAATAAAATAAAATAAAATAAAATAAAATAAATAATAAAATACAGCTAAAGTACAATTGACAGTAATAGAGACTACAGTAAAATTACTGAACCATTGTGAGCATTTCTGTGATGTGCTTTAAAGTGCTAAGCCGAGACGAGTTTCAATAGAACTGAACTGAAGAGTAATCAATATATTTATTATTTGATATAATTAATATTATGCACACAACAGCTGAAGCACAATTTCGCAGTATCATCAAATGGGACACAGTGTATGCAGAAATGTCCTGCTAGTCCTTTATTTACACATTCTTTTGTGATTCTGATTGAGTTGCTATTTCCTCCTCAGTCTATGCTAACTTGAGAAGTTAATATTCACATTATATTCCAGCAAAAAATGGAAAAAAGGGTTGTCTTTTACAAGGCACCCACTTATTATGTATTCAACTAATATTTTCAAGACACTTGCCTTTTCAGCATATACACACACACACACACACAGAAGTGTAAATAATCTGCCTCTGAGAGAGGAATTACAAAGGACCTGGGCTCTGCAGAAATCCAGCGCATGGACAGGAAGCCCAAGGCAGTTTGGCAGTTTTAGTGCAATCTTTGCTTCATTTTTCCCTGTCGCACGAAGCACTCCGTGCCTTCCGGGAGCTGCTATTAACACTACCCACCAGCCTCCTGGGACTGGTCCCGAAGACTTTGATGGGGCCTATCTGAAGGTTGCATCACATTTCGAAAAGATGTAATCAGCCCTAAAGAGAAGTTTGAAGCCTGAAACAATCAAAAGGCACCAAATCAAATGGAGAGCTTTACTGTGTCTTAATTTTAAAACTATTGCACATAACTAACTAAACCACTTTCACCAAAAAGTTTTCTCCATTCTGTGGTAATACAGAATTATGACTTTTCTGAAGAATCATTGTACTGAACGATTATGCATGCCATTCACTTGTCATCAACTAGTACTATTTGAATGCAGGTTTAAACCTATCTGGAGCTGGATGAGGGGGATATTCAAAGAAGTCTGCAGCTAATCTCAGCTTCTATGGCCCTTAGCATTCAGCAATCCAGTGAGTCCTTTGACAGAACATGTTACTGGAAGGAATATGAGTTTAATATAGTTAATATGAATTTAATATACAGTTCTTTTTTTATTTATTTTTATCTGCACATCATGTTTCTGCTCCTCAGGTAGGTAACCTGGCTGTTACCTATGCACTTCTCAGGTCTCTCCCTGCTTTAACTTCCCCTTGCATGAAGGAAACCGTGAGGGTGGTAGCATTAGTGTTGCCTGAACCTAATAAACACACAGCAAGTGCGTGACACATGCAGGCCATTAGTCTGTGCCTGCACTGCCTCCTTGTGTATTAGCTCAGCCACCAGTGCTCCCCCCCAACGAGAAAATGCCCCAGAACAAGGCAGAATGGGGGCTCTTAGGGGCCTTATATACTTCAGCACTTGGGTTCTTGGCCAGCCACAGGTCTTGCTTAAAAATGGCCGGTGGTATGTACATGCTGAGTCATTTTTTTCAGGAATAGAATAATTAAAGCAGAAGTGATCCCTGAAACTCTGATATTAAGATAAACATTTGACATGAGAGTAATTGAGCCCAAATTGACCACTGTTCATTATCTCAGCACACTTCCAACTGGCTGGCAGCAAAAGAAGTCTTGAATTCACTGTAAAAGGAAAGCAAAGAAGGCACCAACCAGGTCCGAACTACTAAAGGCAAATATTAAAAAGTTGTTGTGTTGCAAAACCAGTATAGTCATCTACTAATGATAAGTTTTAATGGGTTCTTGAATAGATTCAGAAACGGCACCAGAACATAGATTTTTGACAGTTCTGGCATCTAATGGAAGTATTAAAAACACACATACAAACGCACATGCAAAAAACCTACATGAATTCCTACTAATTCCTAAAAAAACACCAATTCCTACATCAAATTTGGACAACCCATTTCTAATTGTCTTGAATGAGGAAAATTCTGACATTCTTTATAGGTCACTCATTCTTTAGATGTTACTTTCAAAGGCAACATAATCTTTTTCATTTTGGCATCAACTATAGTTACAGTTAGCAGAGGTTATGAGCTGCCTAGATCCTCAGCAGAAATGTATGCACATGGAAAAGGAGTGGTGGGCTGCTATATCAATTACACTGCACTCTGCTATCGAGTAACAGTAAGGGAACCTCAAAAAAGGGGGGATTTGGGCTGAAATAAACACCAAAAACTTTATCCAAACTGCCAAGCAGGTCTGGCAATGCTGAGTGATATTTGCACCTTCTGCACTTACAGAGAATTGAATACAGATATTTAATTCTCTAGAGGTATTCACTACCTGAAAAGCTGCTTTGTCGTTTTAAATATGCAATAAACTTTTTGTAGAAGAACAGGGTATTTTGATTGTTTGTTTGTTTTAAATGGCTCTCCTTCAGGGTAATTTATAGTCTGACAGAGTTGTAACATCCTGAGGCCAAACACATTCCCAGTCACAGCATCTTCCATTCACAAATCAATCGGTGCTTCTGTGGATGGATCCACAATCCACAAATTAATTCCCAGCTATATGCCAGTATGCTGTAGCTTCAAAGACAGGCTGTCTGTATCAGTATCAAAAGAGACTGCTACTGTCCATGTGTTTTGGGTGTACTGTACAGAAAACAAGAATGAAGGAACTGAAGAGAAATAGAAATTGTTAGACTAAATGTAAAACAACAACAAAATACAAAGCAAATGAAATACTGTGCTCTCTAACAGTGGTAAGATTTTACTTGAACATGATCAGTTACTTCCTACTCTGATATGATAACAGATGCAGCCTGATAGAGCTGAGGAATGCTGAGGAATGGAGCACATGAATGAACGTGACTGTGTTTAGTCTGGGCAGACAGAGCAGAACCAAGCCATAATCTAGATTGGCCATTGCCTGTTTTTTTCCAAGCCACCATAATCTTAATTTTGACTAATTAACAAAACTTACAGGAAAAAAAAAAGAAAGAAAAAGAAAATAATGCATTAGCCCTCGTAACACCAGCTGCTTTCCTCTCCCTTTGAGGCACAGAGAATTCACCATGGGGTGGGTTCTCCTGGACTTCTTTTTCCACACAAAGTTGGGGACAGCAAGACTCTTGGATTCAACATAACCTTAAACCTTACTTTCATTGCAGCAAAGTGATGGACATACACAGACACTTCAAGCCTTTATTTCCAGAGTTGTAATCTTAGGTGTAGACAGTTTGGTAAATTTTACAGTAATTCTGAACTAAGGTAATGGCATCAGAGCTGTTCTTATCTCAATCACTTGTGCAGAATCCAAAAACTAGTCAGCATCCCCAAGGCCTCATCTACCAAACCATAACATCTAACCCCATCCCTAACCTCCAAGTATATACACCTATGTGTATTTATCAAAAAGAAAACAGTCATGAATATTCCACCCAACTTCCGATTCCTGCAAGAAGTGGTGATAAATATGGGTCTGGAAAATAGCATTTTTCTACCCTAATCTTACCCTGAACCCTATCCCTAACCTGTCAATCCACTGACAGCAAGAACCTGCCTCTTATTCCCCGAGCAATAACCCAGGCTCCTGGAGTCCTCTTTTGTACACTGTAACCTTCATGACAAAATATACAAGCTTAGCTGAGGGAAAAGGTAGTAAAATGAAAATAAGATATTTTCCCTCGATAATATGAAACCACTTTCTATTTCCACATCCTGAAATATGCAATAATCAAGTCAGTTGCCTGTAAATTATGTTGTTGAGTCCTAACCTAAACCTTATCCCTCTTCTCCTGTTGACAGCAACCTTCCTAACTCTTCAGATCTATTAAAAATCGATGCTGAGGTGGGGGCTGGAAACCTCCTATCTCAATCTGAAAGATAGCGAGTTGTCACTGAAAGAGAACAAACATCGACAGTTTGTAGCATCACTGGTCTCCCCTCTGCCCCAAAGAGGGTGCAATATGTTGGATTCTGGACAGGAAAGCTGATATCAGGCTAACGCAGGAGAACAGCTGGTCTCAGGACATTAGAACTGTCCCTGCCTCATTTTATTTACATGTAGCCTAAAGATTCCCAAACCTCAATCCTAATTCAGTTTCCATAGCTGCAACCATAACTTTTGCCTTATTAATAACTAGGGGAACAATTACTGCAGGAAAAGTAATTGGCTTGTGTTCTTATCAGCTGAATCCCATTAATTCTTATTTCTGTAAGAAATAGATTCTACCTCATTCCACCCCTCTTGATGCTTGAGCTTCTAAAACCCCAGCCTTAACCTGTTTTCAACAGTAAGAGTGGTGGCACTCTTACTCTTACCTAGGTCAACAACTCTACAGAGACTGACACAGCAAAAGACAAGACTTGGGCACTTTCTGCCCAGTTCTCACCTCTGCTGTTCTTGCAGAGTCCAGTACAAATTTAGAATTGCATAAATTGTATAACTGTATTCCTGGAAAACAAGAAAATAACAACCTCTGGCTTTCCACAGTATTGTTTCTATGCTTATCCGCAGGGGACCTTGTTAGAATAGCACATTACTCAGGGATGCAGACACATTATATTACAAGTCCTAACCCCAACTCCAAGTGTAACAAAAGCCTTGTTCAGATCTGGAGAATGAATTCCAACTGTAAAATAGAATAGAGACCCTTAGTTTTTTTCTGGTATAGAAGTATCATTTTCTCCGGAGGAAGAAAACGACTAAAGGTTTTGGCTGCTACGTATCTGAGCACAAAGCTTGCTGTCAAGATCTTTGCATTTATGAGAAATGAATTTACCACTTCATATCATAGCCTATGGGAAAACACAAAGCAAGGCATTGGTTTCTGTAAATGCCTGCCTCTTCCGTATCTCTCAATTCTCAGCCTTAAACCCAACTCTAATAAAAGTTTTACTTTTAGGAAGGATACCAGGTTCTACAGCTCCACTAAAACCCTAACCATCATAACACCTACCTCCTAGACAGTCTACTAGCCCCCATACACAGGGGGCTGGTACACATACAGATAAAACTCAAGGCACAGGTTTCTATCAATATTAGCATATTTCATAACTCCAAGAGTTGGAGTTAGCACAACAATCTGGTTTCTTAAGACTTTAACATCCTCAGCCCTAACCTTAAGCCAGATTTTTGCCCTTTACTTATTGTTAGGAGAGACATAAATGCCTGCAGCGAGGTATTACCAGGTATCAATTTGTATCAACCACCACCATCTCTGGACACTCTGCAGAAGCTCTTACTGAATACAACAACAACAACAGAAATTTTCCTAAATCTTGACCAACCCCCACATATAAATTATACCTAAATTATGTAGTGGTTCATATATAAATTATGGAAAGGCAGGGGCTAATCACTATAGTATAAAACTGTAATGAGTAATGGCTTTTTTGACCCAGGCGCCTCTCAGTTTCTGGGGGGAGTGCCAAGTCCACAACAGAATTCTTGATGCTTTTATTTACAAATCCTATCCTATTTTAACCTTATTTATTACTAGGGGATCAATCTTGGCAATAAAATACAATTTAAAGTTTTGGATTCTATCCATCCTGCTTTTCCTCTTACCCCTGAGCTTTTACAGAATCCGCTGCCAATCAGAGATGATGATGCTTTAGATTCTATAATCCTAGCCCTAAACTCCCCTTCAAATGGGGAGGGGGAGTAGTGGGGGGGGATTTGTGGTCAAAAAGGGTCCTGTTGGATTATGTGTCTTTTCTAACCTTCTTTACAGCTAAAAAAAACACCCCAATCATTATAGTAAAAAAAGTAACATAAGATTTTAGGTTCAATCACCTGCCATAGGTGATCTGCAGAATCCTACAGTAAATTTAGAACTCGACACTTTCTACTCCAAAATCCTGACTGAACCCCACCCTAATTCTAAATTTATATAAACCAGGTAGGTGGGTCCTAAAGCTGAAACCAAATCTTGTTTACTCGATCCTTTAAATTTCTAACCCTAAGCTTAATGTGAACTTTATTTTTCACACAAACCTAGAATTTTTAGTGAAACTTGATGCTGTTCCTGGCCA
This sequence comes from Tinamus guttatus, assembly GCF_000705375.1. Next base: position 20,778 of record NW_010585755.1, on the reverse strand, counting down.
CCACTATGGTTACTACACCTTTAGTTTAAAAATGTAAAGAATTTTCCACCAGAAACTGTGGAAATTCAATCCTCAATATACCTATGGCAACTAAAATTAACAGAACTTGCAACCACCTCATGGCTCTGCTTTTGGAGACATAAAACCCAGTAAGAGTAGGTCAAGGATGCCAAGCGCAGCTCTGTCTAACGTCTCCAGCTCTGTCAGTATCAACTGAAGACGCTTCTTTGCATTTTCAGTAGGAAAAGATTAGTAATGCTAAGGTTGCTATACTGCTTTGGCACCTGAGCAAGTGAGTATTGAACTCTACTGCTTTGCATGGAGTTTTTTTTACCGTCACTTGTTCTCCCTGATTCTTAGGGAATCTTTCTTACCTGCAAGAATCATGGACACTGAGACACTCCCTAGTCCCAAGGGTCTGGTGAGGGACAGAGAAAGCCCTGCCTATGTTGTTCAAAAGGTTGTCCTATTACTGAAAGCAACATATGGCAGAATATTACATTTCTTGAGAACAGAATCACAGAAACAAATATGATTGTTTATTTGGTCTATATGCATGCATTCATATATTTCTTTCTCATAAAAAATACCCCAAAAGTTAACATAACCTAGCAGGATTCATTCTACTAATCTCTATTTGCAAGGGATCTGTCTTTTATTTTTTTTTATTTTTATTTTTTTTACAAAGTTTCATTTCACTGATTCACTGAAGCAGTATAACTTCTTCTTTTTTTTTTCCAGCAGTGTCATATAACAAAAACGTCTTCAAAAACATAGATCTGTATGCGAAATTAGGCAAGGATAAGATGTCCACCTATCAAAAATAAATAAATAAATAAATAAATAATAAAGTCATGGTGGAAGCAGTGAGCGATGAGACGCATCAAATTTTGCTATACTCGTTTTGTAAATTTTGCAGATTACTGTATTTTACAAATAGCATGTTGTGCTGTGAACTGAACTGGAAAAGGAAGTTCAAGTTTAAGAAGGCATCAATATCTGTGCAAAGCTAGAAAAAAAATAGTATTTTAAGACAAGTCTATGTTCCTGAGATGCATAAAAAACAATAGCAAAGAATATTGGCCTCTCAGGAGGTTTAAAATATCCCCTTCCTTACAATGCATTAGTTATTCCCAGTAAAACAACCCTTCATATACAGAGAGAAGTCTCTGCACTTAGTTACCTGAGGGAACTTACAGTTATTGCAGGATGATTGCAAGACAGGGAAAGAACACCACACTTCAAGTTACATTTTCTTTTACAGTGCCTATAGGCTGAGTAACATGAAAGTGTTGCTGAGAGTTTCTTGTAAGCTATATTGGGCCAAGGAAAAATCCTCTGCTCTATAGTTCCTAACCCACCCCCCTCTCTGCCCCAAAATACAACAATGCCCCATCTGTGCACATGCAAGAGAGCAATTCCTCATATTTAAACACGGGCTAATCGGCCACCATTGATGTATCAGGGACAGAACATAATGAATGTCACAGTGCTTGGGCTTTCTTTTCACTAAAGCTGTCCCGAAGAGTAACGAGGAACAAGAAAACCAACAAAAAGAAAATCCACTGTGAATCACAGCTGATGTTAAAAATGACGTTATTCACCTCTCATTAGTTTTTCATGTTTCAAACCTCCCTCTGATTCAGAATAATATCCAAAATTACTCTCAAGTGGTGAAATTTTCTACCAAAAATCTTTAAGATCTATTTTATGAGTCTTCATAAAGTTAACCTGTCCTCTAAAACATCTCTGTTCTTTGATGAATTTTCATTGCACCTAGACTATGATTATTGCATTCTGTGACATGGGCATGGCAATTAATCATAAATAATAACTATAACAATCAGTTCAATGATAATCAATAATCCTCAAATACCAAATTTAAGGTAGATATTTAATTAAAGTTACTAACGATGTGCTGGAAGATGTGGATCAGATCGCTTCGAGCATCTAAATTGCATATAACGTTTGGCTTAGGAGAAACTGCAGAATCTCATGGTGATTTATTACACATCTATGTGGCTTAATGTAGCAGCATCCAGAAATAACTGAGCCAGCCTCACAAATTGTGCTTCTGGTACTAGAATTAATATAGTTGTGTAAACATGGAACCCCACCTGGACTAACATGTTCTCCATTTAACGTCTTACAGTGATGTAAAATTCTGGTCTGTGTGGCCAAATATTCAGCATTTTGACTCATCTTGTTCCACTCAGGCCTGATGAAAGTGCACGAGAAAAAGTAGGTGTCTTTCCACGGACGCTTTGAGGCTGAACCACATCCCCTAAAATTTAAAGGCACTGTGTTAAGTACTCTTCCC
>NW_010585755.1:0-13317 GCF_000705375.1 Tinamus guttatus | reverse complement strand
TGCTGAATGGCATCACTGGCAGCTCTGCATGCAATGAGTCAAATCATGGTTACCTTGTTAAAGTCTCACTGCAGTCTGTTTTACTCATGAACCTATATCTACCCACTTGATTTATCTAATCAAAATAGAGTAATCTCGCAGTTTAACAAACATTCATAGTAGAAAAAGAAACATTCAAGGCTCTACAACCTTGATGTCTGCTAAAACAGAGTTCCGGCTCAATCCTATTCAATAGGATCTGAGGTGGATCTTATTGAATCCCCCTAACCAACCCCCAGAACTGGGGTTGATTTGCTTGTCTTGCTGTCAAAAAGGAGTGTTATCTTTAATCAGTGCCAGTATGGTGCCATTTTCACATTCCATGACTTAGATATAGACATAAATGATTTTTTTTAAATAGGATTATTTTAAATGGCACTACTTGTAAATGTTTTCCTTATCTGTACCTTTTTCTAAACATAATTCTATGCATAAAGCTGAATATGCAGAAATGTTTCACATCTGAAAGCTCTTTGAAACTGACTTGGGTGTTTGTGATTAAATAGCTCTTTGTTTATCTACAAACCTTTGGTTTAAGTGGCCTCAAGTCTCTCATATTTGGCTGCTGAGGGCACACCTTTTCTTTTGCTGTAGCAATGACATTTTTAGCTTGTGTCTTTTCTTGCTATGGTAGTAGAAACATGATACTCTAAGAATTTAATACTTGTTTTGCTGATTTTCACAGTTGGAAATACTGCCTCCGCTCTCTGTCCAAAAGGAACTTTTTTTGATGTTTAGCAGAGGCCTCAGCATAGTTAGACACTTGTGCTGCAGATCTGGTGCAATCTGCTTTGATGCAAAATAGGAGTAACTCCACAGAACCTTTGAGACAGAGCTTAAAATATTGTAAACAGATGGGCCAGTACAGCTCTACACCCGATGATTAAGTGGTCCAATATTTTATAGGTAACAAGTGAAGCATTTTATGGAGTCAGGATCAAGTCTTAAATGCTCAGTTGTAATCAGTGTTGCTGAGCAAGTAATAAAAGTACCAAGTGACTAAATGCTTGAAAATACTCCGGACCTCATGTTTGCAACCCACAAAATGGAGTTCATGTTATCCAGTTCCGTAAAGTGCCTTGGTTAGTGCTAATAAAAAGTATTGGCAGCTTCACGATGGACGCTGCAGGGCTGATGCTGGGATGCTCGGTCCCGGAAATCCGTATCCTCAGAGAAAACCCCTAGGGAAGAGCTGGGCTGGCCAGTGGGGCTGGACGCTGTTGCTGCTTGGGATGTAGAGACCAGAACCTGCAGTAAGAGGGTAACAAGGTCCATTCCTCCAGAGAACTGGGAGCTGAATTCAGCCTTTTCAACGTAACATGTTCCTCTAATTCACACTCCTGGGATTTTTACTGCTGTAGTAATGCTTGACAGGGTTCCACAATGCATCCTAGATGTTACAAAACTGATAGTCTGTAACAAATCCAAATTCCAGTGTTTAAGATTTCCTTGTTAATGGTTTGTGCCAACGCCAGAATTTATAGCTCTTTATGTTCTTGTAAGTTAGCTAGTAAACTAAATTGTTGCTAATTGTTGATAGAAATTGAGCTAATCTGGGAAATGGAATGGGAGGGGAAATTATCAGGTTTCACAGTAGGAAAACTGCTGAAATTGCTTGACAAATGGTAGCTAGAATAAACACATGTAGAAGAACTTGACAAAATCCCTATTTAAGACTGATTTACAAGGAAAACTTTCTTTCTGGACTAACAGCACTGTTCTAAGAGGTCAGCAGCAGAAACTTAAGCTTGGCCACCTCCTCATGAGAATGTTCCTTGTTCTTGAAAAATATTTTCAACTCCTATCTTTATTAAGCCTTTGGCCTCATATAAGTGTTACTTAGAAACCATCATTATAGCAGTATTTAATTCCATTCACTTGTAAAAACACAGAGAGCCCCTAGCCCATCTACAGTTATGAAGATTCAGAATTTTAGGGAAAGTCACTAACTGTAGGCTATTATGCCTTTAATAGGTACCATGGTTTCTAAAAAATCGTGGAACAGCCAGTTCTTTCTATATAAGTTTCTAAATATACACCTAGAAATCTAACTATGGGTGTCCTTTTTGGAAAATCTTGTACACAAATATAAAAAGTCCCTTCATCATTAGCCACTGAATATGCATATTTTAGCCTAACAGGCTATAATTGCTTCTACTCTTTAAATAATCTGACACAGTAAAATAAAACCAGCCTAAGCTTTATAAACACCCCATTTAGAATTAATTCAACACTCCTAAGTTTTAGTTTCACAGTATTTCCAATGAAACAGCCTTTACTGGCAGAATGAAGCATATCTTGGTGGAAAATAAAGTAAAATAATAATGACTTAGAAACACTAGTCTTATTCCTAAAGGTCTCACATAATTCTTTTTTATTGGGATGAACTGTTTTCTACTCTAGGGCTGTCACTTGTCAGTTGTGAGTTAGTGACTCTTTCAGGGTGTTTCTGTGGTCGTTTCTAATGAATTTTTACTTTCACATTAATCCAAAGAAAGATATTGCTGATGAATGGTGGTAACGTGGGAAGAAAATCGATAGTGTTTATTGTATTTGAAAAGAGTATAGTGACATTTAGTGAAGATATTACAAGTAAAACAAACAGTGGCACGTGGCGGTTTCTAAGACATATCAATGTAAAGCAAAAGAAAAAAGGGGAAATTCTTTCTTTGTTGCTATTTCTGTTTAAAATGTCTGCCACCATGCTATCCAGGAGCATCTTTTAAGTGATGTAGATAAACATAAATAGGGAAGGATCTTTGTGCGTGAGCTCTCCTTAAAAAAACTGAAGAGATTAAAACCCAGGTATTACACATCCAAAACTTAAATATTAACAGGCTTTCCAATTTTGTGCTTTATTAGGTACTTGAACAAAGTCATGTCTGGAACAGTTCCTGATGGGCATGAATTCTGGAGCCCAAGCTTGCTACAACAATCACCTTACTATCATCATGGTCCTACAGGGTTTTGTTTTAAGGCTTCACTTTTGAAAGTGTACGAACTGGTTGTTTTCTTCTGTATCTCCTGTCTGCAATAGAAGTCATCCTCTGTCATTAGTCAACCAGCGCTTTTAACTGCTGCAAAAGCTTTTTGGTATTCAGCTTGGAGAAGGAGAACAGATGCCAAATTTGAGATTACCTACAAAAATGTTGGGGGTTATATTAGTTTCCAGAGAAAGCTTGTGTGCAGCTTGCAGCAAGTTCCACCAAGAGAAAACTCTAGGTGATGGGATTGCCCAGATAAGGACAATTTTCCATTCTGATATCCTGTGGATAGCTCTTAAACTTACTTCACAAAACTCTCCTTTGAATGACTAATATCTTTTCAATCTATATGTATTGAGGGACACCAAGATGAAGAGTGATAGGATCACTTTAGGGGTTGAACTTCTTATGGTCTAAGCTAGACATGAAATACTGAGTGATACGCACAGTAGTGGCAAATTGCATCCACTCTTGGAGTTGATCTATAAACTGCTTTTAAGCAGAGCCTTTCATAGGAAAGGATGGTTAGAAACTTTGTGTTTTGATGACTGAATAGTTTGTATAGATCAGAAAAGGCATTTCTGAGGAAGCGCTGCAAAAGTATGATGAAAACCTGCAAAAACGCCTAGTGTTAAAGTGTCTAGGTCAAACGTGACACTGAATTTGTCTAATGATTTGCAACAGGAACAGACTAAATTTACTGGCAAGAGGCTGTGACTGGAAACTTCTATTTATACTAAGAAACAGTGGCTCAAGTATTTCCTGTGCTTAAGTGCAAATTGATTGATATGTGCATATTAGCTGCTCAGAATGGCAGGGGACAGAGCTTCTTAACTTAGTTGTATCAGTGGAGCTCTATTTGTATTGTGCTTAATGACCATAGCTAGCACATTAATGGTTCTGCCTAGGCTGATTTGGGAAACCCTACATGCTTGCTATTTTGAGGTTGTTTCTGTTGGATTCCCTCCATCTCTCAATAGTATATTGGCCCATAAGACCCATGGGTGATGGTTCTTCTCGTAGTTTTCAAGTGAAAATTCATTTTAGGTTAAAACCCAGACACTTCTGGCCCAGGCGCACACTTTAAAAAAAAAACTTTTGCTCATTCAAAATTGTTTCAAAAAGAGAATTACCCAAGAAACTTAGGTTATGGGTTAGTTTCAGAAACTGATCATATGGAAAGAGGTTATTTTGCTGGTTTCCATTTTGTTTTATTTCCTTTGGCTTTACAACCAGCAAACTGCCTGCAGTAGTTGGCAGAGGTAGATAATATCTGTACACCTTGGATAGGTCCAAATATTTTGGTTTCACATAGCATCACTCTTGCTATGTTCAGCAAAGGCAACAAGGAGTGCTTTACTGCTTTAGCACCTATGTGGAAACATTTATTTATTTATTTATTTTAGAATCGTCATTGCAATTAGTTCTTAGAAAACTGTAATTCTTAAAAGTTTCTGCTGTGAATCAGAACCTATTCATAACTGCAAAGTTGTTAAAGGCAATTAACTTACAAGGTTATTCTAACTAGAAAGATATTTATGTGTGTATGAGTATGTATAGTAGGTATGTATGCATGTTTTACCCTTTTATCCAAAATAGTTTCCTCTGGTGTAGATGCAAAGATATTTCTGCACACATTAGATGCGTTGGTGCTCTGTAAAGTTAGCTTTCGGAGAGTACATGGGTTTTATCACAAAGCAGAATTTTAATGGTGGCTGCTGGAGCATAATTAAGAAACTTAATTGCCTGTCATTGTTGCAAACTTAAGAGAGCAATCTTGGTTACAGATAGCTTATGTGTAAACAAAGAAAATGCGATTATCCACAATTCAGATATAATTATCTCCTCTTGCATTTAAATCCGAATGCCAAGAACCAGGCTTAACCATACCAAAGCAGACTCTTCTAATAAACCTTTTCCATGTTTTTGTAATGTGAATCCCTTCACCTAAGAGTCATATGTTCACCAACAAGAAGCATTGGATGATTAAAAAATCACTCTGAATTTTTGGAGTCCTCCCCTTGGACAAGACATCTTGGTGTCTCATGGTAAATAAGACATCGGCACAGCTTGTGCACCTAAAGGAGTCCAGTTTCTGCAGTGGTATACAGCTTTGCAGCCTCTCATTCCCTTAATTTTCTAAACTGTGTTGCTGCTACCCTGGAACTTTCTCCACAGACAGTTTCTACTGAGGGAAAGGAGAGGCACATCAGGTTAAAAATACTCCAAATCACACATATCAAGAAATTAAAGTGGGGGAAAAAAAAGGAATTCCCCTCATTCTATATAGCAAGCGATGCTTATTTATGATGATCTAACATATCAAAACAAAGAAGATGCCATTTTGCTATCTTCCACCTAATTTCAGGAATAATCACATTGATATTCACTGCTTGTTAAACATTATGCAATATAAAGGCACTAGAATTTGATCTGTTTGTATAGTGTCAGTATCAGTATTAATAGTGCTGATATATCTCAGATTTTATTTCCATTTACAGACTATGGAAGGAAATGAACTCAGACATTTTTAATTGCAGTTATGCAGTTAAAACATAGTACAGATATTTACAGAGTGTATTTCAGTCTATAATTGCATTATTTAAAAGCTGTTGTAAGTATTAACCTACTAAATATAGTATGTTGCTGTAGCCTTTAAAATAAATAATCTGTAAGAAGTCCAGGTTTGGAAATAATAACAAAAACTGGAAATCAGTTTATATTTGAATTTCCTTGCTCTTCAAAGAAACAACAAAAAAATGCTCTCATATAGTTCACTTCTGATATTCTGTGCTGACCTGAGACTATAAGTGTGATATAACAATCACAATTCACAATTACTTAAGTACACTGACTTATAAGTGTTGACTTGTATGATCAGAATCATATTATTGAGCTCACAGTATTTGATATTCTTAACTTTCAGTGGAGATAGAGTTGTATGTTTTAGTGTGTGTTTTTTTTTTTTTTCCCCTTCCTATTTAAAATACTTCTTCACAATTTCAGAACCATTTAAAGTAGCTTAAAACATTTTAAATCTCTGTTATTCTGGCTCTTTTTGTCCCCATGTTTTCCCCTTAATCCATGTAGGAGAAAATTAAAGGGAGAAGATAGATATGACTTAGGTTTTGCATTTGATAGGTTCTCATTCATTCTAGTATAAATGTGAAAAGTTTCCCGAGTGCATGGATTTACCTCAGTCATACCTTGGTAATGAGGTACAGAATTTGGCTCTAAGTATTAGGAGTTAAAAGGTATTTCTGCTCTTGGGCTGTTACACCGTGAAATTTATCTTGTGCTTTCACTTTTTTTTTTTTTTTTTTAAAAAAAAAAAAACAAGGCATTTACGTTGTAGCTAATGAATTAATACTTTGACATGTTGAAAGATATTATGGCACATGATTTTACCTTGCACAGTTCTGTCTTAAAAGTGGTATTTAAAGAATAGCCTTCCTTGGTCTTTCCTGATATCCAAGGGCTTTTAAACTCTTCTGCTCTGGATATTGCCATATAGCCCAGTACCTAAGGGAAGTTTGTGGATGTTTTTTTCTAATCTTTTGTTTTCTGAATCAAGGACATAAGCTGCTGGGTTTTGCACAAGGCTGTTTAGGGAGGAAAATGATCCCAATTGGTCCTATCAATGAACAAACAGCCCTGGAAACTTCCTGTTTGAATTTGGTCTGTTACTCAGGAGAAATTCATCTAGAAGTGAAGGATGTGCTCTGGCAAATGGGTTTTTCACTTCCAAAAAGTTTTTTAAGGGTTTTGGCTGCCTTGCCCCTAGGAGGTGGCCTGCAAGCAGCAGTCCTGTGTGGCAATAAACATCTGCATGAAGAGGCCAACTTTTACAGTAAATCTCTGGCAGGTTTTCTATGCAAACACAGCCTGCTTCTGAAAGCTGATGACTAAGTTTTGCCCACAGATTTAGCTGCATTCCCCAAGACTGGTGAACAGCTTTTGCATAATGGTTGTTTATTAGCTATCTCCTCACCTCTTAGCACCAAAGCAGAAGAATGCAAAGCTATTGCATTATATATTTTGCGTATAGCATACTGTCATCTTTATTTCTCCTTGGAAAATTATTCTGAGAATTGGATTAGTGGGTAAAGCCATTTGGGTGAGCTAAATGATACGGACTGTGAGGAAGTTCTTGAGAGATGAGAATAAGATCCGAAAGGAGACTTCCATGCCTGCCACCTCCCAGCACAGATGCACCACTCATTGCATCCTCATCTGGACACCTCTTGAGACTCATGACTGGGATAAATAATGACCCAACCAAGAGTGTTGCAAAAACATACGCAAAAATGAGGCACAAATTCAGTCAGCCAGTCCATTTTACAGGCGTGTCTGGATGGTGTGGATTTCTATCAAAAGCAAGTTTTTGGTAGGGACATATTCAGGTTCATACATTACTGCCTGAATTGCCTAAAGTTCTTTAGGATCAGACCACTTCTTACCTGTCACTCAAAGTGGTTATCTGAAATCTATTACCTAAATTAGGGAAGCAATTGCTGTTATTCATAGCTTGCATTTATTAAATCAATCGCATTATTATTAGATATAAACTACCTTTTTGTTTGTTTGTTTTTGCTTCAGTTACTTCATTTACTTTGTCTTTTCTATCTAGAAAGCATGTGAAGTGACTCTAATATTATGCTATTAAGTTCTATGATTTGAAGTTTGAGGAAATAAATGCCACTCTGGATTGCTATTGTGATTATTTGGTATTTATGATTTGAAAAGTGCTCTACACTATCGTTCTGTTTCTTGATTTGAAATTTTCTAGCAGCAGAACTGGTGGAGAGCAAGGAATAATCCTGTTCATGGGTGAATACTCATGAATAATCAACCAGGCAAGGAGTAGTTGTTACTCTAAAGATTAATAAAGAATAAGAATCTGCTACAAATTATGGAAGAGAACAAAGGAAAAGAGAATGTAGCAGTGGTTGATTTATACAGCCCCATGGAATTTGTACTGATATTTCCAGTGTCTGTTTCTATATTACTCTACCAGTTTAGATTATTATAAATACTTCAGATATCCATCAATTAACAGAAAACATTACGGAAAATTCTTCAGGACGTTAGTATCTGTGGAAGCGAATGGCATGAGTCATTATATGTCTCTTGAAAATGGGTATGAGATTTAGTCAGTACTTAACAGAGAGGTAGAATCATAGCATGCTTAAGGTTGGAAGGGACCTCTCGAGGTCATCTAGTCCAACCCCCTGCACACGCAGGGTCACCTAGAGCACGTGGCCCAGGACTGCGTCCAAGCGGGTTTGGAAGATCTCCAGAGAAGGAGACTCCACAACCTCTCTGGGCAGCCTGTTCCAGTGCTCTGGCACCCTCACTGTCAAGGAATTTTTCCTTAAGTTCCTGTGGAACTTTTGCTGCTTCAGTTTGTGGCCGTTTCCTCCAGTTCTGTTGGTGGCCACCAGTGAAAAGAGGCCAGCACCATCCTCCTCACTGCCTCCCCTGAGGTCCTTATAGACACTGCTCAGGTCCCCTCTCAGCCTTCTCTTCTCCAGGCTGAACAGGCCCAGCTCCCTCAGCCTCTCCTCACAGGGCAGATGTTCCAGGCCCCTGATCATCCTTGTGGCCCTGAGCTGGACTCTCTCCAGCAGCTCCACATCCCTCTTGTACTGTGGAGCCCAGAACTGGACACAGTATACAAATTTTGAAACTTTTCCTTTTAAGAGTGTGTAAGTGAATCTACTTGATTATGTAGGATATGTAGTTTTTCTTTAAATTGTGGAGTTAACTCAGGCGTATGTTATAGCATTAATTAGTTTTATTATTTTTATCAAACCTTGCCTCTTGGGTCTGTATTTGATAGCGTGATCTGATGGAAAATGGAAGCAAGGAGTTGAATGGTGTAAAATCATTTTGAAAAAGGTCATTTAAGCATTTTTTTATGGATATATTTTAAGATATAAAACGTTATATACATCCTAGGCTGCCTTAGAAAACTTCAGAATTGAAGTGTATGCTTCTGGTGTTATTTGAAGGTAGTTTTAACCACAAAGTTGACCACTTAATATTTGGCAGTGCCAGGAGGTGAATAGGATGGACTATTTAAACTTAATTTTGTTCACATGTGCTGCTGATAAAAATCATTGTGGTATATTCTCTGAGATGCTGCAGTGTGAGGAGCAATAGTAATGTTGGCAAGAACTGTGCAAATAGTAATAAAATGGGTACAGATGTTTTAATCAGTGATTCTCACCAGTTTATCACTTTGCCTCTATTTGCTCTTTATTTGACGTTGGTAAATACGCAAATGGTTGAATATTCACAAGCGATGGATTCCGAGTCTGAAGCTTACATTTGCTGACTCCATAAAACAAATAACAACAGAAAATAAATTAGCTATAGTTAATGCCACAGTGCAGTTCAAAAACCATGAAAAAGGACACATCTATCGAGCAAATTTTTCTGCTTTAACAGTGAAAGTGATCCAAAAGTTTGTGTTTCCAACTAACATTTGCCAACATAAAGACTGCAGCATAGTCCCAGTGGGGAGATACTCATTTAAAATTCTGTTTCCATTTAGAAAAATAAATTGGTGAAGCCAAGATTTGTAAGGCATGTATGAGAATGAACACCCTAATACTTCCCAGGGAAAGGATAGCTAGTAGACAAATTGCATCATGTCATGGTCTCTATTGAGGTATTTGTCCCTCTGTACTTCACTCTTTTGCTATGGTGATGATTTATCTGTGAGGAGAGATGACAGGAATGGCAATCTGTGTATCTGGGAGGCAGACAGGCTTAGGGAGCACCTCAAGGCAGGTTTTCAGTACCTAAGAGCCATGTTCTTCGGAGTTGCACAGTGGGAGGATGCAAGATGACAAGCGTCAGCAAAAATGGAAGGTCTCAGTTGGATACAAGTAAATGTTTTTCAGCACTGCAACCCCCAAGCATTGGGTCAAGTTGTCAGAGAGGCTCTGACACCTTCATGTGTGGAGATTTTCAAGATTAGTCTGGACAAAGCCCTATAAACAAACTACATGCTATAAAGAATATTGTATCTCTTGAGGGACCAACTAGCCCATCTCAGGTAAAGATCCGAAGAAAGTCTCAATCCAGGCAGATACAAATAATAATAATAATAATAAAATAGCCATCCTGCTAACTCACTTCCTTTGGTCTTCTGTTTAAAGATAAATCCCCCTGTAAATCTCCTTATCAAACTAACTATGATCGATCGGTCTATCTATATCTGCCTTTTCTGGTGTTAGTGAAGGTGGAAGTAATTCCCCAAACCTGGACCAATCCTTTCACTCCTTGCAGGCAAAACAGGTAATTTCTTCCCTCATCCTATTAGAAGAAGAAAAAATTAGCCTGTTATCACTTTGGCTGAGAAGACATTCATATGTAATCAGAATATGCTTTAATATTAGAGGACAGATAAGACTGGCAGGAAATTATTGGTACCTGGAACACTTTTGAAATTTTTGTGCAAGCTTTTTAAATCAGTTCTACTCCTTAGAAATCACTTGTTAAAAGAATGTGTGTTGCAAGTTTCACTAACCAAAATTCCCTGCATTTGGGAAACAGTGTTTTTCAATTTGTGGTCAAGTTGTTCAAAAATTTGCTCATAACTACTACACTGGATGGGATGAAATCCTACATATTTGAAAAATGAATAATCCCGTTAAAGCAATATTCTTGTGTAGGAGAGTTATCTGCAATAAATCAAAACAGGATGCAGCTACTGTTATGGTTACACATATGCTTTTGCAATGAAATTAATTTCCTTTTAAAGGCTGCATACTGTAGAAATACAAGATGAGTAACTCTTTTTGTTGTTATTTTTGTTGCTTTTTCAGCTGAACCAGTTGATGTGCTAAAAGCATTAGAATTTCACAACTCGCCAGAAGGAGTATCAAGAACATCAGGATTTTGCACAAATAGAAGGGATTCAAAAGGATCAGATGTCGCCTACAGAGTTTCAAAAACTGCACAGCTCAGTGCCCCAACCAAGCAGCTGTACCCAGGTGAGACTGTCAGAAAGTTGTTACTCTCTGGTATATTTTTTGTTGTCTGTGTTTTTATACACAGTTTGAATGGCTTTCCTCCTACCCGTTTTGGGAGGAGTTCACTTGAAAGCAGTTCTTTCTGGAGCAACATTGCAGTGGTAGAAATGAATTGTAGTTGATGACTGTAAAATAATTCCCAGAATATATGTATTTATATTATTTTGTATATTCACTTAACTCATCTGTTCACTTGATTTGTGGTGGAAAATTGAAAACTGATTTTGAATCATTTTTTTTGTTAAAAAGTTTAGAACAGAGCAAGCACTTTACATTAACCCAAAGCCTGAGAATCTAGACATTCCCAGGGAGGAGCTTGAGTTAACTTGCACTCATGCTCGAATGAAGCTGTAGTACTGTAGTAACATCAAGAGGAGATCTGTCAACTATAGCAAAATTTGCTCATTTCATTCTTGAGTGCCAGAATAAACAAGTATCTGATGTTGTTTGCTGACATCGAAATTTCTATAGCCTTTAACAACCTTAATTTAGGCATGGTCCTTAATGTTTTTGGTTTCTGCATTACAACTGGGATGAGGTTGCTTGATTTCATAAATCTTTTGCAACTCTTCTATGTGTGCAAGGAACAAAAAAGATTGCTTACTTGCTGTGTAGAAAGAGACCATCGCAGAATCTTGAAATAGGGATGATAGTATGATATTTTCCTATCTTGAAATAGGCAAATGTCTGCTTCAATAAAGGAACCTAGAAACATTTTTGGGGAGATGATTAGCGTAATTATTTGAATTTTGTGAAAGATGAATCTTTTTCCCCACCACAAGAAGGGAAAAAAAAATCTTTAAGAATACCTCAGAGAATATTCTTAAAGATGTTTGGGTAACTATATAGATTTTACTTAGTTCCACTATAATAAAGGCTACAGGAAGTAGACCTATAAATAGGTGAATTCAATACATTAGACAGACAGCTTTGCTTTATCATTAAAAATCTTGACCAAAAGCGCATCAGTCAATTAAATGTTTCCCCTTTATTGTAGTGACCTTTGATCTCTTCAAAATGAGATCTCACTTGGCCTAAATTTGTCGACCTGTCTGTAAAGTGAAAACATTGTAGTAGGCATGTTTGTAGTTGGACAGAGTTGTAAAGATTGTAGAGGACACTTAAAGCAGCATTGTTGCAAACTGTACAAATATAAGGCTAAAGATTTCCCATTTTTAGAATAGAGTAATATCTCCTTTTACAGACAACGTTTTAATGCATTTTGGTTTCATATTGTAATTAACAAGTTAATGCCATTAACAGCTGGTCTTCAGAAGAAACTTCAGGTTTCCCACAATGCTCTCTTAAAAACAGTCCTAGATTTTTCTCCAATGGAAAAAAAAGATTTCCTAAATCAGATTTAAACTTTGAATTATTTCATACTTTTATTCATTAAAATATAATTTATAATATTTTATGAAAACTTTTTTATTAAGATATTTTAGAATGCTTTACCTGCTTACTCATGCTTACTTAGAATGCTTCACTCATGCTTACAAAACAAAATTGTTGTTATTCACATTCAAACAAAGTAAAAAATTTTTTAAAAAGCTGTATGTCAACATTGCAGTTAGATTCTAATCCTCTATTGCTAGCATGTCAAAATTCTGAGGCCATACTGATACAGGGTACATTCTCTGCAAGAATCTCCATTTTGCACTCAATGTTATTAAACTTAATAAACTTTTACTTCAAGTCAAGCGCAGATTTGCAATCAGATTCTACAGGAGTAGTGCTGAGTCCAACCCTCCTTATAGACAAGCAGTATCCATTTTTATTTTTGACTATTTGCAGTTGTTTAAATTTAGCAATGATTGATTTATAGTCACTCCTTCTAACTTTCTGCCTCTCTAAGAGAAAGTATCAGGGAACAAATGGAAAAAATACTCGGATTTTGCCTGGAACTCCCATTAAATAAAACTTTATATGTAATTTTAAAAAAAAGTCATTCACAAAATAATCGTGGAAATACTGAAATATTTTATATATACCTATATGCATATGTATGCATATTGCAAGAGAGAAACTAAAACAAGTGGTCATTAAGGGAGATCAAGTGACTGAAAACATACTTGCTCTAATAGCAATACTTGTTAACTGCAATTGTAGAGGGCACTTGAATCGCTAAAAATAAAAGTTTCAAAAAATATTTTTTCTGTTTCTTACATACGTTGTATTTTCATGTAAAGTCATAAAACTTAAACAGTAAGAATTGTTTAAAAATTAGATTCGTAGATCATTTGGGAAGT
>NW_010585754.1:0-17127 GCF_000705375.1 Tinamus guttatus | reverse complement strand
TTTAAGCAAGTCTGAAATGATAACTCTATAATATATATATTGTCTGTCCTTTATCATTTTAAATAGATCTGCATTTTAGCTTTTATTTATTTGCCTTTTTATATATATTTTAAATCTATACATTTGATTTTAAGGTAACTTTTCCTAGGATGTTGCAAAACAGAATTTTAGTATTCTTGTAAGCTGCAGACCATATTTGAATAGCCCATTGTCTTTTCTGATGGACCAGTTACCACTAATGAGTCTGCATTCCCCTTTTTACTGTATTCTTCCAATAAATGTAAAATATTTGTATCAAGCTGTGTCAATTTTTTTATAGGATATATTTATTTACTCACTTCTGTAGTTAAGTGGAAGATCACCTCTAGTAACATTGCTCTTAAGAATGCTACAAAATATTCTGCATTTCACAAAGTAAAAAAAAAGGATTTCTGGAGTTAGCACCCTGTGTGGTCCCTGCTTGCTGTCTTGCTTCACTTGTGGCTACCTTTTATAATTCTTAACAGATTGAAAGAAAGAATAACTTAGTGGGCACAAAGGAAAAGACACGTCAAAACAGGTTCAGAAGTTGGGGGCTAGAACCTTGCAAATTTGAGGATGTGCCACTGCATATGTCTTTTCTTCAAGCTACAAATGTGTTCAGAAGCCAAACAGTGAAAAACACACACACATATTCTGCCTCTTGAACAGCAGATTAAAATCCTCCCCATTTCTACAGTTATTTCCAGTTAATATAAAGGCAATAACCTAAAGATATATCCAATCTTTATACTGTTTCTTTTTACACATGCTACAATGCTGTTTATTTTAAAAAAAAAAAAAAAAAAACTTACTGCTTAATTTTAAATACCAGTTTGGTCTTAAACCAGTTTAAAGCCACCTAATGCTTTTCTTTGAGTGAAATCAATCTCTGTGAGTAATTACTGCCTTTTTCACCATGCTTTGATAAAATTTATTTGATCTCCATAATCTCTTCTTAGTGTTACTCTGAAGATTGAGATACTAAAATTATGACTCAGGTAAAAAAAAAAAAAAAAAAATATTATGCTTTAAAGAAATTTAAATGACATCTTTCTGGATCTCATGGCTAGTGCAGGGTATGAATATCCCAAAGGAAGAAGTTTTTCCACTGCCTTAGGCCTCCTGTAGAGAAACCTTGTTATAACAGCTAACAACAAGTGGAAAGAGAGGCTTTTATGTACTTCCACCTTTACACAGCACTAGGTAAAGACTGTGTTAAGGTACGACACTGGAATTTGCAAGATTACGTGCCTGACTGAAGAAGCAGTTAGCAAAGAGGCCAAGTTCTGGCACTGGCTCTTAGGTGGGTAGAGAAGCACATGACTGAAGGGCAGGAAAACAAACAAACAAACAAAATCAAACAAAAAACAATCAAAATAACAAAAACAAAACAAAACCCCCAAAACACACACCAAAAAATAAGAACAACAGACACCAAAAACAAATCAAAAACAAATCCAAAGCAAAAAAATAAAAAATAAAAAAATAAAAAGCACACAAAAAGCAAAAACCACAAATCAAAAACAAAAACCACAAAGAAAAAACAAACAAAAAACCCAAAACAATAAAAAACAAGCAAAAAATGCAAACAAAGCAAAAGCAGACACCAAAACACACATTAAAAAAAAGACACAAAAGGAACAAAACACACAAACAAAAACACACCAAAAAGAAAAAAAGATAATTTATTTTAAAAAAACAAAAACAGAAAAAAGCAACAAAAAAGCACAAAAACACACACACAAAAACAGAAAAACACACACACAAAAATGAAAAAAAACAAAAAGCACAAAAAATAACAAAAAAACTCAAAACTAACTCCAAAACAAAACACAAATCAAGAAAAAAATAAAAGAAAATAAAAAACACATAGAAAAATCCCAAACTCCACAAAATGCCTGCTGCCCGCCCTGCCCCCCCACCCACACAAAAAAAATAAAAAACAAATAAAACCAACAAAACCCACAATCCTCCCCCCTCCCCTCCACACACAGACTGCTCACGCTTGTAAGCTGTCTCAGGTAGTTTTCCCCACAGTCTCCTAAAAATCACAAATGAGTGTGTAAACCCAAAACTAATCCTGCAGCATGGGGTTATGCATAGCTCTGATAAATTTCTGCAGACATACTAAATTATTCATAAGAAAACAATTTAAGAGGTTCCTGCCAATACATCTTTTCATCTAAGTGATGACTGTACTCCAAATAATATTAACTTCTTGTTTGAAAAAAACCTACCATTGCTAAACACTGAGCAGGACAGGATCGTCAAATCTTCCAATTTGAAGTTTTACAGCAGTTAATTAAGAATGAGGTAAAAAAAAAAAAGGCAGAGGAGCATTGAAAGTGATCAGGCCCTTTGTTCAATCCTATACTTTTGTATTGCTTACAAAAAGACTACAAGGACTTACAGTTTAAACCATGAAACTCCTAAATATGTTGCCGATATGATCTGAATTGGAACTGCACACTTTCACCTCAAAGGATGTAATACAGATAACCAAATAGAAAATGCAAGTCAGTTTATGTGCAGACTCCACTAAACCTGTGACCCAAAGCTCTCCAATATGGTTTCATCAGTAACCATCTCTTCCTCCATCCCTTTCTGCAAAGACTGTCACATTAGAAGCAGTGCTGCTGCTAAAGAATCTTCAGAAAGGCATTTGAACTAAAGAAATAGCACTGTATTGAGAATGCATACTAATCAGAAAGACTGCAAGCTGCAGGAGCTATGTTATTAGAAATTTAGAGCAAAATGTCCTAATACTCTTCAAACAGAAGCATGAGAAGAGAAACACTGAACCACTAACTAGCTTTTATCTTCAGAAGAACAGACTGACATTTGATCATGCTGTAATCAAAAGAAGCGTGCATCTTGGCCACACATTTTAGATCCATTATATATTAGTGCTTTGCCAGTTTAAGCAAACATGAGATTGCATTAGCTACACCTGAAGAACATAGAAACATTTTTCTACTTCTCCCAAAAGATTGCCTTGCTAACTGTAATTCACTAAAGAGAAGGCACAAAAAAGGGAAAAGAGGGTAATCCAACTGCTTACATTTAGTCTGTGCAAGCAGTTGCTATGAAAGCCCATCCTGTAAACACCAGTACAGAACGGCCAAAGTCACTGTAGAGAGCAAACATGTATATTAAGGCCTACATTCAAATTTGACTTCTAAAGGACCTTGTTCATAAAATGTCACACCCAATAGGTCCAACAATCCTTTCCAATAATCCTGATATAGAACTAAAAAATAGTAATAATAAATAAAACTTGTGCTGTACAACTTCAGAAAAGCTAAAGTTCAGACAGTTTTACACCCATTTTTTTGATATTATAGAGGGAACACAGATTACTGCATATTGTCTATAGTAGAATTATCACCATCAGTTTGTAAGGCATTATAAACTCTCCCATCCTGCAAGTAGTGGGGAGAAAGTATGAATAAAAAAATATACTGCACAGTACTCAGTACCGATGTAACTGACTACTAAGATTGTATTTCCTCAGACCATTCGGCATCCAGAGCACTGTCCAAAGGATACAGAGCACATGGTGGAAATATACAGTCAAATTTCCTCATTAAGAAATTTGCACTCATCATACAATTCAAACAATTATATGAGACCTAAGGTAAAAGCCTGCTAAAAAAAGTCTCATTTATTTCCATGTTTTAAACTAAGCGCTAGGAACAAGAAGCTGTAACACATCCCTCCTCAGCAGCCAAGTTTGCTGCTATGTAGCCTCATTTCCAAACCCTGCTGGGACAGAGGAAGTTTTTGACAAAAATATAGTGCCTGAAGTCAGGAAGCTTGGGGCCTGCCTGGAAAAAGTCTAGCTAAAAATGAGACACTTAAGAGTAAAGTCCCATCTAACCCTGATGGTTATCTGCAATCTCTCCATCTATCCTCAGAAGTCCAATTTCAACGCTTAATCCTAACACTGACAGAAATAGGGGCTGGGAGCCTAGTCTGCCAGTGGAAGTGCTGCTGAAGCACTGGTGACAGTAGGAGCCTTTCTTACCTCTCTCATCTTCCTTCCAGCCTCAGTTTATCAGAGAAAGGTGACATGCATATCACAATCACAGAATGGCTGAGGGTGAGAGAGACCTCTAGAGATAATCTAGTCCAACCCTCCTGCTCAATCAGGGTCACCAAAAGCACATTGTTGAGGATCATGTCTAAACAGCTTTTTGGACATTATCATCTCCAAGGATGGAGACTGCACATGCAACTCAAAAACTGCAGGTCACAGCTGAGCAGGCAGAAGGACTCCCCTACACCTGTTATGAGTCACCAATGTCCCCAATACCGGCAGCTTCACTACTTAAAGGAAGTTACACAGATCTAGGCGAATACATACTCCCCTCCATCTCCTTTTTGCACTTCACTGGGTTGATGATGTAGTCTGACTGAAGCAAATGAATCTGAGATCCAATATTTTCTTACTTGAACTAAGCAGCTGATTTTCACAGGGAATTTTATTTATATTAAAGTAGCTTAATTATCTATAATCTTTTGGAATAAAGATAGCCTTCACTCTCCAAGATGACTTGAACTGCTCTTGCTGGGGAGTTAACAACAGTTTATATGCTGGAAACGCATCTCCCTAAAACTTTCCAGAACAACCAAAATTTGACAAACATTAAGAATCAGAACAGAGACTGTATTTCTTTTAGTTATTATTAATATTCTTCAACCATAGGGATATCAAAGTCCCTGGCGACAATGTATGCAATTTAGATGCTCCCTAGAGATGGCTTTAGAGCATGTATAATCAATTTTATAAATAAGCAGCTGGCCTACACAGCAAGATGCACTCTGCAATTCACCAAAATGAATAATGATTTGCATATACACTGCATTAAGAACAGGATTGGCATTCATCTTAGAAACCGTTCAGAATAAGTCTCATTACTTTTACACAATAAAGAGAAACTAGTGTCTATCTGTTATTTAACGTGCTAAACTTCCAGACAGGGGTTTGGTCAAAGTAGTACCTAGACTCCAGACAGGAAAAAATGGCAGTCCTCGGACACTAGTCATAGCCAAGCATCAGAGTCAGAAGCAGCTTGTGAACTTTGAGCCTGTTCAAATCCTATGGAGCCTTCAGTGGTGACATCTGAGTAGGTCAGAGGTTGAAATTTTGTCTTTTACTGGCCCAACAAATTCATATTCTCAGCAAGACATGTGCATTGGTTTCATATATGAGACATTTTTGGCAATGGTGACATAGGTCGTGATGGCTATATTCAGCAGCAAAATTGCTGCAGTTTGAAGGGGGGGAGCAGATTTGGTAAGAGATGAATCCCCTTGTGTTCCAGCTGATCCTCAGAGGTTGGAGGGACAGGGGGCAGCTGGACTCGTCTCTTAATAGGGATGCCAAATACTGTGGTAGCTATAGGCCCGGCTCTAGCTGCATCAGATTCATGAACAGTCTGTCAACTATAGGTCCGACTGCATTCAAAACAATTAGTCGAATTTATGAACAGTAGGATTTATTCAAATGCAACATTTACAAAGCAGGTTTCGGGTGTCTGTACAGGAAATTCTCTACTACAGTGTGGGGTTCTTAGCAAGCTCTGATGTACAAATGTGCAATCATTACTCACCCCAGAAGATGGGAGAGGGCTCTTAACCTTGAGGAGTCTCCTCAGGCAGCGTCCTGACCCAAGGGGAGGAAAGAGTTTCAGCCCATTGACCGATCCAGAAGTTACGATGGAGTATTCTCCAACTTCTCCCCTCCTTAGTTCACCTTTTACACTTTTTTTTTTACATTTAGATGGAGCTTGAGTGACTCTAGTCATACTTAATATTGTTATTGATTGGTGAAAAAGTCTTTCGCTTTCATTTAAAGGTATAGTCGATCGAAAATCTAGAGAGCCTGCTCAGTGAGGAGTGGTCGTACCTTGGAGGCGGTCAACTTTTGGGATGGAGGGGGGTGTTGGCATTATAATGAGGTTATAATGAGTAAACTTCAAGTAAATTCATCTGAAGGGACTGATTTGCCACCATTGCTGGCACTGGGCATCTCGCATATTTCCCATTTCACAGCTATTATGCAGCTTATCAGCTGCATGGCACCATCAGATCACCACCTCCACAAGGAGTACAGAGTTTGGCCGCAGTGTTTCCATTCTGCTCCACCCTTCGTTTACTCTTATTAGCATATGCTAGGAGGGCAAATTGTGTTGCTGAGGGAACCGTGGAGGAGTAGATTCTGTACATGCCAGTCATCCTGGAAGTGGCAACTGCGTCTCATCTAAGCAAGTCTCTGTAATGCTATAACTTCTATTAGGCCCTATTTTTTGTCTAATTTCCCCCCTTCTCAAGCAATTTTCCACAAACATAAGCTAGGAGAAAAATATATACCCGTGGGAGCATATAGAAATACCACTAGGTTTCAGGCTTGGTGTGTGCTGCAGGAATTCAGTACAAAGCCCCAAGCCTCATAACATTGCTGTGTCCCTTCACTTTTTAATGAGTTTAGCAAAACAGAGATAATATCTTCTCTGCATGGGATTGTGGGAAAATTGCTCGAAAAAGGGGAAATTAGAGTCATGAAAGATATATTTGACAAACTGCATCTGAACCATGCTGCCCAAGGGATTTACAGTTGGTTTCTGTGTAAACATTATTCAATCGGGCATTTTTCTACTATGGGCTTGCTGTAAGCAGACAGAGCCAGGACAGACAAAGAGTCAAGGGATATTACAATTATCACTTTTCCTTCCTTCCTCTCCTCTCTTTTCCTCCCACTCCGTGCAGGTTGAATGATCCAGATATTGATCACATATAGTAGGTAATATAACCAAGACTTTGCCTTGCTATCTGTGAGCCAAGAGCACTGGTAAATACTGGAACTGAAAAGAATGGCAATTAAGTTTCATGGGGGTGGGGGTACTGCCATAGTGCAGCCTCACTTGGCTTTTGTTGTCTGGCAAGAATTTGTCACCCCCTTCCCAGCCCACAAACATAAGACTCAGGAAGGCCATAGGGAACAATACTTCTGGCATGTAACAGACCTCACTTGAATGTGCAGCTCTGTGTTACACAGCCATGTCTTGTTCCTAACAGCACTTTTTTACTGCCTATGCTAATCCACATCCCTGAAAATAACAGGTCAGTGCATTTTTTTTTTCATTTTACAGAGATAACAAGTACTTATGCAGCAAAGCTCAAAGTCATGATAGTTAGTTGACTGCCCATGGTCACTCAGCAAGCCTGGCAATAGCAGGAAAGTAACTCCTCTTCCCTGACCCTTATCCTCCTTTTTTGAAAGCTCAACAGTTTTCCTAAATTAGTCTTTTTCCAAACTGAGAATTGCTTTGGAAGTGCTAGTCACATTGACATTCCATCCTGTCTCTTCCAGTCTCCTGTTTCGAGTGCTTACACTGCCTCCTTGTTTGTCTTAGGGTTATGTTAAATACTTGATTACTGAGTAGAAACTATTATTCAGATCTTCAAATGTAACACTGCCTATTCTTCTTCCCCAAAATGCAGGCATCACTTCTCACAGAAAGATTTCACTTTAATCTCCAAGTTTTGTTACTTCATACATTTTTTTTCCTGAAACTCCTTTTTCAGTCTCTGCTACAGTGCTCAAGTTCTGTGACAATTTATTATTTGTTTGAGAGAAATCCCACTCACACTGCTGTCATCTTACTCCATATCAATTTTTTAAAAAGGCATAGAGCAAATTATTAATAGTGGTGAACAATAGGCAACAGAGCTTCTCTATTATCCTCCTGTCCAAATACTAACATTTAGAATCAAACTCAGATGACTGGAATGTGGTTCAGTGACACTGAACATGGGTGGGGGGAAATGGGCACCAATATGAAATTAAAAACATCATCTACCTTATAGGTTCCTATTTTCTGCCTTACATGCTATATATGAACATTCATTTTACTAGGGGTATCTAATTAAACTGCAATCAAATTGGAGCAATGGTGCACACCAAATCCACACAATAGATGGCAGAGCCTTTACTTTGGTTTGCACTTGGGCAGTCTGGCCCAGAGATCTCCCCAGACTCCTACTAGGTGAAACGCCTGCCCAATATGGGAAAGTCCCACAGAAGCTCAGAGGTGCCTCATGGGCTGGCAAGGACCTTCAGCAGGGCTGACAAGGACTTGGAAGGGGAATGCCAGCTTGCAAAGCAGGTTGACGAGCTAGCTCTTTTAGAGCCATAATTAGCTAACACAAGTTAAAGCAAGGCCACACTGGATCAGAGAAATGAGTCTGCAACCTGCTCTCCAGAAGGCTTCCCTATTGCATTCATCATTCTCAATCTCACATCCCACAACCATTAATAAACTGCAGACACAGATTTTACAGATGTCCATCTTTAGCTGCAGTAAAATGGGGCTGCTAGATTAGTGAAACATTTACACACAAGAAACCTTAAACAGGAAGTTGTACAGTAAATGTCCTCTGGGTCTTTGTTTGTTTGTTTGTTTTAATTTCTTTCACAAAGATCAGAGTTTAACCTGAGGAATGAGGAAGGTACTTCATTTGAATTTCTTATTCAACTCAGTTTCAGAGATGCATTAAAAGAAAGAGGAGACATAGCCACAAGTCTGTTGCTGCTTTTGCAACAAAAAAAAAAACAGTATGAACTAGTTTAAATATGTAGCAATTTCCTCTCCAGGAGAACATTTGTTCTGAAGCACTGCAAGCTCAAGATGTCTCTCTTCCACAAATTGCTATTAAAGTTGAATTGTTTTGAAATTTAGGATAGGTTATACAAAAAGAGTAACATCAAGGAATCAAAAGGATTGAGGATAGGTCTATGCAGCATATTCTAACAAAGCTAGCTTAGATAAAATGGATGCCATTAGCACAGAGTACTAACCAGACTGCTTCTCATCTAATATATCAGAAACTAAGGTGTCTTACCTAGGACACTCTGCATTGGGTACCATTAGTACACCATATCCAATTAGTACCAGTCATATCCAATAATTATTTAGGGCTCATTTGCATTTGAAATCTGTTTTGAATCAGGCAGAGCTGGTTTGCATCCATTATACACAGAACAAAAATTAGTGATGTGGCCTCTCGAGCAAGCTGTTAAAACCACATCAAGAATGAGTTTATGCTGTGGGATAAGTCTAATTGCAACAGAGTGAATGTATGAGCACAGCCTTCCAAAGGAGCTGTTGCCTATTTGCTAGAGCCTTTTCCAGTGCTCCTAGATTTATCTGGTGCTATTCTAGACTAAATACTCATCCCCCTGTTTAAATGCTGCTACAAGTCAGTTCATGAAGAACCCAGTGTACTTGGGTCTCAACATTGTCTATTCTGCATGAGGAATTATACTTCACTGCAGCCCTTTTCTGAGGGCTGAAGGCCTTCCTTGAGAGAGCACTTGGTGAGCAACATGCCACAGTATGATATTCACTACCAGCTTAAATGACAAGGATGGATGGAGGAGATACACCCAAAACATTAGCTGTTCCTAGAGCAGGATACTGTTTTTGTAACTGAAGTGTGTTTAAGTACAAGAGCACCTCCAGCAAACCCTGCAAGATCAGCTACTAGGAGAATTGGGATTTTATTTTGCTTAAATTGTGGGATTTCTACTATCACGTTTAGTAAATTCAATTTCAGAAATCCTCCAGTCATGATTATTAGCCTTACAAACCTTAAAACAGATGGTCATGGAAACCCAGAACTCCCTCCCAAACAACATCTGTAGGACATTCATTGTATATATTGTTACCACAAGAACAAAATAACACAGTGAGCTTCTCCCAGTGTCTTGGATTGTCCCTTGCTGTTGCTGGAATTGGCTTTGCTATGGGAAAAAGCTCAGGTACAATCCTTCTTCCTCCCATCCACATGGACATGTGTTCGGCAGCAAATGCACCAGCAAGTTCAGCTCTAACACCTTCCTCCAAGGCTTCCTATCCTGATCAAGGCCTCCTCCCCTCTCAGTATAATACTAATACAATATATACACGTGCCAACATGTACAGGAGAAAAAAAAAAGACCACCAATGTATTTTACAGGCTTGAATCGCAAGCTATAAAGGCAATATGAGCATTGAAATAACTTCATAATTCCAGTTAGGCACTTTAAAAAAGATTTTCAGGGATTCCCTATCCCTTTTCCTTGCCTCCCCCAATTTTTACCTGGTGACCAGAGATCTATTTATTTAGCCAGCTATACCATGCTGATCCATATGCCTTAAAACAATATTTTAAAGAAATGCCAGAGGCCGACTTTGGCACAGACCCTTTGTGTCAGTGTGTGTTATGCTTAGACAGGTACCAAAAAGCCAAAACTTTCCATTTCAATCAGGAAAAAAAGTTACCAATACCATTTTGAAGCAATACCTTGCACAAAAATATTTTGCCTCAGCTCTATCCAAAAGACCTGAGATCTCGCACAGTCAAAATGAAGTGGATTTACAGTTCCAAGACTCAAAAGGCTCTATTGAGAAAATAGCATTAAAACACAAAATGACACCTAAAACACAGTAAATGTGTTCTCTTTTATCTCTCCTCTTATGATACTGCTCCCATGGATTATGTATTAAGATTTTCTCTGCATTTTTAGAAACTGCTTATAGTATTTAGTGTATTCATTACAAAAATTGTCATGTTAATTGTGTAAATTGCACAAAATTAATGCTTAGAACAAGTCACCTATAAATTACTAAGCAACATACATCCAAACTGTTTCCAAAAACACAATGGCTTGCATAACTTGAGACAAGTCCTTATATATCGTAGGCCGATATTAAAACATTTGAGAATTTTTAATCACAACAGGAAAAAAAGGTTGAGTAAAGAAAAATTGATACTTGCATGATAAATGAAGGCATTCCATAACATATATTTTTAAAGAACAACCAGAGGTAGGGAACCATATCAAACCATATAAAATAGGTGTTCTGTGTTTAAAAATAGCACTACCACAATAAAAGGAACAACAGTGTCCTAAGTGAACAACCCGAACAGATTCTTCAAAAACACCTGGAAAACAATGGTTGGATAGAGGACATGTTCATCAGGACTCAGACAACTTCTACACAGATACATATAACTATTGCAGACCAAATGTTTGCTTCAAATTGAGCTTTTAGTCTCATCTAAATGGCTAATCCATGTCAAGGTTGGTGAATTGACAGCACTGAATTTCATAAATAAAAAACTTGAGCTGTGCCTTTCAGCACCAGGTGCCTAGCTTGTAGGAAACAATACTATAACATTACAAACAGTTTTCTGATAAAATGTATTATTTATACTACATTATCATCAAAAATGGAGGAAAAAAAGGAAAAAGTAGTTTTAAAACAGTTTATAAGGGAAGGAGGAAGAAGTGCTACTTCAGAACATCTGAGGCTGAATCGAAAACCATTTACTTTTTAATATAAAACAACCTCATACAAAGAGATTGGACTCTTTATAATCCAAAAGGCCATTTTGTGCCTCTGTATGAAATTGTTCTTTGAAAGCTAAAGTCTCTAAAATTTTATTATTTCAACTGTCTTTTATGTTCAGCATTCACAAAAAAAGAAACAGGGAAATTGTCCAACAGGTATAAACAAACAAACCAAACCAACAACAACAAAAAAAAACCCAAACAACAAAAAGAGAATCTTTAAGAGGTTATACAGGATTAAAGTAACTCTGCTCTAGGTATATTAAGGCTGACAAAGGTACCTCAGAGAAAAATATCTGGTCCATGATATGTAAAACACTTGGACTAGTTCTATTCAAATGTTAGAATAGCATTTTCTTCCAGAGGTGATTAGGAAAAAAGTAATTTGCTTTGAAGACGAAATAAGAAGAATTCTACAATAATTATTTAGTTGGTTAGGGCATATCAACTATTTCAGGAATCTACTTCTTCAAACAAAATTAAACAGCCTAAGATATTTACTACTTTAATTTGCCTTCATGTTGAGTTTCATTTTATGAAACCATCTGAAATGAAGTTTGCACATATTAACTTATGTGGCTATTCTCTCTTCCCTTTTACACCATTTTCTATGCAATTCCCATTCCCAAGCATCTCAGTTTGCAATTATATGGCACAAAACAAAAATATGTACGTACACATAAACTTATCTTTCTGAACATCGTCCAGTTCTAATCCTCCACATTCTCCACTGAGTTGGTGCCCAATCCTCTCTTGGCTGGTGAAAGATGGTCTAAAACCGATATAAGCATGTCTTCCATATCTTCTACCTGTAATAGTCTGATAGCCTCCTGATCGTTTTGGCCAGGCAGGTTTGCCAGCTTCTTGACCCATTGCTACATGAGATGATAAGGACAAAACTCTTGTATCAGACAACAAACTCTTTACAATTCCCCTCCCTCCAACAATTTGATATATTTTCTTAAAAAAACAAGGAATTTCCCAATTCTCTTCAGTAAGGTTTTGAGATTCACTAATGCACAATTACTAAGAATTTGAAGTGCTTTGGGCTTATATGCTAGGAATGTACATAATAATTGAAACTTTCCTCTATACTAATTAATAATGACAACCAGTGATCTTGTCGTCTTCATCCTAATATGTTTTTAGTAAGTAACAATAAGTTTTTTTAAAATAAAATATTCATATGATTTAACATGGATGCCACACAGCCATTCTTTTTTGAATGTGATACCCTTCTGCACATGGGTCTGACATACCACATGCAGCTGCTTGCAATAAACTTTTGACACATTTTAATGGGAAAGCCTCAGGGTAATGCAATGCAAGTCAGCTGGCCCTAGCTAGCTTATCTCTGTGAGAGAAGTACAATTAATCAAATGTTCTCAAACAGAAGTCCCAAGGACCAATGTTTTATTCTTTACCTTTGGGAACATGGGTTTTGCCATACAAGGTAATAACTCATGTATTGCTCCAAATATTTTAACAGCATCCCATGTTAATGGTTCTTAATGCTTTTATCAAGAAAACATCAGGTAAAAAATACAGGAAAATCTGAAAAACAGTGTGGAAAGCTGTCAACACTGTAATGAAAAAATATTCTAGTCCAGTGTTAATGTCCACTATAAATAAGCTAATATAAGAGTTCATGCCCAGAGGCTGTTGCTGGTGCAAATACAATTACAAGTTCAGTATTTCAAATGTTCCGTGGCTTTTCTGTGTTCCTCTAAATCAATTTAAACTTTACTAGATATGGAATTAACATAGTAGCTTTATTGATCTTGAAATTCACTTAAGGGTGACAAGAACAACCTGAAGCCAAGGCAAGTGGAGTTTGCAACTATCAACCCAAAGCTTTCTGAATTTCAGAAAAATGAAAGGAAACCTTATTTTTCCTGGCTGTTAAACTCATCTTTTCACTAGCAAATATTTGTATACAAAGATGCCACTGATCAGCAGTTTCTTTACGCAACTTTCAAAAACACCTCCATTAGTAAAGCTAGTAATTATAATACATGGACTATCAAGAAAGGCACAATCACATATGTGCCAAATCTGTAAGAGTTTAAGTTCTCTTTTGAAAACTAGCATCACTGATATACAGGAAACTAACTTTGTTGCTTCCTGTCTAACACAAGCCAACACAAACCATTAAAAAAAAAAAAAGCAATTTTGAAAGTGTTTGCTAGAAATCTGCATTTTAGTGGGAGTTCTACAGGGAAAGTCTCAATACCTTCTGCCTCATCTTCCTTATGGAAAAAATGTTTCCGTAAGCAAGTCTCAAAACCCTTAAATGTACAAAGGGTACTCAGAATGGGGTGAGAAACAAATATATTGCCTCTTTTCTCTACACCAGAACATGGAATAAAGAAGCATGAACATTGGAATCAGAATTAGTGGAAATGTAGTACCACAGAAAGAACACAGGCTTCCAGGAAAAATAATTTTTTTTAAAAAAAAAAAAAACCTTTTTGGCATGATATAGTTTTGTTTGGTAAAAAAATGTGTAAAATAAATAACTGCAAAAGAGTCTAAAACATTATTGTTTTATTCCCAGGTGAATTGACAGCAGTAAAGACATTTGCTGTGTTTAAAAGTATAAAACCAAAAACACAAACAAAAAAAAAACCCACACAACACCTTTTCAAGATTTACAACTCAATTACATAAAACTGCAATATTCAAGTAGAAAGCAAGTAATCTTTTATCTAATATTGCCAGATTCACTTCTGTGATCATTAGACAAATTACAATAAACTATTTGTTAAATATATGCCACCTTATATCTCATCGCATTATCTGAATTATTCTAAATCTCCCCTAAAATGTGTAGTTCCAGTCATCTCTCATTTCTATCACTCTTCCCACACAGAGAATCTCTGCAAGCATATCCTGGTTCCACGAACCGTGTAAGAGTACAAACATCCTTCACTATCTGTGATTTGGTTATATTGTCTCTTTTCACAGACTTGGGGCACGACTCGATAGAACTTTTGCAAAAATAAAATAAAATAATTAGGTATCAGGGGCTTCTTCTCTCATGCACTTTGATATCATTTACATATAAACTTCATTTAATATCTTCTCACATATTTGTCCATCCCTACCCAGTCCACATCAATGACAGAAGCTAAAATGAGAAATTCACCTTCAATGTTGGGAATATAGGGG
The DNA here is from genome assembly GCF_000705375.1 of Tinamus guttatus. The sequence goes on along the minus strand of NW_010585754.1, from coordinate 2,534 downwards.
AGCAATTTGGACAATCAATTTTGTCACACAGTTAATATTCTTACTATATCAACCAATAAGTCATGTTTTTTTTTTCGAGCAAGCTCTGATAACTCTTAATTTTTCACTGTTATCACATGGTTTATTAGCAGACTGCCAGAGACAGCTGACAAATAAAGCTGACAATAAAGCAACTACATCCAAACAACTCTCAGAGCAGAATCCAACAGTTCAGATTAGTAAATCAGCACAGCAATAGAGAAAGTTGCCCTCAAAGATGCTGATATAACTGGTTGAAACAAAACAAAAAAGGTCAGAATATAATTCCTTATCCTTAATTTTAGTTAAATTAAGAAAATGGATGCATACTAACTACAGAGACAGCTTGTTATACAGTACAATTGTGGAGAGTAGCATAGAAGACGTGTGAGGGGGCAGGCAGGACAACCTTTTATACCTCACAGGTTCAAGTCTGTAAATAATTATTATTCATATTACAGGCTAGATTTTGAAAACACTCAAGGGTCACATGTAGATACTAATTAATGAAATTAATGAACAAGAGATTGGCAAAGATCTCTTGATCTCAAAAAAAAAAAAAAAACCTGAAACGGTCTCACTACTTTTATTAAGATCTTGCCTTTTTTGCAAGAGCTGAAATACTAAAAGTCTTCCCTTATACTTTTAGCATATTTTTTTCAGTTTAAGCAAAAGACAACCGAGTTTCATAACTTCCACTGGAAAAAAAATATTCCATAACCCTGGCCATAACCCTGGAAACCTCACAGGAAGCATTTTCTGTCAAGTATTCTGATTTATATCACATGGCCCTGTGCCACATGCTCTAGGTGACCCTGCGTGTGTAGGGGGGTTGGACTAGATAATCTCTGGAGGTCCTTTCCAACCTTAACGATTCTATGATTCTACGATTTACTTGCATCTTATTTTCACCCTATTTTGTCCAGTTTAGCTTCTTGTTATCATTCACACATATAGTCACCTCCTAGGGATGCTATATATCTAATGGGGGAGGGAGGTTGAGTGGGAGAGAGAGAGAGTAAGAAATGGCAACCCTATACAACGAAAAGGGAAGAAGCAGGGCAGAGTTTTCAATCCAAATTCATGCCTCAGTGGAAGGTGCCCAGGAGGTACTGTCCTACAAAACCAGCCCCTCTCTTATTCAGTTTCTTCATTTCCCAACTCAGGGGCTCTTCTCTATTAGAACTCTAAGTATTTAATCAGAGGAAGAGCAGAACAAGCTTGTATAGCACCAGTCATCCCATATCTTATTGCTGAAGAGCCCTTTCACTGAGAATTAAATGGAAAAAGCAACTAAGAATCCAGATATGCTAAAATTAGAGCCTGCACTCTATAATCACTAAACTATATGGCTTCACTTAATTTACTATATGGCTTCACCTAATTTCTCTTATTGCATCTCACCCATTGCCTCCACCAACTCAACAGCTTATTTCCATTATTCTTTGTTTGCTGTAGCTTCCAGCTTTTCAAGGCATGTAAGAGCATTGACCAAAGACTAAATAATTTGTTTAGGCTATATCATGTCACATAGATCTGCAGTAAGGAAAATAGAGAATATAAATCCTAGAATATAAATTCTAGAATTCTACTTCAGAGGTATAACTTCCTTCCCACTGGCCTTTAATATTTACCTTCCCCTTACTGACATCATTAAAAAAACAGTACAAAAACCTGTATCTTTTATTTATAAAGAACTGCACAAAAATGTAGAACTGTTAAAGATATTCAAACATGTTTTCAGCTCAATTTTGGATTGCTTGATGTCAGCTACATGTTCAGAACACAAAGCACATCTGCAAATTGGTGACCACGCAATACCGAGAAACATATTCTATGTCTATTTTGTTTTTAGGGAAAAAAAATGGCTCCATTAATAATTGGGAAGACACTGAGAGACTCTTCTTTTTCCTGGAAGTAATTCTGAAAGCCTCCAAGAACAGATGAATTAAACAGAAATTTGAATTAGCATGGAGAACTTCCAGCTTTGTAAGCACCAGTGCTCAGGAATTTGGAAAGATTCCCCATTTCCCTTAACAGGAAAAAGGCGCAAAAGAAAAGTATTACAATAATTTAAGGCAACATACCTTTGCCATCGTTTCCTTCCTCCCCCCACTATGGGTGGATTAACACCAACATTCTTGATATGGTTTGTTATGTTCACAAACTTCAAACTATATACTCTGGCATATTTGCATGAAGAACAATGAATATTCAGTTAAAACTTACTTTCATTAACTGGAATTTACCTAAACCTTGAAGAACCATGCTATAAGGAAATTAAATATTTTTCTAAGGAATCTGATTTATTGATTTGAAAGTTTCTTCTTCAAAGCCTTTGGTTGAACAGTGAATTTAGATTGCTCACTAGGTTATTTGAGAGCCAAATATTGGTTCTTTCCATAAGCAGTATCATCTCAGATGTACATTAAATCCATGAAGCATATGCCATTTATTATTTTTAGGCTTTAATTATTGTCTTTTTGTTAACATTTGTTGCAGATAGTTAGGGAACG